>JAUCMX010000007.1:26793815-26926315 GCA_033459395.1 Hemibagrus guttatus
GAACCCCATCCACCGAGGTGAAATTTGTTCGTCTGTAGCACCATTGTTTGTTTATTCCGAGTGGCTTCGCTCCTCGCATTGAGTGACTCGGGGTTCATTCTCAAGGTTTTGCACCCAGTGATCCTTTTAACTGGGAAATAAATTTGCTCAGAACATCAGGAGATATTTATTTTACAAACAGAATAGTCAAAATAATAGCCACATTAAGGCTAGGGATTATTTTGGAGCCATTTCTCAGTTGTTTTTTTTTTTTTATTCATAATAAATATTGTAAATTAACCATAGAACCTTTTTTTTGATTCCAGGAATAATCACTGATATAAATTTCAAAATCTAAAATGCCACACCCCCTGGCTAGGCATCCAGGACTATTGTTTTAGAAACAGTGCCCTAATTAAAGTGGCACAGTGTGGACTATGGATAATTGACCCAGGTGTCCATGTGACTCAAAGTTTATTACGAGAATGTGGCATTTTCTAAAAATTGGTTTTTTTTCAGCATTTATTATATCGGAAACATGAAACGTGAGGAGATTTTGAAAAAAGGAGATTTATTTTTAATGAATGAATAATGAATAATTTTATTCATTTAAAAATAAATGAATTAAATTGAATAAAATAAATAACTGGTGGGGCAGGGTGGCTTGGGGGTTAGCACGTCTGCCTTACACCTCCAGGGTTGGGGGTTTGATTCCTGCCTTCGTCGTGTGTGTGGAGTTTGGAGGTTAAGGCATTGGACTACTGATCGGAAGGTTGTGTGTTCGAATCCCAGGTCCACCAAGCTGCAACTACTGGGCCCCTGAGCAAGGCCCTTGCCCCCAAAAAAAATGCTCAGTTGTATAAAAAATGAGATGAAAAATGTAAGTCGCTCTGGATAAGGGCGTCTGCTAAATGCCAGAAATGTAAATGTAAATGAGTTTGCATGTTCTCCCCGTGCCTCGGGGGTTTCCGCCGGTACTCCGGTTTCCTCCCCTGGTCCAAAGACATGCATTGTAGGTTGATTGGCATCTCTAAATTGTCCGTAGTGTGTGAATGAGAGAGTGTGTGTGTGTGTGCCCTGCGATGGGTTGGCACTCTGTCCAGGGTGTATCCTGCCTTGATGTCCCCGTGACCCGAGTATAGATCGGATAAGCGGTAGACAATGAATGAATGAAAATAAATAATTATTTTCCAAAATAAAAGTCCACAAAAAGAGTTTGGTCCCATCTAGTGGCTGATTCAGTCATGACGGTTAATTTTATATCTTTAGTATTAATTATTTACTTTACAAATTCATTTGAGGAACATAGCTCAAACTACGAAGGCGGACTTTAACGCGTACTCTTACTCCTACTCATTCACTTTTTTTTTTTTAAGGTTTTTTATGACGAGTTTCTCCGTCACTGCATCGTTCAACTTTTGTTCAGAGGAACAAAAACACGTGCAGAAAGTAAACACGAAAAAAAAAATTCGGGAAATTTTTTTTTTTTATTGACTTCAGATTTACAAGTGTGACATGATGATTATATAAATCTTTTTTTTCTGCCGAATGATTACAAGAAATCTTGATTACAAATCCAGAATAAAAGCTTGGGGGTCACTAAAAATGTAGTGTGTCCATGCGAGAGCCATTGTATTGAGTGCGAACAACTGAGCTGGAGTCGCTTTGTATAAAAGAACCGAGCTGATTTAATGACCCTTTCGAGCAACAGCCTTGTAGTTTACAGTGTTTGCACAAAGTCCACATGTAGACGGTGTAATGAAGCGAGTCTGGTGTGTGTTCTCCTGAAATTACAGGTTGGTGGTTTTCGCCTCGTCTGTGTGTGGCGTCCCCTCCTCCTCCAGAGCTTTGTTTTCATATGCTGCACACTCCTCAGGATCAGACTCCTCGTCATCCCTGCTGAGAAAAACGTCACTCGAATGAGACCCCAGCGTCTCGGGAAGAAATGATGAATACAATTTGATCAGAAATTTACGACTCTGGAACCTTGGAGGCTGGTTAATCATTGTGTTAATCAGCATGTTTTGGGCCAAAACACACGTGTATCGTTAGGGACTTGATCTGACCTGATATCTGATAACATTGCATCACCATAAAAGGCTGTAAAAGCTTCATAAGCTGCAGAACAGCTTGGCTAATCAATTCGGTGATCAATCATGATAAAGTTCCTCAAAAACCCCCCTAGAGAAAGGGTTTATCCTTTCTCTCAGTAAACATTAAGCTGATGAGTACTGTGTACATTTACAAAAATCTATACAGTGGAACCCCGGCATAGGGATGTAATCGGTTCTGGAGGTGAGTCCTTAAGGCAAAAATGTGTATTGCGAGACGAATTGTCCCATAAGAAATAATGTAAATGCAGATAATCCGTTCCAGCCGCCCAAAAATATGACCTATGTTAAAAATACGAAGCGTATGTAAACTGTATGTCTGCTTACAAAGAACTGACTCAAGCCAAGCAATCCATTTCAAGGCTCCTCACAGGAAGTCGTGCCACCAAGCTTGGGTTAAATAGAACAGACCGCCCACACCACCGATCTGTCAACAAAAAAAACCCCCCAAAAAACATCTAGCTTTTGAACGCATGACGAAGACAACGTTGCTATCGTGGGTTGACTCTTTCCAAACAGCTTTTGGTGGCAGAAAAAAGTTTGTAAACGGTTGGCTTTTCACTGACACAAGTTTTGAACGGCTGCCGGACGTACACGCAACTTAGCCGGCGTGCGGTTCGGTTTGTTCGTATGCCGATGCAAAATTTCAATTCTTACGGCAAAAATTTGTAAGGGAGGGCATTCGTATGCCGAGGTTCCACTGTATTTAGGGGCTAACCTGGATGCTGTACAGGTCAGGAGCTCTTTTCTTTCCTACTCCGTTTGTCTATTTATTTTGTTGCTCTGGTAATGAAGGCATTTCTTATGTTCTTAAAGCTGGTGTGATACGGCATGACGTGAAGCGGTTACTACTACTCTAACAGCATGTGATTTTCTTTTTAAACCACACTGACTTACCAGTAATTATATTTTATTAATATTTATTGGGGAAGGTTGTGACTTCAAATCCCAAGTCCACCAATCTGCCACTGCTGGGCCCCTGAGCAAGGCCCTTAACCCTCAAGTGCTCAGTTGTACAAAAAATGCGCTAAAAATGTAAGTTGCTCTGGATAAGGGCGTCTCCCAAATGCCTTGAATGTAAATTTATTAACAGTCAACGTCCACAACATCTGCAAGACAAGTTCCTTTGATTGCTTGTGTTATAACAGCTATAAACAACCAGAGTTTCTGTCTCTTTGTCTTTGGTTCTTCCTTCGGGGAAGCGTCAAAATAAATCAAACTACAGACTGTTTCCCTAGAAGCGAAATAAGAGCACTTGTTTATCCAGTGAGCTCTTAAAGCTCACTCTGCATGTGTCAGTTGTAAGACATAGACGTAAACGAAAAGGTTAATGATGTTCTGAATACTCACGTGGCTTTCTCGAAAAAGATCCTTTTGATGATGAGGATAAAGAAGACGATGAAGAGGAAGCCGACCACCGCCGCCAGTCCCACCAGCGCGTTGGTCAGCAAGCCTGACCCCTGAGAGCTGGTGCTGGCCCTCAGTCCACCTGTGTGGGTTCACGTACAAGAAGAAAGTGATTCATGTTTTATTTATTAATATAATCACTAATCTGAACCCGTACCCTGATCTGTCTTCTGATTGGTTGTGTGAATGTTCTATTAGGTTATCTATAGTGTCTGTAATCACAGCTTCACCTCCGGGACTCGTATGATGGACACTCGGCATTAAAAACATGCCTGTAATTGTCAATTTGGTGACGTCTGTATCAGTCAAACAGAGATGAAGTTGTACAGTAGAGTAAGTGAAAACAGGAAGTAACCTTTGATGTATCATCTGGAAATTGCTTTGGTACACCATGTGCACCGATCAGGCATAACATTATGACCCCCTGCCTAATATTGTTGGTCCCCCTTTTGCTGCCAAAACAGCCCTGACCCGTCGAGGCATGGACTCCACTAGATCCCTGAAGGTGTGCTGTGGTATCTGGCACCAAGACGTTAGCAGCAGATCCTTTAAGTCCTGTAAGTTGGAGTCCCATGGAGGCCCCACCTCGCAACTTACAGGACTTAAAGGATACTTTTAATAGATACTGACCACTGCAGCCCAGGAACACACCACAAGAGCTGCAGTTTTGGAGATGCTCTGATCCAGTGGTCTAGCCATCACAATTTGGCCCTTCGTCAAACTCAAAGTTCAAATCCTTACGCTTGCCCCATTTTTCCTGCTTCTAACACATCAACTTTGAGGACAAAATGTTCACTTGCTGTCTAATATATCCCACCCACTAACAGGTGCCATGATGAGGAGATCATCAGTCTTATTCACTTCACCTCTCACTGCTCACAATGTTATGCCTGATCGGTGTATAAATAATCTATAATCAGATCCAGCATTAAATACAATAAATGATGAAGTGATAAAGCGATGCGCTTTCTTACCAGTGTTTGCCTGACAAATCGAGACGAGGAGCAAGAAGCAAGCGAGGACGCTCCTGAGGTGCGACATGATGCCGTGGTGTTCTTCTGACTGTCTGACTTCTGTGAGCTCGCTGTTGATGTGTCTGTGTAAAGAGCAAAGTGCAGTTATATCAAGAACACACCACACACACACACACACACACACACACACACACACACACACACACACACACACACACACACACACACACACACACGCGCGCAATCCCAGGCTGATCTGATCAAGTTCCTCGTAAGTACGCTGTAAAGATAAATGCTTCAGCTTTTATGGCTTCAGACCGGCGCAGCGTTTATTGGGATGTGACCATGAGTGAAGGAACAAAGTAGAAATTAATTTCTGACTTTTTATTAATCTCTAATTAATAATTAATTGGCTGATTAGTGAAGCAATGCTTTGTGCGATTAAGATAATTCCATCAACGTGTGATATCAGTGTTATGAGATCCTGAAAAGGGAAAAAAAAAAAGAATATTCCTGCATATTGTGTATCTCGAGATGTTTAATCATAATAAACGCTAAAACAATCAACAATTAAG
Source organism: Hemibagrus guttatus (assembly GCA_033459395.1). NCBI lineage: Eukaryota > Metazoa > Chordata > Actinopteri > Siluriformes > Bagridae > Hemibagrus > Hemibagrus guttatus. The sequence continues at coordinate 26,798,862 of JAUCMX010000007.1, forward strand.
TGTTTTATTCCTCCAATACCGCAGCAGTTTAACAACAATCACAACTAGTTCTTTATTAACTCTTTTTCTTCCACCAGAAGCCAGAAAATGGAGTTTGCTCCTGTTTTTGTTGTGTCCATGTTGATGATTGAGTGTCTTTGTCATGTTCCACTCCACATTGGAGGTTAATATGAAGCTCATATGAAAGTAGTTAAAGATGTTCCTGTCCTCAGTTGCATTTTGACTTAAAGTGAAGCAGAGTTACAGAGTGCTTTACTTCTCTTTAATATTTATTAAAAGATGTCAGGTTGTAATGCTCGAGCGTTTGGTGAGGTTTTAATCTAATAATCAGTGTGTATATATGCAATTCTGTAGCTCTACAGGTCTCTTCAGTACTGTTCTTGTTCTGGCCAATGAGAGTAAATATCATACAGACCTCTAACAGACGATTGGCTTACAACCTCACTTGCACTTTTTATCCGTTTATAGTTACATTTAATGTTGTGGAGCGTCCGTGAAGCAAGCGTGTTCCTGCTCTCGTTCTCCCTGTTCTTTGTATTTCTTGAAGTTATTAAGATGAAGAAAGAAAAAAAACAGTCATGAGTCTCATGTGGAGAAAATCTCTGACTGTTCACTTTCATTACTTTTAATGCCCTTGTGCTTGGATAAGAAGTGTGTGTGTGTGTGTGTGTGTGTGTGTGTGTGTGTGTGTGTGTGTATAAATGTGTGTACTGTACAGCTTTTAATTCAGCTTGATGACAGCAGTGTGTAATCCTTCCATCTAATCCTCTTCTCCCAAATCTGGAACTTCGCTCTGAACCCGACGTCTCGGCCCATGAGATATTATCTAACACACACTACACAAACACTGCTACAGCCTTGTGTTAGATCATTCCATCAGAATTGGGAAAAATGTATGAATTTATGTATAAAGTGTTGTCAGTGGTTGATGGAATTCACACGGAGTCACAGAAAAAGTTACGTGTTTATTACATGCTTCAGAGTGAAAATCTCTAACAGCAGCCATGTTGGAAACGAGGGTCATTAAATAAGCCTTCATGTTCTAGAGGAAAACATAAAAATGTGCAAAATGGATGACTAGAATGGATCTGGCTTTAAGATGATGTACAATCCTTTCAGTCAGAAATCTGTGGAATTGATTGGAGTTTAGGTTGAACATAAATGGGGGGGGGGGGGGGGGGGGGGGGGCTATAAATAAAGCATAACAATTTCTAGTTAATTCACTCACATCAGTCAGAGTCGATCTGATTGGCTGGAATTAGTGCGCTAGTAAATGGTCCCTAAAAGGATGAGTATTAAAATAGCTTTAAAGAAACAACAGCAATCACACGAGCCTAGACTTAAACCTGTCCAAGAGACTAATACATTTATAATAGCGTAAAAGTTTGAAAGTTAATAGCATGTAGCACTTACAGATTCGAGCTACATATGTGTTTATGGTAATGTTTTATTTGGTACAATTAAGTTCCGCAAAGCCGTAAGACTGATTAACAGAATATGTTAACGAGATGTTTGTTTAACTGAATGATTAGAGTTATTACTAATTTCTGCATTATTTCCTCATGCGCAAAGGATTAGTGGATTATTAATTCATCATTAATGACAAATTAGTGGATTATTAATTCATCATTAATGACAGATTAGTGGATTATTAATTCATCATTAATGACAGATTAGTGGATTATTAATTCATCATTAATGACAAATTAGTGGATTATTAATTCATCATTAATGACAGATTAGTGGATTATTAATTCATCATTAATGGCAGATTAGTGGATTATTAATTCATCATTAATGACAGATTAGTGGATTATTAATTCATCATTAGTGACAGATTAGTTGATTAATTCATCATTAATGACAGATTAGTTGATTAATTCATCATTAATGACAGATTAGTGGATTATTAATTCATCATTAATGACAAATTAGTGGATTATTAATTCATCATTAATGACAGATTAGTGGATTATTAATTCATCATTAATGACAGATTAGTGGATTGTTAATTCATCATTAATGACAGATTAGTTGATTAATTCATCATTAATGACAAATTAGTGGATTATTAATTCATCATTAATGACAGATTAGTGGATTATTAATTCATCATTAGTGACAGATTAGTTGATTAATTCATCATTAATGACAAATTAGTGGATTATTAATTCATCATTAATGACAGATTAGTGGATTATTAATTCATCATTAATGGACAGATTAGTTGATTAATTCGTCATTAATGACAAATTAGTGGATTATTAATTCATCATTAATGACAAATTAGTGGATTATTAATTCATCATTAATGGCAGATTAGTGGATTATTAATTCATCATTAATGACAAATTAGTGGATTATTAATTCATCATTAATGACAGATTAGTGGATTATTAATTCATCATTAATGACAAATTAGTTTATTAATTCATCATTAATGACAAATTAGTGGATTATTAATTCATCATTAATGAGAGATTAGTGGATTTTTAATTCATCATTAATGACAGATTAGTGGATTATTAATTCATCATTAATGACAGATTAGTTGATTAATTAATCATTAATGACAGATTAGTGGATTATTAATTCATCATTAGTGACAAATTAGTGGATTATTAATTCATCATTAATGACAGATTAGTTGATTAATTCATCATTAATGACAGATTAGTGGATTATTAATTCATCATTAATGACAAATTAGTGGATTATTAATTCATCATTAATGACAAATTAGTGGATTATTAATTCATCATTAATGACAAATTAGTGGATTATTAATTCATCATTAATGACAAATTAGTGGATTCTTAATTCATCATTAATGACAGATTAGTTGATTAATTCATCATTAATGACAAATTAGTGGATTATTAATTCATCATTAATGACAGATTAGTTGATTAATTCATCATTAATGACAGATTAGTGGATTATTAATTCATCATTAATGACAAATTAGTGGAGTATTAATTCATCATTAATGACAGATTAGTGGATTATTAATTCATCATTAATGACAGATTAGTTGATTAATTCATCATTAATGACAGATTAGTGGATTATTAATTCATCATTAATGACAGATTAGTGGATTATTAATTCATCATTAATGACAAATTAGTGGATTATTAATTCATCATTAATGACAAATTAGTGGATTATTAATTCATCATTAATGACAGATTAGTGGATTATTAATTCATCATTAATGACAAATTAGTGGATTATTAATTCATCATTAATGACAAATTAGTGGATTATTAATTCATCATTAATGACAAATTAGTGGATTATTAATTCATCATTAATGACAAATTAGTGGATTATTAATTCATCATTAATGACAAATTAGTGGATTATTAATTCATCATTAATGACAAATTAGTGGATTATTAATTCATAATTAATGACAGATTAGTTGATAAATTCATCATTAATGACAAATTAGTGGATTATTAATTCATCATTAATGACAGATTAGTGGATTATTAATTCATCATTAATGACAGATTAGTTGATTAATTCATCATTAATGACAGATTAGTGGATTATTAATTCATCATTAATGACAAATTAGTGGAGTATTAATTCATCATTAATGACAGATTAGTGGATTATTAATTCATCATTAATGACAGATTAGTGGATTATTAATTCATCATTAATGACAGATTAGTGGATTATTAATTCATCATTAATGCAGATTAGTGGATTATTAATTCATCATTAATGACAGATTAGTTGATTAATTCATCATTAATGACAGATTAGTTGATTAATTCATCATTAATGACAGATTAGTGGATTATTAATTCATCATTAATGACAAATTAGTGGATTATTAATTCATCATTAATGACAAATTAGTGGATTATTAATTCATCATTAATGGCAGATTAGTGGATTATTAATTCATCATTAATGGCAGATTAGTTGATTAATTAATCATTAATGACAGATTAGTGGATTATTAATTCATCGTTAATGACAGTGGATTATTAATCCATCAATAATTATAGATTAGTAGGTCATTAATTCATCAATAATTATAGATTAGTAGATTATTATTAATGGTTATAAAAGCATTGTTTATTGTCGTTTATAGAGTTCACATTTTAACACTGACTGATGTCCGAATGATGAAACTGATCAGATTTCTAATCAGACTTTAAAGCAGGAGAAATGAGAAACTGGTCAAAAAAAAACTTACAAAAATACTATAAAAAACTAAACCATTAGCTTATTGTAGAAAGTTTAAATCCTGGATTGTTCTGGTCTCCGCTGGAGGATCTGTCCTTCTCTTCCTGTTTGTTCTTCCTCTCTCCTGCTCTGTTTTCCTGTCCAGACACCTCCACCACCTCCTCCTCATTCTCTTCCGGGTCGGGGCCGAGTAGCCAGTCTGTTAGGAAGTGGAGATGATCATCACTACAGTAACTAAGGAAAGATCTATGTTGCAGTATCGGTAATTTAACCCTTTTCTGCAAAATTTCGTCACTTATTGCTGCTATATTTTTAGATAAATATCTGAAAATAGACATAAATCACCTCTGAATCCCTTAATAGAAACAATTTTCCTGATTTCTGCGTACATTAATTTTTTTTTCCTGTCCAAACACAAAATTCCAAATTAAGTAAAACTATGTTTGGGGCAGAAAATCCTACCTTTTTTTAAGCTTTAATTTTTCTTTTTAATCTCCAAAATCCTCTGTGTCATGCAGCAGTTCTACAATATCTACAAATATAAAAAATATATCAGCTATTTTATATATATATATATATATATATATATATATATATATATATATATATATATATATATATATATATATATATATATATATTTTCATAGTACTTTTCATTTTTTTTTTACAATTTTTTTTCCTATAATATCAAATGCACTATGTCTCTGGATCAATACATAACCTTACAAGGAATTTGCTTTGTTTTTAAATTATTTGTGCATGAAACGGTTCAAAAACAGAGACGATTAACTACATTTACAACTAAATCATAACACATTGGGAAGGAACCAATCGGTGAGGTGTTGGTGAGCATACAGTCATTTAGTATTTAATCTGAACTCGGCTAATCCGCCACTAAGACGGCGGCTAAGATGCTGGAGATCTCGCTGACGCTGATGTTCCGTGGTTAGTATTTGCTGCTGTTGTCTTTCGTGAAAGTGAAAAATGTGTTTTCACCTTCACTATGTGTGTGTGTGTGTGAGAGAGAAAAAAAAGAAAGAAAGAAAGAAAGAAAGAAAGAAAGAAAGAAAGAAAGAAAGAAAGAAAGAAAGAAAGAAACCATGAAGGTCCACTTGTATTTTAAAGTGAAAACACAAAAATAACTACACTATTCATCAGAATAAATCCACGAAAGAATTTTTCCCCTAGACGATTCTGGCTTCTGATTGGCCAGAAGGTGTTGCTGACTTTTCTATAACAGCTCTGACCCTAGCTCCAGCTCAGATCACAGGTTTATAATATTAACACGCTCTGTCATTCCCATATGACTCACTAGGAATTGAATACATTCCCGGTTTTCTGTGAAGAGACCAGAGCCAACATCCGATCCTTGGCAGGAGAGCTTTTCATTTACCTGCCAGGTCGTGTAACAGATCCTTAATCAGGTGACTGGTGATGCCGTACGTTCCCACTATGATCACGACCGCCCCTATCAGGATGTACAGCACGTATTTGGACGTAGTGATGATGATGATGGCGTCTCGGGCAGGTGGAATGTAGTCAGAGAAGTAGCCTTCATCCTGGTTTATTGCCTCCTGAAGGAGATTTCTCGATAAGGGATTTTGGGGATCTTTGTGTTGGACTTCTGGCCTTGGCATGGATCCAGCACTGCTCCAGGTGGATCCCTGGTCGTCTCCTGAGCAACATTTGGTCACTGTGATCACTGGTATAGATGGTGATCATTGATGGTGATCACTGATATAGGTGTTAAGTGAGACAGCGATGGTGATGGAGATGGTGATGGTGGGGCTGATGGTGGAGGTGGAGGTGACACTTATGGTCTGGATGTAGGATGTAAGATGACTGACCAGTTCTTGGATCTTCTACTCTAGTCATTAATTTTTTGCTGCTGTTGGTCCCGCATGAGCATCACTAAAGATTTACTCAAGTTCTCAAGTCTCTTGAGTTTTTAATCTCACCTGCATATTTGAGAGCTGCTGCTGTAATCCTAAAGACCATCTCAGGTTCATCCCAGGCCTATGAACATATCATACTGAACATCCTGGAAACACACTCACTACTGCTGCTCTTTACAAAATATACAATCCTTCTGTCCGCTGTTACTCAGAAAAGTACAGGTTCCATTTTCAAGGTTTTTTCCTCAACACGGTCATTTGTTAGCCTACAATATCTCGGTTGAAGCATGAGGCCAACAAAGGGCCTTAATTTAGTTTAGTTTAGACCCCACCCACTTTGCGTGTAAATCTGAATGCAGATGTGAACATCTGGAGCACTAAACAGATAGTGGCTTTGGTTTACACCTGTAGTGCACACACACTCTCTCTCTCTCTCTCTCTCTCTCTCTCTCTCTCTCTCTCTCTCTCTCTCTCTCTCTCTCTCTCTCTCTCTCTCTGGGAGAAGAACCCGGAGGAAACCCATGCATCCATGCCCATGCAATCCACCCAGAGGAACCCTGAAGCTATGAGTTTCCTGCGCCACTCTAACAAGAAGTTAAAAACCCCCCAGAAATGATCAAATGTTCTTTAATAAATGCACCTACAGTAAATAAGAACATGCTGCTCACTCAGACAGGCACGTCCTCCTGAGATCGAGGTGCGTCTTTAATCTTCTTGCAAAACACCTGGGACAGCAGGAAGTTCCACAGAATCACAGACAGCGACGTGTTGGTTGTTATGATGGCCACCATGAGAGGATGCATCTCTGAAACTTAATGCTAAGTCGTCTGCTTCTCCTCAACTCGGATCCTGCACGATTCTAACCGACGGACCGGCTTTCTGGAGACGATGCCGTGTTACCGGTTGTGTTACAGGCTCTCTCTCAGATATTTCTTATCCTCTCACAGGTGACCTCAATCTCCACCTAACCTAGACATCCAACCTTTCTGACCTTCTTGTGTGCACACAAGTCTCGCTAATCCACATTATCCACATAGCGCACATTCGGGACATGCTTATCTTCACTGTTATCACCTTTCACAGAATGCATTTGATGCAGAATGCATTTGGTGAGAGAGAGAGAGAGAGAGAGAGAGAGAGAGAGAGAGAGAGAGAGAGAGAGAGAGAGAGAGAACCCCGAAAAACTATAATAATATTATACGTAATATAATATATACTACTATACAGTACACTATACTACAGTACACTACACTATAATACAGTACACTACACTATAATACAGTACATTACACTATAGTATACTACAGTACAGTACACTATACTATAATACTATTATATGTAATATAATATATACTACTATAGAGTACACTATACTACGGTACACTACACTATACTATAGTGCACTACACTATACTACTGTACACTACACTATGCTATAATAAACTATGTTAGTTAATGCTTTCGGCTGCTCCCTGTTCGGGGTCGCCACAGCGGACCAGCTGGTCCGCACATCAACTTGGCAAATGTTTTACGCCGGATGCCCTTCCTGACGCAACCCTCCCATTTTTCTGGGCTTGGGACTGGCACTGCATCCAGTGGCTGGGGTTGAGGCATTGGCTGGGAATCAAACCCGGGCCTTCCGCATGATAGGCGAGAAACCTACCACTGAGCCACCAATGCCCCATGCTATAATACACTATACTACAGTACACTACACTATACTATAATACAGTACACTATACTACAGTACACTACACTATACTATAGTCCACTACACTATACTATAATACAGTAAACTATACTATAATACAGTACAGTACACTATACTATACTACAGTACATTACAACTATACTATAATACTATTATATGTAATATAATATATACTACTATAAATTACACTATACTATAGTCCACTACACTATGCTATAATACAGTACACTATACTATACTACAGTACATTACACTATACTATAATACTATTATATGTAATATAATATATACTACTATAGATTACACTATATTACAGTAGAAGAAGTTGCTTTCGGCTGCTCCCTGTTCGGGGTCACCACAGCGGACCAGCTGGTCCGCACAACAACTTGGCAAATGTTTTACACCGGATGCCCTTCCTGACGCAACCCTCCCATTTTTCCGGGCTTGGGACCGGCACTGCATCCAGTGGCTGGGGTTGAGGCATTGGCTGGGAATCGAACCCGGGCCTTCCGCATGATAGGCCACCAATGCCTCGTTACTATACTATAATACTATTATATGTAATATAATATATACTACTATAGATTACACTATACTACAGTACACTACACTATACTATAGTGCACTACACTATGCTATAATACAGTAAACTATACTATAATACAGTACACTATACTATACTACAGTACATTACACTATACTATATTACAGTACACTACACTATACTATAGTGCACTACACTATACTATAATACAGTACAGTACACTATACTATACTACAGTACATTACACTATACTATATTACAGTACACTAAACTATACTATAGTGCACTACACTATGCTATAATACAGTACACTATACTATAATACAGTACAGTATACTATATAGTGTAGAGAAGTGTAGTGTTCTGTACTATAGTAGTGTACTGTACTGTAGTATAGTGTATTGTATTATAGTATAGTGTAGTGTACTGTATTATACTATACAGTGTAGAGAAGTGTAGTGTTCTGTATTATAGTATAGTGTACTGTATTATACACTATACTATAATACAGTACACTATACTACACTATGCTACAGTACACTACAGTACACTACACTATACTATAATACAGTACACTATACTACACTATGCTACAGTACACTACAGTACACTACACTATACTATAATACAGTACACTATGCTACAGTACACTACAGTGCACTACATTACAGTACACTACACTACACTATACTACAGTACACTACACTATACTATAATACACTACACTATGCTACAGTACACTACAGTGCACTACATTACAGTACACTACACTACACTATACTACAGTACACTACACACAAGATTATGATGGCACGGATGGAATCATACAGTGAAGGATGAGAGACTGTGCTGGTGAAAGACAGTGAACTGATGAAAAATATCTGATTATATTATATAAGATTATAAGATTATATAAGATTATATAAGATTTAAGATGATCACAATGTTTTAATTATCTTAGCAAGCTAAATGTCTTGAATATAGTCTTCACAACTAATATTCCTCTTCTTATACAAACATAAGATAATTAAGCATTTAATTTGATATTTATTGCTCTTTTCAAGCATTTATTTCTCGGTTGAAATAAAATTACCCTCTAGCACAGTAAGACCAGATCAAATCATTTCAGGTCTAAAATCTATAAATGGTGGTACAATGAGAAATTATTTCATGATACATTTTCCTTTATACAAGATCTCTTTTTAAATTCAATTGGATTCGACGACTAAGAAAGAAAATAAGACCGGAAGCCGACATTACCAATTTTTTCTGGAAGTTGCTTTGTATGTGCTTGACTCCCGCGCTTTTTCAGTCGTCTCCTTCACGTCCTTAACCCCTGGAGGAGATCCTGTGGACGGTGTCTGGACAAAACGCAGAAGTTTTGGACAATCTGTCCACGTACTGAATGTGATCGGAGACAGCAAACAGCATCTGTAAGTGAAAGTCAGATTGTAGAACCCAATCTGTGCAGCTTAATCTGTGCCTCTGCCAAAATAAGCCGTAATACCCTGAGAAACAGAGGGAAATAAAGCTCAGGCGATTGTGTGTGTGTGTGTGTGTGTGTGTGTGTGTGTGTGTGTGTGTTTGCTGATATAAAGCAGATGTTGAGGCTGAATTACCTGAAGCTGAATCGTTGATGAAGTTTAAATCACTCGAGCTAAAAAAAAAACAAAAAAAAAAACAAACTACAATCATCTACTCTAAATTCTACTCAGCTCTCGCTCGGACCGTTCTTTTATTTCGGCGCATCTTCGTCCTCGGTCCTGGTGCAGAAGGCTTGTGTCAGGATGTAGGTCCAGTAAACCACAGTAATAGAAGTGTTGATGAATATAATAGCGATCATAATAGGATGCAGCATGGTTCCTTCAGATCTGAGTCTGATCTTCAGCTCCGGTTTCTGTGAAGGTTTCAGAGTCTCTACAGCTTCTTGTAGAACTTAATTCCTTTCTAGTGCTTATGAGTTTAAGCCCAGGTTCAACCCAGGACATGCTGAGTACTGAAACAAATCCCGTCTTGCCTTAAGGTAAAAAGAAACATCATTATCTTAAGTTATCTGAGACTTTAACCTGGTTTAAGTGTTAAATCCTCATTTGGATTTTATTTATTTATTTTTTATATATTATTTATTAGTATTTACTTATTTCTAAGTTCCTTAAATGATGTTATAATGAATTGTTTTTAAACTAGCTAGTCTTTTTCAGGTTAATGCGCCATGGACTTATAAATCGTTGCGGATGAGACGGACCGCTGGCTGTGCAGGATAAGCTGGCCTTTATCCCCCTGCTCGAGAAAAAGATCCCAGATCATCAGGAGCGTAAGCACCTTTCAGTTGCGTGAGCGCATTTCATCTAAGAGCCTAAGAGCGCCAAATCGTGAGTCAGCACATAGATGCACAACAACAACAACAACATATTATTATTATTATTATTATTATTAAATTGTATTTGTATAGAGCTTTTAATGATAGATTTTGTCTCAAAGCAGCTTTACAGTAATATAAAAATATAGAACAAATTGCAAAGAATTACAAACTATAAAATTAAATGTATTATTATTATTATTATTATTATTATTATTATTATTATTATTATTACATTTTATTTGTATAGCACTTCTAATGATGGACATTCTCAGAGTAGCTTTACAGAAATATAAAAATATAAAATAAAAATTAAGTTTAAAATTAAATGAATTCAAACCACCTGGATTGGCATCACTGAGGCCCCACCCTGGAACCAGGCCTGGGGTTGGGGCACGCAGGTGAGTGCCTGGTGGCCGAGTCTTTGCCAGCGGGACCCGGCCGTGCACAGCCTGAAGGAGTGTCGTAGGCCCACCACCTGCAGGAAGGAGCATAAGGGTCTGGTGCAATGTGTTTTGGGTAGCAGTCATGGGCGGGGGCCCCGATGACCCAAACCCTGGACAAAGAATCTGGCTTTTGGGACATGGAATGTCACCTCACTGGGGGGAAAGGAGCCTGAGCTGGTGAGGGAGGTTGAGCGGTACCGGATAGAGATAGTCAGACTTGCCTCCACGCACAGCCTGGGCTCTGGAACCCAACTCCTTGAGAGAGGTTGGACCCTCTTCTACTCTGGAGTGCCCCATGGTGAGAGGTGGCGGGCTGGGGTGGGCTTGTTTATAGCCCCCCAGCTCAGCCGCCATGTGTTGGAGCTTTCCCCGGTAAACGAGAGAGTTGTTTCCCTGCGCCTTCGGGTCAGGGATAGGTGTCTCACTGTTGTTTCGGCTTATGGGCCGAACAGCAGTGTGGAGTACCCAACCATCTTGGAGACCCTGCAAGGGGTGCTGGAAGGTGCTCCGACTGGGGACTCAATAGTTTTGGGAGGAGTGTGATTGGGAGGAACGGCCCCCCTGATCTGAACTCGAGCGGTGTTCTGTTGTTGGACTTCTGTGCTAGTCACAGTTTGTCCATAATGAACACCATGTTCAAGCCTGGAACATGGTAGTTCAGCAGCTCCTCAGTGGCAAGGCACCAGGGGTGGATGAGATTTGCCTTGAGTATCTTAAGTCTCTGGATGTTGTGAGGCTGTCTTGGCTGACATGTCTCCGCAACATAGCGTGGTGGTCAGGGACAGTGCCTCTGGACTGGGCGACCGGGGTGGTGGTCCCTCTTTTTAAGAAGGGGGACCGGAGGGTGTGTTCCAAATATAGGGGGATCACACTCCTCAGCCTCCCAGGGAAACTCTATTCCAGAGTACTGAAGAGGAGAATCCGACCGTTAGTTGAACCTCGAATACAGGAGGAACAATGCAGTTTTTGTCCTAGTCGTGGAACACTGGACCAGCTCTATACCCTCCACAGGGTGCTTGAGGGCTTGTGGGAGTTTGCCCAACCAGTCCACATGTGTTTTTTGGACTTGGAGAAGGCATTCGACCGTGTCCCTCGTGGCATTCTGTGGGAGGTGCTCTGGGAGTATGGGGTCCGTGGCCCTCTGTTAAGGGCTGTTCGGTCTCTGTATGACTGGAGCAGGAGCTTGGTTCGCATTGCCAGCTGTAAGTCAGATCTGTTTCCAATGCATGTTGGACTCCGGCAGGGCTGTCCTTTACTTTTCATCGGTTCTGTTCATTATTTTTATGGACAGAATTTCTAGGTGCAACCAGGGGCTGGAGGGAGTCCAGTTTGGGGACCACAGGATTTCATCACTGCTTTTTGCAGATAATGTTGTCCTGTTAGCTCCTTCAAGCCAGGACTTAGCATGCACTGGGGCATTTTGCAGCTGAGTGTGGAGCGGCTGGGATGAGGGTCAGCACCTACAAAACTGAGGCCATGGTTCTTGACTGGAAAAAGGTGGCTTGCACCCTCCAGGTTGGAGGGGAGTTCCTTCCTCAAGTGGAGGAGTTTAAGTATCTCAGGGTCTTGTTTACGAGTGAGGAAAGGATGGATCGTGAGATTGACAGACGGATCGGTGCACCAGCAGCAGTAATGCGGTCTATGTAGCGGTCTGTTGTCGTGAAGAAGGAGCTGAGCCGGAAGGCAAAGCTCTCAATTTACCAGTCAATCTACGTTCCTACTCTCACCTATGGTCATGAGCCTCCTGGACGTCTCCCTGGGGAGGTGTTCCGGGCATGCCCCACCGGGAAGAGAACCCGGGGAAGACCCAGGACACGTTGGAGAAACTATGTCTCGCGGCTGACCTGGGAACACCTCAGGATCCCTCCGGAAGAGCTGGAGGAAGTGTCTAGGGAGAGGGAAGTCTGGGCATCCCTGCTTAGACTGCTGCCCCCGCAACCCGGCTCCGGGTAAGCGGAAGAAAATGATGATGATTAAAATGAATTATTATTATTATTATTATTATTATGATTGTTAATACATTTTATTTGTATAATGCTTTTAATGATGCACATTGTCTCAAAGCAGCTTTACAGAAATATAAAAATCTAGAATAAAGTTTAAAATTAAATGAACTATTTTTATTATTATTATTTTATTATGTTGTCCTTCTGTCATTTGTTATCAACAGGGTTTTCTTTTTTAGATGTTTTTAGTTTTTGATTTGCAACCTGCTGAGATTTTGTGCTTTTTTTTCCAGGACTTGAATTGGTGAATTCACAAACTGGATTTTTTTTTACCAGGTCTAGGTCTTTAAGCTCCGACACTCCAGAATCATCTTTAGGAGATTAAAGAAAGAAGCAACAGCAGTTTATAATTATCATTTATTTTGATGATAGGAACCACAACAAACCCACCAGATCAGATGTTCTTGATAATGAGGAATTTCATTACTTTATTAATAAAATAATTTCATCTCTAGGTATCAGAACTTTCAGAAAATGTGCCAGGACAAGATTATCCATCGAGCTGCAGAACGGGAATTATGGAGGATTTGGGAAAGCTGGAGTTGAAGACGGTTGAAGCCGAGACGTAAATCCATCGAGTCGGCGAGCATCGCTGAGCATCCTTCATGACGATGCCGTTGTTTTTCGCTCATCCTGCTGCATGGGCGTTAAATCTGCATCAAAGGCTGAGAGGACAGCGACTTCTACCGACTTCAAATCACTCTTTTGAGCTCACAGTGATGCAGCTCACATGTATATCACATGTTTTTTTAAACAAAATGAAGGTACATACTTCAGGCTTTACATTAACAGGACAAAAAGAAAAACAAATTAAATAACACAGATTTTTTTATGCAATGATTTGCATAAAGTTGTTGAGGAAAAACTTTTCGAAAATATTGTCACGTCTGTTCACTTGTTTATACTTAACCGTCTCACACGCGACACTGGTTATTATTCACGCCTAGTGTTACCTTTTTTATATATAAAAAAAAAAAAAAAAAGTGTCCAGAAAATCATATCAAGTGAAACGGATTTAAAACATTTGAGTTTATTTCCTCTGAAAGAGCCGGTCTCGTCTCCGTAAGATTTCCTTCAGGAATGATTTCAGTGTCACGGAGCAGCAGCATTTACTCTGAGCAGTCCGTCTGCGTACTGGAACTGCGCACTCTTCTCGTACTCCAGCATGTCCAGCGCGACCTCACAGCTCTCCTTCACCACGCGCTCGCCGTCCAGCCGGTAGCGCTGCAGGATGGGCAGACACGCATCCTGCCCGATGGATCCCAGCGCCTCGGCGCACTCGTGCCTCACCATGGCGTTCTCTGCCTCGTTCTCCAGAGCGGCCCGAAGGTGAGGGATACTCGCCGCGTGCTGCATCTGCCCCAACACGTAGCCGATCTCGTGACGGAATAAAGCGCTGCTGCACTGCAAGCCTGGAGACCACAGATGGACAAAAAAAGCTATAGATTATCTTCATTTCTTTTCATCTAAAGAAAATGTACAAATGAATGTAATGTACATCTTTTCTCTTGCTTGTGGTCACTGACCCACTCTGGAGTGAAGAATAAACCGCTTGGAACGCTGTTCTAGGAAAATGATCAACAACATGAGCCGACATGAACTGAAGCTATTTCAAGTACTTTATGTCTCTAATGTGCATTAAAGTTGAGCTTTTTTCCCGTTTATGATTACTTTTCGATATTCACATGTAATTTCTGCCTTTTCCATCGGATTCACATGGATGGCTGGAAGACTTTAACCTTGTTTATCCCTAGATATTTTTTTTTACTTTATTTATTTTATAAATCACGCTCTCTGGTGTCGATCGGTTCCCTTCTGATTCTGTTTCCTCTCAGAGTTTCATCCATCACATAATTGACATCCTGATTTTATTTATTTATGTACATCTGCTTTGTGACATAGTCCATCGTAAGAAGTGCTAGACGAATAGAATGGAGTTAATTTCTGAGGATGGAGTCTCCGCCCCCTCACCATCTCCCAGAGCGAGCACGGCCTCCTCGCTGCCGAGGTTCCTGAGAGCGAACATGGCTCTGTAGCGCTCGAACAGGGGCAGGTTCTCGTCCAGCAGCTGAGTCCTGAGCTCAGAGACACTCTTCCTCTGCGCAGGAGGAGCCGGATCCACCGAGCTGTACGGATTACTGTCTGTTCCCTCTGAGTCCTCATCACCACCACCACCACCACCATTCATCAGCCACTCCAACCTCCTGACAGCCAGCTGACACGTTTCTGCCACCTGCATGTGTACACACACACACACACACCACACATACCATACACACATCAGGTCATCACATAACACACACACCATACATCAACCCATACACACGCACACACAACCATACATACAATACGTGGACACATGCACACCCACACATCCATACAAACACATCTCAGTGTATGCCATAAAATAATGGTACCTCGATGACCGGGTCCTTTGAACACTGTTTCAGTAAATCCAACACTTTTGGATTCCCAATGGCACCCAGAGCTTCACCTACAAACAGGACAAAATGATCAATAACTCCCAGCCCTGACCATGGTGAAGTCTGAACACACACACACAAGCTCATCAGTGTTTGTTTTTCCCCCCAGTGTACTCCACATTCCCACTTTCTTTTCCACTGGCACTAAAACAACGAAGTTTTTTGCACCATAATCCAGATGAGGGGGAAAAGAGCAGCACTGACTTCTGCCTTATAAAGCAGTTTTATGTGTGAGATATTTTAGCTGTGTCATGTTTGACCGCTTTGTGTAGTATGCAAGCAGGCAAGAAATCATGTTATATGCTCATTAAATCTGCCACGTCATGGGTCAGATACTCAGCCAGTATGCCATTTTTTCCCCCCTCCATTTCTGTGTTTCAAAGTTTATCTCTATTAAATAATGTCTCTTTTGAGTGCTCCATAAACAAACACCACATTAATACACACAGCTCGATCAGATCAGCCCCAAGAACGAGTGAAGGTTTCACCTGCTTCGTGCCTGACCATAGGCTCCTGCTTGGTGTCTCTCAGCACCGTCTCCAGGACAGGAATGGCTCTCTCGTCCTGCATCTGTCCCAGACAGTAGGCCAGCTCGTGCTTGAGAAGCGCAGAATCGTCTGAGAAAGCCTCGCTGATCCATCGCACCGCCTCGGCTCCGCCCAGGTTCCGAAGCGTGAACAGAGCCCGAAAACGAGCGGAGAGCTCCTGCTGGCTGTCCACGAGAATGCGTCCCACCGCTGCTATGTCCTGATCACTCGCCATGACACCTTCAAAGAGAAAGGTTTGGATGTGACGACACTTTCTGCTGTCAAAATTTTGTGAATATATAAACTGCCCAATCCTACACACTGCAAATCACCCAAAACAATGCTCCACAATATACATTTGCATTACGCAATAACATTTGGTGTCAGGTGTTCAATACTGACTTGTATAAATCTTTAAACTTACTGGAGATTGAGGAATAAGAAGGTGCGTCCAGTCAAGATGGAGGCCAGTTGGATGAGATACACTACTCCTGTAGACCTAGCTAAAAGATAAATTAATGAAAAACATTAGAAGTGTATCCAGCGTCAGTGTTAAAGTGAATCATGTAGATTGTATTAACATCACCACGAGATCTTTTACTGTAACAGCCACACTTTAGGAAGCTAAAGCAGGAATTTAACATAGTTTCCGGTTTACGATCATGTTTTCTCCAAACTATGTAAAAAAAACAACACACGGTTTTAACCAGCTGTTGTTAATATTTTGTAACATATTAGTAAAATACTCACTGAGAATAAGCTCGGTTATCCACTAGCATCCAACTCTCCATGCTGTCACATCAGGAAGAGTTTTTATTCGTGACTTAATGGAAAACGGTTTAAACGCGACTTGATCGCCACCTAGCGGTCTGGAGGAATAGTAAAATTCAACAAAAATTATTTTATAACCAATATTATTATTATTATTATTATTATTATTATTATTATTATTATTACTATTACTATTATTATTATTATTATTATTATTATTATTATTATTAGCATTATTATTATTGCTGTTCTTGTTATGTTTCCTTTAATTTTAAAGCCATAACGCTGTCGCTAAGTAACAATATTTAACGTTTAATTCCTCCAGACCAACACAGGTTTTTCCGGGCTTGTATCCAGTGGCTGGGGTTTTGGCATTGGCTGGGAATTGAACCTGGGCCAATGCATAGTAGGCGAGAAACCTACCACCAATGCCACCAATTTCCCTTCAGGGGTCGCCACAGCGAATCATCTCTCTCCACCTATCCCTATCTCCTGCATCCTCAACACTTGCACCCACTAGCTTCATATCCTCATTAATTCCATCCATATACCTCCTCTTTGGCCTTCCTCTTTGCCTCCTGCCTGGCAGCTCCATGTCCAACATTCTCCTACCAATATACTCCCTCTCCCTCCTCTGAACATGTCCAAACCATCTTAATCTGGCCTCCCTAACTTTGTCCCCCAAACATGCAACATGAGCTGTCCCTCTGATGTACTCGTTCCCTTTAATGTTAATGTTCTGTAATATATAAATCGCCTAAAAAATATAACAACCTTTGAGTGAAACCCATCACTGTTGTGAGGCAGCGCCCCCTCTTGGAGATGAGTGATATTAAATCTTCACCAGTGTTGGGATTCCGGCTCTTTTCAGTGAGTCCAAACATTTTACACAAAACTATGTTTAGATAACTGTTAAATTGAAAAAAAAAAAAAAAGAAAGAAATTTGCAATGATTGATGCATTAATAATCCATAACTATCTATTAATTTGTGTTATTGTGTTGCTGTGTCTTATTTTTAAGATTTATATTTAAAAATTTAAATTTTATATAAATGTATATAATTTGTATACATTTTATATAATTTATATAAATTTTATATAAAAGATTTATATTTATATTTAAAAAGATTCATTTTAGATTATTCCTATACATTCATGGAAGCAAATCGACACCTCACATAGAAGAACCGACTCAATGAGCCGAACTTTGTTAGATATAGGTATGTGAAGTCAGAGCTACATTTAATACGAGTTCATAGTAGTAAAAATACACAATTCATTGTTCTACTTAGATTAATAAAATGACTTAAAATAAAATAATTAATACTCGTTAATACTCTCTTGCTTGGCAACAAAGAAAATGTAGCTTTTAACTTATAAAACATGTTAGCATGGGGTTAATTAGCATTTACGTTCCCATAGCAACGTGACCTCTTTTGTTTTGTTTCAAATTTCGCGACGTCATCCGTTCAAATTCTCATTACCCACAATCCTTCGCGACGGCGTCAATTTAAAAAAAAAAATACATACATATCTCTGTTAGCAGAGCTAGGGGCTTGTAGCTTTGTAGCAAAACGGATAGGTTTTTTTCTTTCTTAAAAAAAAAGGAACAGTTTTCCAAACGCAAGATTTTCAGTGAATATCAATCGAAGTGAGAGCGCGAGGTAAGTTGCGAGCTGTGTGAAATAATTAGCTAGCTAGCATTAGCCTGTTAGCTTAACGGATTGATTACCTGTGTGAGTGAACCGATTCTCATAATTATTTCTATACCAGTGTATTTCATGTTTTTATTTAAGTTTTGTGTGTGTGTCGAAGTGTTTCAGCTTAAATAATATCAACTTAAAACGGCCTTGTTGATAACGCTGAGCTAGTTTTGTGAGCTAGCAAAGATGAATAAAAACCGGTTGTAACAAAAGAGCCGCCGGCGTTAGGGTTAGTTAAAGGGTTAACTTCACTAGTTAACAGTAACAGTAGGTGGTTTTGATCTGTTGTTGTCTAACGTCAAAATGTTTAGTGCTGACCGGAAACAGCTGAAGACAAAGCTTTGAGTCATTGCCTTATATCAGTAAACTGAATCAGCTGTCAGTGTGTTTAAGTCTCTCTCTCTCTCTCTCTCTCTCTCTCTCACTCACACTCACACTCACACTCACACACACACACTCACTCACTCTCACTCTCTATACTTAATGGTGAATAATTTCGACAGGACAATACAGCTTTCCTTTTTTTGGTTCTCTCAGTGACTGATTTGAAGCAGCCGAGCTGAACAGTTGTCTCACACTGTTTATAGCCTGTTTGAACAGCTGTGTGTGTGTGTGTGTGTTAGAGAAAGAGGTTTTATATATATATATATATATATATATATATATATATATATATATATATATATATATATATATATATATATATATATATATATACACACATACACACACTATATTACCAAAAGTTTTGGAACACCCCTCCAAATCATTGGGTTCAGGGGTTGGGCTTGGCCCAGTGAAAGGAACTCTTAATGCTTCAGCATACCAAGACATTTTGGACAATTTCATGCTCCCAACTTTTTGTGAACAATTTGGGGATGGCCCCTAATTTGACACTCTTCGCTTTGCTGATGTTCCTCCTGTGAGAAGTCAGTAGTGATCATGTGCCGTGTCGATATCAGCGGAGGACCTCTAACTAGTTCCAGGGGGAAAAATAGAGTGAACATCCCTTTCTGTCCTACTTTCACGTTAAGAAGAGACACAGTGACAGATTGTCAGTTGTTTTCTACGTACAGGAACAAAACACAAATACAATTTAACCGACTTTAGAATATGATAAGGTAATGTAGCAAATCCGGACGACAAATCCGGGAGGATGTGATAGCTTAGTGGCTGAGGTGTTGGATTACCTCAGAAGGTTGTGAGTTTGAATCCCAGGTCTACTAAGGTGCCACTGCTGGGCCCTTCAGCAAGGCCCTTAACCCTCAATTGCTCAGTTCTATAAAATGAAATCAATTGTAAGTCGCTCTGGATAAGGGTGTCTGCCAAATGACAGAAATGTAAATGTGGTCTGACATTCCTGCAGTTTCCCTGCTCGCACCATTGCTGCCTAAACTGCCTACAGCTAGTTCTTGTTTACTGTACGACTCGCAAACGGCTTGTTTGCTCACCATTTTTCAGCGAGGATCGCTGTCATATTAGTGAGAAATCCAGCAGTGAGGATGTTGGAGCCATCGTTGAATTTCCGGTATGCAAGTGGGCAAGCAGTTAGCATGACAGTTAAAGGAAGCTGATCAGTTTGTGCACAGATAATAGGTGAGAGAGATTACAGGACTAAAGCTCTGCTGCATCCTTTTCTTTAGGAAGAGATGTAATGAGGGTTAAATCCCACTGCAGCACTATCAACAGGCAGTCAGGCAGCTCTGTGGGCAATGTAGGCTCTTTTATTCTTTGTGATGAGACCAATATGTCAGTTTTAACACAGTAAATCGCATGTTAATTGTGAAGATTAATACACATGTTCTAGAATTGGATTCACTCTGATGCTACAGAATGAGCGTAAACCTGCAGCCCTGCTTTGAGATGTGTACTACGTTAGCAAAACGTCTTAATGATGTATATATTTTTTTAATCCAACTGCAGTTTGGTACCAAAAGCAGAGATCGGACTTCCTTCTCCCTGAGCGATCGCCTCCATGGATCAGGACTACGAGCGCCGACTTCTGCGGCAGATAAACGTCCAAAATGATAATGCCAGCCCTGTCGTGAGTGCCACGTCTTACATACACGACCTTCATTTCCTCGCACAGTTTGGGTTATTTCTCCGTAAATATTGTGAATCAGCCAAGATGAGAAATGAGCGTGTAATGATGAAGTCTGGTGGCTACCAGATTAGCACTCGTTAGTTTTGAATCCCAAACTTATCATTGTGACGCGCTAAACCATTTAACGTAAGTCATAAATTAAGAAAGGTAATATTAAACGGATGAAAACTACATGATGTTTTTTAATCTGTAATGCAGAACTTGACAAATGGCTGTAGTATAAAAGGAGAATAACACTCCAGGAAGTGGTGTCATAATGAAATAATCAGCTTCATGGAGTAGAAACTTTGCTTCAACCACCACGTCACTGATTACTATTTCTCTAATATGAGACACTGTTACCTGTAACAGTGGACAAAAGGTCAGTGTGAGGCGAGTGTGTGATTTGTCTTTCTCACTTGCCTGAATGTCTGAGTGAACACCAGTTCAAAATACTTCTTGAGCTATTTTCAGGAAGAACGGTTTTGCCTTTAGAAACAGGTTCTAAAGACCAGCCCCTTTAACCCGGTGGCTTTGTTTGTTCTGAGAATTATATATGCACTCGTATAACTACTTTATTCGTTCCCTTTTTTTTTTTCTTTTTTTTTTTACACGCAGAAAGTCACAGACATGATCCGTCACCTGACACCCACCAAGTCACCCATGTCCTCTCCCAGCAAGCACGGGGATCGCTTCATACCATCGCGAGCAGGAGCCAACTGGAGTATCAACTTTCACAGGATCAATGTAAATACTCAGCTTTAACTGCAGATCTAGTGTTCAGTAGGAGTTTATCTCCAGCATGACCGTGTCGGTTTTGACCTGTGATCAGGATGATGGGAATAGAGTGTGTAACTTGTATTGATTAACCACACCCCCACCACGCTGTTTGTGCAGGAAAACGAGAAGTCGCCAAGCCAGAATAAGAAAACCAAAGACGCCACCTCTGACACCGGCAAAGGTGAGTTTTACGGCTCAGTGTCTGTTTTTATTTATTTAGTTATTTATTTTTACCGATTTGACATTTAGATGCGTTATTAAGTTTGGGCGTCTCATTAGCAGCGGATGGTTTGGCGTACTCTGCGCTCCTGAAGAACGAGCTGCTCGGAGCCGGGATCGAGAAAGTGCAGGACCCCCAGACTGAAGACAGGAGGCTGCAGCCTTCCACACCAGAGAAAAGAAGTCTCTTTAACGTAAGCGTCTTCCATGATATCCAGCCCTGGACCGCTACAGGATTTCTTATGTGATTTGAACATAGTGGGGTCTGGTGGTGATGAGCTCCTTCGTTTGTCCTTATCAGTTTTACACAGATCAGGCATAACATTATGAGCAGTGAGAGGGGAGGTGAATAAGACTGATGATCTCCTCATCATGGCACCTGTTAGTGGGTGGGATATATTAGGCAGCAAGTGAACATTTTGTCCTCAAAGTTGATGTGTTAGAAACAGGAAAAATGGGCAAGCGTAAGGATTTGAGCGAGTTTGACGAAGGGTCAAATTGTGATGGCTAGACCACTGGATCATAACATCTCCAAAACTGCAGCTCTTGTGGGGTGTTCCCGGACTGCAGTGGTCAGTATCTATCAAAAGTGGTCCAAGGAAGGAACAGTGGCAAACCGGCGACAGGGTCATGGATGACCAAGGCTCGTTGATGCATGTGGGGAGCCAAGGCTGGCCCGTGTGGTCCGATCCAACAGACGAGCTACTGTTGCTCAAGCTAATAGAAAGATGTCAGAATACACAGTGCATCACAGTTTGTTGTAAATGGGGCAGCAATAGCCGCAGAGCAATCAGGGTGCCCATGCTGACCCCTGTGCACCGCCGAAAGCCATGAAGTGGTTTATCTCTATATGCACTTAAACAGGGTAGATGTTTTGAATCTAGCAAACAAAATAAGGTGTGTTAGCTGGTCGTGGGGAGGCAACACTAGTGCTGCAGTAATCAAACTTGTCACAGTTTCCAGTGTTAGGGCTTCCATTTTTTTTCTGACTTTTCCCAATAGTCTCATTGCTGCCATATTGCTGACCTCCACTTTGTGTCAGGCTACATGACTCCACTTCATTGCTGATCGTTTTCCTCCAACAACATGCCTCCAGGTGTTATTTCTTACTTACCAGTGGAACATTTTACATTTTAAAGTTCTTCATGATCACTAAGCAAGGGAGACTTTAGTGTATAGTTCTACACTATTATTTTGTTTAAAGCGAATTGCAAGCAAAGCAGAATCCAATATCAGAGATTCTAAAATTTTTGACCAGCGTGAAGAAGGGAAAGTACATAGACTCTGTTATCTAAACGCTAATACCAGCACTGTGACTGATTAGTATAGAGTTAGATCTCTAATCCTGCCCAGGATGATTAAATCTGGGTTTTTTTGGTTCTGTTTGCAGTATACTCTCAGCACCAAGAGAGCCACGCCTGACGACGGCAACAACGTCTCTCCGTACTCTCTGTCCCCTGTCAGCAGCAAGAGGTAAACCGTGCAAACACCATCATTGATAAGAACCAAGAGAAAATGAATAAAATGTCAAGTGTTTACATTTAAAAAAAAAACCTTTTTTTTTTTTTTTTAAGTCAAAAGTTGCTCCGTTCACCTCGGAAGCCAACTCGCAAAATCTCTAAGATCCCGTTCAAGGTGCTCGACGCACCAGAGCTGCAAGATGACTTCTACCTCAACCTGGTGGACTGGTCTTCCTTAAATGTGCTCAGCGTCGGACTGGGGACCTGCGTCTACCTGTGGAGCGCCTGCACAAGCCAGGTAAGTCGTCATGTCCCGGGGGATTTCCTCTCAAACATTTCTGACAGGTTTTTTCAATAAAATTTTAAGCCGTTTTGTTCTCGGAGTCCTAAACGTTCCTTTGTTCAGGTAACGCGGCTGTGCGACCTGTCTGTAGAGGGAGACTCGGTCACGTCAGTCGGCTGGTCAGAGAGAGTAAGCAGAATCCATTACTTGTTTCTCTTACAGCTTAGACAATGACACCTTTTTGAAGTGTTTTTGTTTGTGGATATCTGACTGGATCATTCTGCTTCAGGGGAATCACGTGGCAGTGGGAACACACAAAGGATTTGTGCAGATCTGGGATGCAGCAGCCGGCAAGAAACTTTTCACGCTCGAGGGACACACAGCCCGAGTCGGTAAGATACTCACAATCCGGGACGGCGTGTACTCGTGCGTCATGACGTCCTGTTATCTTTTCTTACACTTTCTTACATCTCTCAATTCTGTTGTTAAATGTACTGCAAGAGCATAACTTTTATATTTAATTTGGTATTAAAGCGTTTATAGATTGAAGTAGGAATTTACGATATTTACAAATGCGCAATAATGGACAATAAAAATGCAACATATGGTTTGTTGGATATCAAGATCGTTTTTTTAGAAGACGTAGAAATATGTTTCTAAAATTCTTTTCTCGCATACTTTCAACAGTCTCTAGCTAATACATTCCTTATTACCATCATTCTGTGTCCGCGGTCGAGTCTCTTTCTGTTAAAAACAGTGCACTATGTAGTGGCTACAACCCTAAGTAATGAGCACGTATAGTAAATAGGAGAGTGAATAACTCAATTAAAAGAGAAAAGGCAAGTATGTTCTTCAGCTTGCTGTAGTGCGAGACAAACGCACTGTGTAGCAGCGCTGCTAGTCTTACTTAAATGTGTAGCCTTGTTAATTAGATTTTATCATCAGAGTTTAACCGCTCTACCTGCAAACGTGCGCTAATATCTATTTTCTTTTGTGTTTTTCATCAGGTGCGTTGGCGTGGAACGCAGATCAGCTTTCCTCAGGCAGTCGGGACCGTATGATCCTGCAGAGGGACATCAGGACGCCGCCGCTGCAGTCCGAGCGCAGGCTGCAAGGCCACAGGCAGGAGGTGTGTGGACTCAAATGGAGCACCGACCACCAGCTGCTGGCCTCCGGAGGAAACGATAACAAGGTGTTTGTCGCAGTGAAGTGTAGCGTTTAAATATAACGTTTTTATAAACGCGTCGTCTTTCTCTGAACACTTTTTTTCCCTCTCTGTGTTCCTGTCACTCAGCTGCTGGTGTGGAATCACTCGAGCGTGGCGCCTGTTCAGCAGTACACGGAGCATTTAGCAGCGGTGAAGGCCATAGCGTGGTCTCCTCACCAACACGGCCTGCTGGCGTCCGGGGGAGGAACGGCTGACCGCTGCATCCGCTTCTGGAACACGCTCACGGCTCAGCCGCTCCAGTGCATCGACACCGGCTCTCAGGTGTGCAACCTGGCCTGGTCCAAACACACCAACGAACTGGTAAGAGAGCGCGCATGTGTACACACTAACACACACCGAGTTCCACACAGCATCTAGTCAACTGTTTCGACTCGTAGAAAGATTTTAGTGAGTAAATAAACCAGTTAGATGTTGTTGCAGTAGTTGCTACTTCGTCTGCTTTTCACCCTCGTTTTCGTTGTGTGGTTGTCCCCCCCCCCCTTTTTCTCTCTCCCTTTTTTTTTTGTTTTATTACGTTTACAGTGTTTAGTAGATGCTCTTGTCCAGAGTGACTTCTAGAAAAGCTTTTGGGGTTTCTATCAGAAACCAGGATTAAAAATTTCAAAATTTAATTAAGACCAAATGAACTAATTATTCAGTTATGACCAAAAGTGTGTTCTCTCCTCTGCAGGTTAGCACACATGGCTACTCGCAGAACCAGATCCTAGTGTGGAAATATCCGTCTCTCACTCAGATAGCCAAACTGACCGGTCACTCGTACAGAGTGCTTTATCTGGTGAGTAGCTTCTCTTCTAACTAGAAATGAAGAAAGTTTCTCTTTAAAGCTTTGTGCTTGCTGTAACTGTTCGCTACACGTCAGATTGAAAGAAGCAACTACATGAACCAAAGTGACTGTGTAAGCAGTACAGAACCTCAGTTCTAGGAAAAGAATCATCAGGGTGATATGAGAGGGTGCCCTGAGCCGGTGACTTTTCCCACTCCATCTGGAACATCTGGAAGTGTTTTATTCCGCCTTTACCACAGCAGCTTTCCACAGATTACAATTTATTATTAATGAAATCAGTTTATAGCTTCTAACCATTCTAGCTGCTCCAACATGCGTGAAAACAGGAACTAAACTGTTCCCTCTCCAGCCTCTCGCAAAAAAAAAAGTGGAAAGTGTATAATTAAGTGGTAAAAAGTCACAGCACAGGAGAGTTTATAAAGTATTGACCCTGGAGACTCCATCCTTTTAAATTGTCTTATTAATCAAACAACTTATCCATTTCTGTCCAATTCCAAAATCATGTGAAGACTATCCCGTGTTTTGACACTGGAGACTCCTTCCATATCAAACACGTGCGAGTTGTTACTATAGAAACGAGCGCATTACCTCAGATTTGCTGCTGTACAACTGTCAGAGCTGCTCTTATTGAAAATGAATAAATTTGTAGAATCAGATTTTGGACTTCTTTTTAAAGAACCCAATAAAACATTCAGCTCTTATTCCACCGCAAAACTGACGTTCCTCTTCCTCCTTTTGTAGGCGATGTCTCCGGACGGCGAGGCCATCGTGACGGGGGCGGGCGACGAGACGCTACGTTTCTGGAACGTGTTTAGCAAAACCAGATCGACGAAGGTGATTACGTCAATCCCGAGAACATTACGACAATTTTCATATCTGTTAATCAGCTCTGATGTGTGATTTTGTTTTAAAGGCGATTGATTTATTAAGAACGCCAATCTGACTTTGTTTGCTTTCAGGAGTCGGTGTCTGTTTTAAACCTGTTCACCAGAATACGGTAAAGGCGTGGCTGCATTACAGGATCGAATCATCACACCCGTATCTTACCGCTCGCGCACAGATACGACGCTGTGAAGCCAAGGACGCTGCGTCAATCTTTTGTTTGTACAGTGTTTGGACTTTCATCATCGGTTCTGATTTGTCTCGTCATCATCGTGTTTATTTAGTTTTATGTTCGTTGTACAGTTTAGTTCATGTTTTTATGTTACCGAGAAGTGTCTGAAGACGCAAGCCTTAAGATCATACTGTTACAGTGACATTCATGGGGGAGAAGAGTAACGTAAAAGTATATGAAACACTTAAAAATCAGCATCTCAGATTATGTGTAGCAAATTCATTACCATTGTTTATTGGGGGGGAAAAATTAAAAATTTCTATTTAAAAAAAAAAAAAAATCATGCCTGTACAGTAACGTCTGAAAGATGCCATAAATGGAGATGTTAAAGATCAATACAAAATACCCTGAAAGAGCAGTACTGCTTCATTTATTATTTACCTACAACACCACATTCTACCATTTATTCTTTAGAAGTTTCTAGAAACAGGGCTGCTTGGCCCCACCTCCTTTTTTCCTAAAAAGGAAACGTACAGGGTACAGGGAGGAACGAGCACGCTCGTCAGCTCTGTCTTTGCGGCCTGCATTTGTAAAACGCCAACATTGTGTTAAAAATTACAAACCACCGCTTTAAAATCATCTAAAAGTGGATGGACCGTAGAAATACAGGTTGCAGTGATTGATATAGAGGGGATTAAAGTTCCTTTGTAGCCAGTTTCCATCGCTGCAACCACTGCTGGAAAGTCAGTCCTTCCTGCTGCATGTCTGGCAGAGCAAACTGAGCCGGTTGTTCCCACCTAAACACACACGTGCATATCGTTAGTCGTAACGCTTAAAACTCCAAGGGAGCTGCTCTTACACCTCTGTTCAACAGCTTCAGACATCGACAGCTTCCCGACTCGCATCATTTCACGATCCGCAAAGCTATTCTTAAAAAGGTCTCCTCGACGTGTGAAAGCAGTCTGCTCCTGTTACTTCCTGCTTTTAAGTTTCACAGTCCAGATATAGACAAAGATGAAGGTCTTTAAATACGACCGAGTGAACCGTTTCTGTGTGCAAAGAGTTCAGCTGTAATAGTATAACACTGATCTTCTGGGAAATTACAAACCAGTAATAAATGTACACCTTAGCTCATGCATGTAATGTTTACATCAGGGTTGTCATGGCAACCTGTCTCATTTCTAGTAAAGAGAGAAACGTTTCAGTTTAGTTTAAGAACAAATTGGTACCGGTTGTAGCTCACATCACTGACGGGTTTTAAATAAATCCAATGAATGTAAATATCTGCCAATTTCACAAGATGACTCAAATTAGGACTTTCTAAAACAAGGTCTCCTGAAATCTGTCTGTGTTAGACATCACCGAGATCAGACATAAGAGGTGGTCTATGGTTTAAGAGGCATCTCCTCACCAGTGTGTGATGGCGGTGTTGACCTGACTCGTGTAGGACAAGCCTTTAGAGCATTTCTGTGTGAGCTCTTGAACACGAGGCAACAGAGTGTGCAGCAAGTCTGCGTCCTCCATCTTCACACGCTGCAGCAGGGCTGTAACACACATACATACACAGACACATATATAGACTGACCCTGCTAGTTTTTAACACACTACTACAATGGCAGATTACAGTTCTGAATATAAGATCAGTGAGGTGTGTGTGTGTGTGTGTTACCCTGCTGATTAGGAGCAGGCAGCCGTGCCATTCGGTTCTGCATATCTGCTAGTGTGTCTGTGCGCAGCTGCAGGAGACGACGGAGGAAACGCAGCTGCAGCCTCTGAGACACGGCCTGAGAGAAGAGCAACTCCGGCGCCTGGATGATACAAACACAAAGACATCAGCAATTTAAACGCTTCATGTATTAAATATTATGCAAAGCGGAAGGAGAAAAAAAAGTCAACATGGATATTAAAAACGTTTCAGCAAAAGTTCCTGATGAGTCTGATTCCGGATTGATCTCACACACACACACACGGATTTAGAGTCGACACAAATCTCTTGGAACGAAAATAGAAAATATTCACAGAAGTTTATGACGTCAACATGGCAACCCTGACACTCACTGGCGCCTCCTACTGCTCTAATGATGTAACTTACAGAAATGGTTACATTTACATTTCTGGCATTTGGCAGATGCTCTTATCCAGAGCGACGTACAAAAGTGCTTTAGTTCTCAGTCAATGAATACATCAACACTGGCTCAATAGGACACAAACTTGGGATGCCATTAGCCTAACACTGACTTGGGTTTTTTTTTTTTTTTAACTTTGTAACATAATACATAAACAGGGAAAAATAAGAGCTAGTTTAAATGCTTCAGGAAGAGGTAAGTCTTCAGTTGCCGTTTGAAGACGGTCAGAGACTCGGGCGTACGGATACCTAGGGGAAGTTCGTTCCACCGCCTCAGTGCCAGAACAGAGAAGAGTCTAGATGTATACCTACCTTTTTCCCTGAGAGATGGTGGGACCAGTCGAGCAGTGCTAGTGGATCTGAGGGAGCGAGGTGCAGTGTGAGGAGTGACGAGAGCTTTGAGGTAAGATGGCGCTGGTCCATTCTTGGCTTTGTAGGCAAGCATTAGAGTTTTGAATCTGATGCGTGCAGCTACCGGAAGCCAGTGGAGGGAACGCAGCAGTGGGGTGGTGTGGGAGAACTTAGGCAGGTTGAAAACAAGTCGTGCGGCTGCATTTTGGATCATTTGCAGTGGGCGAATTGCGTTCAGAGGTAGACCTGCCAGAAGAGAGTTGCAGTAGTCCAATCTCGAGATGACCAGAGACTGAACAAGCACCTGAGTAGCCTGTGTGGAAAGAAATGGCCGAATCCTTCTGATGTTGTACAGAAGAAACCGACATGAGCATGTCACATTAGTGACATGGGAGGAAAAGGATAGTTGATTGTCCATGGTTACCCCAAGGTTGCGAGCAGTGGCTTACAGAGCGTATCAGTAAACGATTCTGAATTAATCATTTTCCCCCCAAACGATTCGAATCGCTGGAACAAAATGATTCGAATTGAACACAGCTACACCACTAACGATCCACTGCTACTAATTTCTATTAATTAGTCCATGTTAGTCCATTTTTATGACGTGGAACGTCAGTGAAACCGTTCCTGTTCTCACTTACATTACAGCAGCTAAAAACAGCCAGTCCCTCTACAGCCTCTCTCTTCAGATAGTAAGCAATGAAATCAAAATAAAATCAGCTCGTCATGTTACAGAGAAACGGAGAGGAAACCCGTCTTTCCTGAAGACTTAGCTCTGACTCTTACAAAGCATATTTTTGAATCCGTTCATCTGGAACGTCTCTGCTTTGAGCCGTTGATATAGAAACGATAAGAGCAGATTTGTAAGAGACTCACCATGTACAGCGGTGTGCAGAGGCTCTGATGGACCGCCTGCAGACCCGGAGAGTTCACACGGTATATGGAGAACTGATCCACCGGGATTCTCTCACTACATCACACAGAAGAAAAGAAAAGCTGTAGAACATCACGTGAAATACTGAAACGTTTTAATCATACGCATCACGCAGTATAAGATAAGGATCGGTGTATTTGCGATATTTACCCGTCTACAATCCTGCGGTCCAGAGCGGCGAGACACACCGAGTTAAACAGCTTGGCCTCATGGGACACGGAGTTACGGAGTTCGTTAGCAGACCGGATCACACCTCCAAACTGCGGAATGAGCTTCTCACGCACAAACTGCCTCAACTGGCGGAAAAACGACACAGAAACAACACGGTATCCGTTAAACCAGCAACCGGATTCATCAAAACAGGGCCAGCCCAAGCCTTCAGGGCGCCCTAAACAGAATTTTATTTGGGGCCCCTGATTCCTTGATTATTCTCTCACTATAAATCTAACACACCCATATTATTATTATTTAATATTGCATTTTGTATAATAACCATTGTCCATTGACATAATATATTTAAAAAAAACAACATCTGTACTCTGGTGGCCATGGGGCCCTCAGCAGCTGCTTAGTACTCTTATGCCTTCGGCCGGCTCTGCATCAAAACATCAGAAAGCTGAACTAAGGATTTGGATTTAGGCAATACGACGAAATGATACACTATATTGCCAAAAGTTTTGGGACACCCCTCCAAATCAGTGAATTCAGGTGTTGTTTTTCAGGGGTTGGACTCGGCCCCTTAGTTCCAGTGAAAGGAACTCTTAATGCTTCAAAATACCAAGACATTTTGGACAATTTCATGCTCCCAACTTTGAGGGAACAGTTTGGGGATGACCCCTTCCTGTTCCAACATGACTGCACACCAGTGCACAAAGCAAGGTCCATAAAGACATGGATGAGCGAGTTTGGTGTGGAGGAACTTGACTGGCCTGACCTCAACTCGATAGAACACCTTTGGGATGAATTAGAGCGGAGGCTGTGAGCCAGGACTTCTCGTCCAACATCAGTGCCTGACCTTACAAATGCGCTTCTAGAGAGGAACGGTCAAAAATTCCCATAAACACACTCCTAAACCTTGTGGAAAGCCTTCCCAGAAGAGTTGAAGCTGTTACAGCTGCAAAGGGCAGGACAACTCCATATTACATTCATGTGCATGTAAAAGCAGACGTCCCAAAACTTTTGGCAATATAGTGTATCTATAAAGACTGCATGTTTAGAAATTTTGAATTTATAAAATGGCACAAATCTGGCTGACTTTTAGTAAGTATTTAATCATTTAAGAAGAAGAAGAAGAAGGATTATGTTTAAAATTAAGCCTCTAATAACTAGGCAGGTTCGACATTATATTTCTCAACACGACGCCCATATTCCTGAAGCTCGGCCCCCTGGATCTCTGATGACTGACTAGAGCGTCTATGAAATTCAATTTTATTTGCATAACTCATTTAACAGAGGATATAGTCTCAAAGCAGCTTTACAGAAATATAAAAGTGACAAAGGTTTTATAAATGACGAATTTTAATTTATCCCTGAGGCAATGGTGTTGAGGAAAACCTCCTTTGAGACGATACGAGGAAGAAACCTTGTCTTCACTACACTGTGTATAGTCAAGTGGGGTTGTGTAACCAGAAGCTCTTGAGCAACTTATAAGTCTGAGAATAAGCACCATTTCTGAATTTATTTTAAATTAAACGTCAATTCCTTCCTGCCAAAGCCGTCAAATGTTCAAGCTTGGAGCAGTTTAAAGCCATCGCCATGGTCTACAGTGCTACTCTCCACAGCAGTCCCGTACTTGGACTGACGCAGAGAGAGAGAGAGAGAAGAGAGTTAATGTTACACTGAGAGGGAGAGAGAGAGGAGAGAGAGAGAGAGAGAGAGAGAGAGAAGGAGAGAGAGAGACAGACGGACAGAGAGATAGAAGGGGGGGAGAGGGAGAAGAGCAGAGTTAATGTTACACTGAGGGAGAAAGAGAGAGAGAGACAGAGAGGAGAGGAAGAGAGGAGAGAGTGAGAGAGAGAGAGAGAGACAGAGAGAGAGAGAGAGAGTGAGAGAGAGACAGAGAGAGAGAGAGAGAGTGAGAGAGAGAAGAGAGTTAATGTTACACTGACAGGGAGAGAGAGAGAGAGAGAGAGAGAGAGAAGGGAGGGAGAAGGAGAGAGAGAGACAGACGGACAGAGAGATAGAAGGGGGGGAGAGGGAGAAGAGCAGAGTTAATGTTACACTGAGGGAGAAAGAGAGAGAGAGAGGAGAGGAAGTGAGTGAGTGAGTGAGTGAGTGAGAGTGAGAGAGAGAGAGAGAGAGAGAGAGAGAGAGAGAGAGAGAAGGACAGCATGTAGACGTTCATACCTCCGAGTGAACACATGTGAGTTCAGTCTTCAAGGTGGAGTTTCCTTTGATCAGACTCCGTATCTGTTCCTGTCTAACATCCTGCAACACACAAACACACACACACACTTTAACACAAAATGTTCCAGCACTGCTTAATCAAGTATGTGTCCAGTGTATAATCTACAATATGATCTAATGGATCTGGGGGACATGGTAGCCTGGTGGTTAAGATGTTGGACAACTGATCAGAAGGTTGTGAGTTTGAATCCCAGGTCCACCGAGCTGTCACTGCTGGGCCCCTGAGCAAGGCCCTTATCCCCTTATTTGCTCAACTGTATAAAATGAGATAAAATGCAAGTCCCTCTAGATAACCAAATAGCAGAAATGTAAATGAAACCATAATGTTCTCGTTCTTCGTCTTTCCTCCTTCTTAAGAAGATTCGAGCGTTTTAGACGCATGTGGTTCACGAGCTCGCTGCCACGTACCACGAGCTGCCTGAAGTCCATGATGCTTTGCCACTGTGCGTGTAGGCTGCGCAGGGCCTCACGTTTCTCTCGGTTCTCCAGCTGGAGCTGTGCACACTGCTCTCGCACGCTGTCTCTCACCGCAGCCTGTCGCACCGCCTGCAGCTCCAACTCGAACACACTCCTGGACACGGCAGAGGACACATGTCAGAGTCCGTGTTTAACGTCACAGATCAGAGCATATCTGCTGAAACGGCGGGTCTGACGAGGGGGAGGGGCTTAATAAAATTACCGATCCAAAATGTTACAAAGTGAACAGAGGACAAAATGTATGTAATTTGATGAGAAGCAGTTCAATTGGTTTTATAATACAGAATTATTTCATCATGCTGGATTCTGATTGGTTAGAAAGAAGTCGATACTGTTCCACAAAATTAAATGGAATTATACATGGATAAAAATAAAAAATAAAATAGACACGACTCGACATAAAACTTTGGCAAACTGCTGTGATCTAAGAAGAATAAAATACTCCATGACGTGCTGTTAGAGGAAAATAACCAGCAGACCGGATTATTTTGATGAAACCGGAGTGTTATTCTTCACGTGCGAGCTGAAAAAACGTTATTCAGTTTAGCTCAGGAGTAAACCCTTAGTCTGGACAAATCCAATGTCAGCAAATAAATGAGCATTACTGCGTAAGGAGAATGAACTCACCGAGTCATGGGGTTATCCAGGTCGCCCTTTCCCAGAATTTTAAGCTGGACCTCCTTTGTGAGAGCTCCGAGGTCAGCGTGCAGTCTCTGGGCTCGACTCCGAACCTCCGCCAAGTGCATGTAACACTGTTCTACCTCCTCCCACGCAGACTATGTGCACAATACACACACACACACACACAATACACTGAGCATGAGGACATTATTTAAAATAAAATGACGTCAGAAGGTGTTAATTAATTTCCCCGTCACAGAAGCTCCGAGAGCAGTTCCCGACTGCGACTTAAACATAACCATGTAAGTGTCGGAATTTTCTGGAAGATGTTTGGGGAAGGAAGTCTTCAGTGTCTGAGCTTGAATTATCAACTCTGAGAGAGAGAAGGGGGGGGGGGGGGTGTAAGGGAACGACATGTAAAAGGTAAAAGATAAAAATTCCACGGCTTTAAAGGGATGAAAAAGTACGAGGAGTGTTGTTCTTTGATAAATAAGAAAACTTTGTCAAAATTTGTACGCTGGAGGAGGATTGAAACGTTTAAGGAGGTGACGTTAGACTAACTGATCAGCTTCCTACAACAGCACGACGTCACGTGTTTTATTCCTCACTCAAGACGTGTCTGTTTTAACGTTATTATTCGTTCTCGGATGAAATCACGCACGTGAATGACGCATAAGTAAAGGTGGTGTGGAATCACCTAGATGTCGTGCCAAATCGAAATGTCCTGAATATAGGACTTGGAAAGAAAGGATTTATCTGTCCTTAAGAAACTGGGTGAACTGTTTACTCAGGTTTGCTGGGCTAGTTAAGCGTATTTAGCTGGCTAAACCAATATCTGGCTAAAAGTGCAGATTTATTTCAATTCAATTCAATTCTGGACAATGTCTCAAAGCAGCTTTAGAGAACATAAGAAATACAGTACAAAAGTTCAAGATTAATGTTACACTTGTATTTAAAATTGTTGATATTTTTCCCTAATGAGCAAGCATGACTGTGGCGATTTTGGGTGACACCGGAGAGAGCCATTATAAATGATTATAAACACCGGAGAGAGCCATTATAAATGATTATAAACACCGGAGAGAGCCATTATAAATGATTATAAACACCAGAGGGTGTGATTATAAATGACTATAAACACCGGAGAGTGTGATTATAAATGATTATAAACACCGGAGAGTGTGATTATAAATGATTATAAACACCGGAGAGTGTGATTATAAATGATTATAAACACCGGAGAGAGTGATTATAAATGATTATAAACACCGGAGAGTGTGATTATAAATGATTATAAACACCGGAGAGTGTGATTATAAATGATTATAAACACCAGAGAGTGTGATTATAAATGATTATAAACACCGGAGAGAGTGATTATAAATGATTATAAACACCGGAGAGTGTGATTATAAATGATTATAAACACCGGAGAGTGCGATTATAAATGATTATAAAACACAGGAGAGTGTGATTATAAATGATTATAAACACCGGAGAGTGTGATTATAAATGACTATAAACACCGAAGAGTGTGATTATAAATGATTATAAACACCGGAGAGTGTGATTATAAATGATTATAAACACCGGAGAGAGCGATTATAAATGATTATAAACACCAGAGAGTGCGATTATAAATGATTATAAACACTGGAGAGTGTGATTATAAATAATGTCCTTTCTATAGTCGTATACAGTCAGTTGGAGTTCCTGAGCATCTCATAAATTAGCTGAACATCGGAGTTCATTATGGCTTCAATACCAACTCCTCCATGCTGAAGCCTTCAGATGCTTGCTGAGACATAGCATATGTACAACGTCTTGTGTTTAATGAAGAGGTTGTCGTCCTCAAGACATGTAAATGAATCTGAAGTTTGATTACAGAAGAGTAACTCTGTGAGACGTGGGAGGAGCATCGACACTGAAACTAACGCTACCTTGTGCACTTTTCAAGCTGTGGGCAGCCATGTTGCTTTGAGGTCACCTGATGAACTCTCGTGTTAATTTATGATGTTGTCAGATCGTCATCATTTTCGCTCACCTGTAACAGACTGTGAACAGACGGCAAGTCCTCCTCTACCTCCACGGAGACATCGAGAAGGTGATTACTCTCGTACCGAAACCTAGATCCGTCAACAACATTCATCACTGTTTAAATGGGGAGGAAAAAAAAAAAAAAAGCTTTTTTTTTTTTTTTTACGAATTAGAAGTTAAACAGTTCGTATACCCGAGAGCAGAAACGTCACGTTCTACATCCAGAGCTGCAGTTTTCTCCTCCAGCGCCACCTGCTGTTTGGAGGCCAAAGCCTGCAGAGCCGAAATCACCTGATTGGGTGGGTGAGATCGCAGCACATCCTGAAAAAAATTTTTTTTTTTATATAAAAAAGAGAGTTTATAAAAATAATAATCTGCAATTGTGTAAGCATAATAAAATAAAAATCTAACATGTTCTAATAAATTAAAAAATTTATTTTAATTTCTAAGTCTTTTGTAATATGTTTATTTAATCCGGGGATATTTTAATCCGGGGATGTTTTAATCCGGGGATATTTTAATCCGGGGATTTTCCTGCACTTTTACCAAATAAATTTAATTGTATTTTAACAAAACTGAACTAAACTAAAATCCAGGTGTCTTTGTTGCGGTTATTAAAATCAGCACTTTTTCAATACATTCTACTGCCGCTTTTTATTTCTATTAATTTTTTTTTAACAGTTTGTACATTTTTCAGTGCCACGCACACACACACGCTCCTCACCTCCACGGCACTAAGCCAGTGCTGATAAACTGCGTTCCTCTGTTCAGGAGTGAATCTGCAGAGAATTAAACAATCGGTTACATTAAACAGTAAAACGATCCGAGGTGAAATTCTTCCTGTCATTTTAAAGCACCACGGCTCTTACTCTGAAGAAGAGGACTTCAGCATGCTGTCCTGGAGAGACTGGAAAAAGACTACTCTCTCCCTGCAGAGATCCCGGACGTTCCTCTGTAGAGAGAAGAGACTCAGAAATCAAGCAGCTGAAGAAATCCAGTGTGTTTGAATCTAACAGCTGGCTGAGGACTGCAACGTGATCCAGCTGTGTGCGAGTATGATGATGATGACCTGCACTTCTTTTACTGCATGTATAAATATGTGTCTGTGTGTGTGTGTGTGTGTATCTGCTTTACTCTGGATTCAAATTTAAGTTCCTGGAAAGTTTTTTGTGTACCAAATTACACCGATCAGGCATAACATTGTGAGCAGTGAGAGGTGAAGTGAATAACACTGATGATCTCCTCATCATGGCACCTGTTAGTGGGTGGGATATATTAGGCAGCAAGTGAACATTTTGTCCTCAAAGTTGATGTGTTAGAAGCAGGAAAAATGGACAAGCGTAAGGATTTGAGCGAGTTTGACAAGGGCAAAATTGTGATGGCTAGACCACTGGATCAGAGCATCTCCAAAACTGCAGCTCTTGTGGGGTGTTCCCGGTCTGCAGTGGTCAGTATCTATCAAAAGTATCCTTTAAATCGTGTAAGTTGTGAGGTGGGCCCCATGGAGGCTCCACCTAGCAACTTACAGGACTTAAAGGATTTGCTGCTAACATCTCGGTGCCAGATACCACAGCACACCTTCAGGGATCTAGTGGAGTCCATGCCTCGATGGGTCAGGGCTGTTTTGGCAGCGAAAGGGAGACCAACACAATATTAGGCAGGTGGTCATAATGTTGTGCATGATGGGTGTTTATAATGGCTTTCTATGTGAGCCGTATTCATGGTCCACACATATGAAAAGAAGACAGCGTCGGCTGAACGCGTGTCGTGATGACATCACATGAGCCATCTTGGCCCGAATCTGCAGAAAATACGCAGCAAATTTGTTTGATTTTCGCAAAATCACATCATTCTATAGATACGCTGATCTCTTCTCATTTGAGAAATACTGCCATGTTTATATAGAAAATAATCTCTGAGAATCAGAAAACCACAGAGGTTTAAGAGGAATAAAACACACCTGTACATACTGTTAGAGGAAAATAATTAACCTCAGTGTGGCCAGAGGAACTCTGCTTCATCACACCACTCTGTCTGTCGTCAATTTCTTATTCCTTACTTAATATCAGATTCTGCAGTCCAGAAAAACACTCTTCTATTCAGAGCTTTGTTCATGCTGTTAAGACATTTGACCGAGGTTTTTCTCTGACGGTACTGGAGTTAAAACCTGACCACAAAGGATCAGAGCGGTTCTTACCAAAACCAGAGGCTCGGCAGCCGTGCCGTTGTCTCCACCATCAGATCCTCCAAACAGCACCTTCACCTCCGCTTTCCTGTGAACATTAACAGAGCTAAATAAATAAATAAATAAATAAATAAATATTAAGCATTTGATGCAAAACTGGACTTTAAAATATATATGATACAATTAAAGATGGAAACCGAGCTGAGACCCTGTATATATAAATAAATAAATAAATAAATAAAAACAGTGTATCATTCATTCATTCATTGTCTGCCGCTTATCCGAACTACACTCGGGTCACGGGGAGCCTGTGCCTATCTCAGGCGTCATTGGGCATCAAGGCAGGATACACCCTGGACGGAGTGCCAACCCATCGCAGGGCACACACACACTCTCATTCACTCGCGCAATCACACACTACGGACAATTTAGAGATGCCAATCAACCTACCATGCATGTATTTGGACTGAGGGAGGAAACCGGAGCACCCGGAGGAAACCCCCGAGGCACGGGGAGAACATGCAAACTCCACACACACACACGGCGGAGGCGGGAATCGAACCCCCAACCCTGGAGGTGTGAGGCAAACGTGCTAACCACTAAGCCACCGTGCCCCCCATACAGTGTATCAGATATTGAAAAAAACATATCAGAAATGAGATCCTGTAAGAAATGATAATGGCTGGAAATTCAGATTTGGAAACGTTTCCATATAAAGAAGCCTGACTGTTTATTTGTTCTATTAGGATTCATTTGATTATATTTACAGTGAAACCTCGGCATACGAACGCCCTCCCTTACGAATTTCCACCTTAAGAATTGAAATTGAAGAAAACGAACTGAACACCAGCTAAGTCGCGCGTACATCAGGGAGCCGTTCAAAACTCGTTTGCGTCAGTGGAAAGCCAAGCGAAGCCAGTTTACGAAGCCTTCGGCATGCGTTCAAAAGCTAGGTGATTTTTCAGGTGTTTTCTTGTTGACAGATCGGTGGCGTGGGCGGTCTGTTCTGTTTTTAGCCCAAGCTTGGTGGCACGACTTCCTGTGAGGAGCCTTGACGTGGAATGCTTGGCTCGGGTCAGTTCTTTGTAAGCAGCCGTACAGTTTACATACGCTTCATATTGGAAATATTGGTCATATTTTTGGGCGGCTGGAACGGATTATCTGCATTTACATTATTTCTTATGGTTTAATTTGTTTCACAATACAAATTTTCGCCTTAAGAACTCCAGAACGAATTAAATCCGTATGCCGAGGTTCCACTGTATGTTGTATTATAAAGAGAGTTTAACTGTGATGGGCTTAAAAAACGTAAAGCTGAGTAGGTTGGGTTGTTGCTGAAGGCGTGAGTATAAATAGAGATATAAAAACATTTAAAGTTCAATTCCAGGTTTCTGTCGAGCGTCATATCGACTTTAGACAGGTGTGTGATGTTTGTGTTACCTTGAAAGTTGTTCTAAAGCCTGCCGTTGGCTGTTGATGGTCTGCGTGTGGTGTGTGAGAGCGTCTCGTTCCTCAGCACAGCGCAGCCTGAACGAGTCCAGCATCAGCTCCCTCAGTCTGCTCTGTTCATACTGCGCGCACTGTCTGTTCACACTCTGCTCTACTCCACACACACAGTGGTTATGAGAACAGTACAAAATGTGGAAATGTTCAAAAGGGGGTGTATACACTTATGCAATGTGTACTGAAAGACTAAAACCACAGATGCCGAACAAGTCTTCTTCACAGATTGACTAGTTATGATGTAAAAAAATAAATAAATAAATAAATAATAATAATAATAATAATAATGAGGGAATCCTCACCTTCATTAGCGAGCTGCTCCTCGGCCGTGCTGATTTTCTGATCTATGTGGCT
Organism: Hemibagrus guttatus; assembly: GCA_033459395.1. Lineage (NCBI taxonomy): Eukaryota > Metazoa > Chordata > Actinopteri > Siluriformes > Bagridae > Hemibagrus > Hemibagrus guttatus. The sequence goes on from JAUCMX010000007.1 coordinate 26,838,402, forward strand.
AAGTTCGGTCTGCAGCTTGGAGATTTCTCTCTGCAGCTCCACACGACAAGTGTCTTTATTTTGTCCCTCCACCTGCTTCAGCTACACATACACATGAGAAATCATTTTATCCCACTGCAATCTCCTGCAATCAAACCAGAAGTCCAAGATCCAAGCATTTTAACTTCTTACCTCTTTATCCTGTAGAAGTTTGTACCTTGGGAACCAAAATGTCAAGAAAGAAAACTGTTAACAGTTGTGTTCATGACTTATACAATAAACACAAACACACACACATATTTAACTGGGATGAAGCTGGAAGTCAAGAAAACGAATGAACACCCCTGAGGACCTGCGTCAAACTTTTGTTTGCATTCTTGAAGTCTATCTTCAAAGTATTTTAACTGAAGCTACAACGTACTCAATCAAAATGATAAGACTTTCTTAGATTTTGCAGAATCCTGTGCTGTCCTATGGCTTTTATCTGAGCATCATAGCAGCTCTCAGACTCTACGAGTTCAATAGAATATTTCTGACTGCGACTAAACTTTGTCGTCAGCCATCTCTGGTGTCTAAGGCACGATAAGGATAACCAGTCACATGCGCTTGAAGACTCTCCTCACGACCTCATCCAGGACAAAAGAATTTGATTGAGCATCGTATTGTGTGAAGAGTTGAAAGAGTCGGCTCCTGATGGCGAGTCGAGTCAAAAGATTCGACTCAGTAAACAAAGAGCCGGAATCGAGCCTGGAATGTTTTAAACTAAAATTTATGTAGAAGTGAAGTAAAAATGGACTAGAGGCTTGATGAATGGAGTGTATTGTCCACTAAACATGAAAAGCAAAGCCAACAACAACAACATAATCATCATAAAACAGAGCATTTAAAACGAGTCTGAAAGCCAAAAAAATACCATTGAAGATTCCCTCGCATGAGTCGCACTTGCCTGCAGATGACAAACAATTCATACATTGTATATTTAAAATAAATAAATAAATAAATGTAAAGATAAAATGTTATGAGTGATGTTAATTAAAAATAAAACAGACTTTACCTCTCACTGTAAACATGCTGTATGACATATTTCCAAATGGAGGCCCCTGTACCAACACATAACCTTAACAAAACAAAAATTAGAACGTCAATAAGCAATATTTATAAATATTTATAGTTTTAATAATTAAGAGTTCTTGTTTACGTTTTAATGTAGCTGTCGTGTGGCAGGTTGTGAGGAGACAAATCCAGCTCTTCCGTCGCCCAACGCTTCACCTCCTGAACCAAACTCCCCATTTTATCAGCTAATCCCTTCAAACACTTTTACTCCTTTTTTAACTCTTGTGAGTTATTAATATTTAACCGAACTGTAAATTATATATATTTTTCCTGAGACAGACCTAGAGCATACGTTGTAGCATACGTTATCTTCCAGCGACCTGTATTCTAACAAATCCCGCCTCTTCTTTGCTCTGATTGGCCAGAAGTTCGTACTCAGACGTAATCACCCTATCCAAACGTCAAGCTCGATTGTATTGTCCAATCACAACGGACTCCGCAGTGTACGGGTAGGAAATATATCTTTTAAAAAGTTAGCTAACGGATATTATGATAAACGAGCTGTAAACCGAATGGTTAACCAAATTTGTGGATTTTTTTTTTTAAATATAAAACTGTGAAATAGCATCCGAGTGAACTGTGTAACACGCTAAATATACCAAAATATTAATTTTCAGGGAAGGTCGATTTAAGATTTGGTTTAAAATTCGCACCGCTTCCCGGCTTTATTTGACTTCCGGTACGTCATGCCTTGTCATCAATTAAGATGAATAAATCGAATTCTAACGCATTTTACCGGTGAATAAAATTTTTAGAAAATTAATTTCATGAGCCTGTGTGGTAAATATATATATTTTGAACGTTGTTTAGTACTTTTTTTTGTAAATTAAAATTATAATAAAAATGGACATCATTCGGGTGTCATGATTGGACGAAATCTACAACGTAATAGGAAAGATTAATAATAGATGTTTAATAGATTGATGATTAATAGAAAAGTGTTTAGTTATTGCACAGAATCACACTAAAGAAACAAATACGTTTAGTGCAGTGGTTTTAATCGCTTTATCTATCTTCTATCTGCTGCCCCCCCCTTCCGAGATGCAGAGGGTGGAGCTGGACCTGATCTAACTCCGCCCACATTCCTAACCAACAGGAAGCTATTGAACACAAAACCACACAAACACACGTGTTCACAGTAATTCCTGCACTGTTTATAATAATGCACTTCTTCTAAAAGGTTATTGTTTCCATAGTAACAGCTCACTTACATGTTACTTGTATAGTGGACATGCCACATAATCCAAGACTTACCATGAATACAATATACACTATATTGCCAAAAGTTTTGGGACACCCCTCCAAATCATTGAATTCAAGGGTCGTGCACCGGTGCACAGTCATGTTGGAACAGGAAGGGACCACCCCCAAACTGTTCACCCACAAAGTTGGGAGCATGAAATTGTCCAAAATGTCTTGGTATGCTGAAGCATTAAGAGTTCCTTTATGATGAACTACAGGTGCATCTCAATAAATTAGAATGTTGTGGAAAAGTTCATTTATTTCAGTAAGTCAAATTGTGAAACTCATGTATTAAATAAATTCAGTGCACACAGACTGAAGTAGTTTAAGTCTTTGGTTCTTTTAATTGTGATGATTTTGGCTCACATTTAACAAAAACCCACCAATTCACTCTCTCAACAAATTAGAATACTTCATAAGTCCAATAAAAAAAACATTTTTAGTGAATTGTTGTCCTTCTGGAAAGTATGTTCATTTACTGTACATGTACTCAATACTTGGTAGGGGCTCCTTTTGCTTTAATTACTGCCTCAATTGGGCGTGGCATGGAGGTGATCAGTTTGTGGCACTGCTGAGGTGGTATGGAAGCCCAGGTTTCTTTGACAGTGGCCTTCAGCTCATCTGCATTTTTTGCTCTCTTGTTTCTCATTGTCCTCTTGACAATACACCATAGATTCTCTATGGGGTTCAGGTCTGGTGAGTTTGCTGGCCAGTGAAGAACACCAACACCATGGTCATTTAACCAACTTTTGGTGCTTTTGGCAGTGTGGGCAGTGCCAAATCCTGCTGGAAAATGAAATCAGCATCTCCAAAAAGCTGGTCAGCAGAAGGAATCATGAAGTGCTCCAAAATTTCTTGGTAAACGGGTGCAGTGACTTTGGTTTTCAAAAAACACAATGGACCAACACCAGCAGATGACATGGCACCCCAAATCATCACAGACTGTGGAAACTTAACACTGGACTTCAAGCAATTTGGGCTATGAGCTTCTCCACCCTTCCTCCAGACTCTAGGACCTTGGTTTCCAAATGAAATACAAAACTTGCTCTCATCTGAAAAGAGGACTTTGGACCACTGGGCAACAGTCCAGTTCTTCTTCTCCTTAGCCCAGGTAAGACGCCTCTGACGTTGTCTGTGGTTCAGGAGTGGCTTAACAAGAGGAATACAACTGTAGCCAAATTCCTCAGCTCAGGAAACCTTTGCAGGTGTTTTGAGTTGATTAGCTGATTGGCATGTCACCATATTCTAATTTGTTGAGAGAGTGAATTGGTGGGTTTTTGTTAAATGTGAGCCAAAATCATCACAATTAAAAGAACCAAAGACTTAAACTACTTCAGTCTGTGTGCACTGAATTTATTTAATACACGAGTTTCACAATTTGAGTTGAATTACTGAAATAAATGAACTTTTCCACGATATTCTAATTTATTGAGATGCACCTGTAAGTAGCCAAGCCCAACCCCTGAAAAAGGAGTCTCCAGTGTCAGCACTTTACCATGGGAAAGTCTCCAGGATCTTGTGCTATGTGGTTTTCTGGTAACATGACATGCTGAGTTGTTTTTTTGTCCAAGTACCTTTAAAAGAGAGAGAAAAGGACAGGCTACTTGTTTTAAACATACCTGCAAATGGTTGAATAGTACGCCATGCCAAACGGATGTGCTATGACATCACAGTAACTGCCTGTACTTCATCACACCACCACTGATGTTGATTATTTTTCTCTAACAGCATGACCAAGACCGTGAAGTCGTCACACTGCAGTTACCTTACTTCAAGTAAATTATATCATCATGTACAGGATTCATAAATAAAGAGGAAACACAGAAGAGAATCAGGTTGTGCAATGAAATGTATTATTTCATAACAAGACATAAATACAGTAGCGTTATCTTGTAAGCCAGCACGAGCTCATCAGTGTTAAACATTAATAGAATTTCTCTTTCAGACAAACACAAACACACAGGTCACATCATCCACAGCATACCAGTATTAAATAACCTCTCGCTCTCTCTCTCTCTCATTCTCTCTCTCTCTCACTGAGCCCTTCATTCAGACATTCTGATGCATTTGTCTCAAGCAAGCGTCTCACTCAGTCTAATCTAAAAACGTCACACAGGGATGATGGATAGTGAAACATCAGACACACAGAAAGCTCAGTGTGATTTTTTTTTTTTTTTAAAGAAATCAGCACAAGACCAGACAGCACATCGGCACCGTAAAAGCCGGGTTGTAAATTTCAACATTGCACACAACTGAAGCTGCTGTTGCAGTTGGAAGCTTCTGCAGTCATTTCTGCTCGCGTCTCCAGATGATGACCATGCCCGTGGCATCGGAGGACGCCAGCAAGCTCTCGTCGCAGTTGAAGCTGACGTCCAGCACGGGGCCGCCGTGGCCTTGCAGCTTGTTTACAATGGCCTTAGTGTTGCGCTCTACGTCGAAGAAGTAAACACATGCGTCCTCGCTGCCAGTCACTGTGTGGGGAAGAGAATTCAATTCAATTTTATTTGTATAGCGCTTTTAACAATGCACATTGTCTCAAAGCAGCTGTACAGAACTTAAGAAACATAGTACAAAAAGTTCAATATTAATGTTAGACAAAATCATCCCTAGTGAGCAAGCCTGAGGCGACTGTGGTGAGGAAAAACTCCCTTAGATGGTAAGAAGAAGAAACCTTGAGAGGAACCAGATTCAAAAGGGAACCTCATCCTCATTTGGGTGACGCCGGAGAGTGTGATTATAAATTATTATAAACACCAGAGAGTGTTGTATAGAATGGTGTTGGCATCTTCTATTCGCATGTCTGAAATCTTCATGAAGCTGAATCCAACTGGAGCTGGTCCATCTCTGGATGCTTCGGGATGCTCGCAGGGTTGGCCTCTTCTCACTGAAGGTCCGAAATCTTCATGAAGCGGAACACATTGTAAAGGCGATGTGCACCGAATGGAAACGAAGAGGTATTGTGCTCATGATGCAAATGTCCTTCATTATCAACAGATCATCACTTAACAATTTACATTAAATGTAAAAGTGGCTTCTTTGGCTAGAATTATGGAAGTCTCGCTCACCAAAAATCCTAAAAATATCTGCATTAATCCTCAGCCAGTTCTTACTGCAAATCTATAAACGTGAGCAAATCCTCACCATGTGCCTGACCACTCTAACATTACAGAGATGGCCATTTTTTTTTTGAGCACTCGATGAGCAACTCGTTGAGGTTACACACTCTACAACTCCCAAAGTTGGTCTCAATAACAGCAAAATACTTTTTTTCCTCCACTGTCTGTACCCCTTATCCGATCTATCATCGGGTCACGGGGAGCCTGTGCCGTCTCAGGCATCATCAGGCATCAAGGCAGGATACACCCTGGACGGAGCGCTTAATTCTTTAATTTGTCGGAGTGTGGTTGATTGCGAAAACCCATGTGATGTTATGAGCTGTGACTGAAATCTAGCCTAGGGCATCTCCTTGCAAATATCGTGCTGTGCAAGCAGTCAAACACGATGGTAAAAACAGCCAGGCCGCATAACGATGTCTACAACCTCACACACTGAGCATCCCGATTCAATCGATCAAGCTGTTGCTTAGCTACGTGCTGTAGAGATGCCAAGAGACGCACATAAGCCTAATCAGTCCAGCTCTTATCCAGATAACTGCTGCTGAAATCTCCGTGATGCGCCTGCATCACAGTCGGAATGAAATGTCCTTTTCTCACTTTTTATTTAAATATCATTTTCTATAACCTTAGTTTCAACAGAGATTCATACAATAAAAAAAAGAAACTCTGGGAAGTCCGAACACAGATTATAACGTTCAGATAAGCAAAACAAACATTATGAGTGAGTTAATTAAATGTGTGTGTTGATGGAGGTGAAAGATGTATGTTGTATGGCACTGCTTACCGACGCAGGCTCCCTGCCTGAAGGACATGAGTGGACAGAAGATGCTGTGGAGATGCTGCAACCCATGCTGGATGGGGAAACTCCTCTTCAGCTGCAGCGTGCCTTCATTATCCACAACCCTGCAGAACCATAACCACATTCACATCTCAGTATCCATTAACAGTACAGGTTTATTATATATCTGTTAATCCTGAATCACATGTGTAAGTGTGTGTGTGTGTTTTTTCTAACCTGTAAAGCAGCAGCTTGTTGACGCAAGCATTGATGAGTAGAGATGGATCCCGAGCCTCTCGGCTGATCCACGAGCGAGCAGAGATGCTGGAGATGGGGCTTCCTTCATTCACCACCAACCTCTTTGCTTTAGTCAACTTCCCTGTGCAACAAGAAGACTTCAGCACACACATACACACACACACACACGCTGCACAGATAAACACCACCCTGGCGGCCAACTCGTTTACATTTCGACACGTTTGTCATGTGATAATCAAATTCCTCTTCAGGAACATTCCTCCTGTGCACATGTGTAACCATGTAGCACTCGGATTATCTTAGGCCATGTCCACACTAATAAGTTTTCATTTAAAAACGCATATCTCACTATCCGTTTTGGCCTTCCGTCCACACTGAGACGGCACTTTTAGTCAACGAAAACGTAGCTTTTTGAAAACGCGTTTTTCGCGTCGCAGTGTGGACTGTGAAAATGGAGGCTTTCGAAAACAATGACGAACCTTTAGTCATGTGACGCAGTCATGTGACCAATTCAGCTAAGATGGTGGACTTACTCATGGTGGTTTTACTCATGCGCAGTACAGGGACGTCAGCGTTTTCAGACATTTGGGAGTGTTGGGAAACGAATGAAAACGATAATGTGAACGCGGGGTGTTTTTAGACGAAAACGCTATTTTCAAATTTATCTGGATTAGTGTAGACGTAGCCTTAGGTTATACATAGAAAGTGATCATGAACAACAAATTAAAAACATTTTCCCAAATAGCAGATAAGTCTCATGTTCGTGTTGAGCTGGACATGAATGTATGGGGTTATTTGCAAACTGTTCACAGAAGCGTTTCCACAAGAAATGCGGTATTTTGTTAAAAATGCAGTTTGTTCAGAAAACCCTTTGTACACAAGGTGTACACCATATAAGAAGACTCTTTAATGTAAACATAGTTTGGCCGGCTTCAAACCATATAACAAGTGATGAGTTACTACCATTTTTGATATTATTATTTATAAGAATTATGCTTGAAATGTTTTAAACGGTATATTTATTTCAACGTAACACAAAAATGTAATTTTGTGAAATGTCTTCGTTTAAAACAAAACAAATCCATAAATTAAGACAAACAAGCCTAGCTATTCAATTCGGACAAAAGTTAAAGCACCCTATAAAAGGAGGAAGTGTTTTCGTGTGTTTGAGGTAGCGGAAGTGCTGCAGTGGCTGAGCTGCTTTATTGGAAGATTTAGATTTTGGCCTAAATTTTTATTTCACTGTTTAGGTGAAATTTCTGTCACATTCTGCTCCCTGGGAGCTTTGCCTGTTATGGAGTTTTGTGGGCGTGACTAAATGCAAATCAGTAGTTCTATGACTGCAGCTGTTTGCTATCGGTATACAAGGGTGAGGAATATTTCGTTCGATTTGAACACAGGTTTACTTGAGGATTGCTCAACGAGGCCCTCTCCAAAGACATCGGCTTGAGGTTTGCCTGCTTTCTGAGTGTTGATTACACTGTGTTCATACTGCAGGAGTGTTATCGACGGTTCTCAAAGAGCCGAAGCAGCCTGGTCTCAGTCGATATCCAGCCAGAATTGAAGCTTCCAGCTCTTATTAAACTCTGAAATCCTGCCGTGTCATTGGCTATTTCAAGCATTTAATCTCACTCGAGACACCAAAATCCAATCGGAAGCCTGAAGAGTTTGTCCTAGAGGATGTTATGAGGAACTTTCATTTTCCATGAAAGAAATATAGCCTGTCAAAAAGGAATGGAGTCCTAAATGATTTCCTTCCGAAGAGACTCGGGATCTGTATGAGGCAATATCAGTTATACCAAACTGCAGGGGAAAAAATACTTGAAAGAGTAAAGGAAATGCAAAAATCCCTAGCAATATTTATACAAATATTCATAAAGAGTAATTATTAATGTTTAGTTTGGGTCTCAAGGCTGCACAATGCTCACTTGCTTCATCCAGCCTTGTTGTCAGTGTTGAATATTTCTGAGTCATAATCCAGGGACACCATGTTCTGCACAGTTTTCTAGTTTTGGTTTAAAGCATCCCTTTTCATAACACACTGAATTCTGCATATCAGCTGCTTATCTATCTGTTACATGTATGGAAAGAAAATGTTTGGGTCTCCAAAATCAGAACTTTCAGGACAGGTCATCACTACCTGTGGCCATATCAAAGAGGAAGGAGAATATGCTCCCCCGGTCGTCCCCGGCCCACAGGATCCTCCCTGGGGCATCGAATGACAGCGACAACACGCGACCGGTCAGTTTACTCGAGCCTCCTTTGACTTTCTTTCCCGTGGAGATGTTCACCACTTGCAGCAGGTGCTTACTGTTTCCAACCTGGACAGAAAACCACAGTGGAGTGTTAACCACTTACATATGGTCATGTGAAAAAGAAAGTACACCAGTACTCCTTTAAATCTAAATAATAGTCTTAAATCAACTTCTGTAAACAAATGTGTCAACTTAAATACCATTATAAGTTGAAATCTGTTCTGTTTTTTCATTTTTTTCCAAAGTAAAACACTCAGAAACAAGATTGAGGAAAAAATAAGTGCAATAAGCAGCCAATAAGGTGTTGCTAATGAAAGGCATAAGATTAGATAATTATCAAGACATGTAGCTACTTCATTAAAACTTTGGCAGTATGGTGCACTGAAGCACTCAGGTGCGTGTCTACATCATGCCAAGAAGAAAGAACATCAGTCACGACCTCAGAGACACGACTGCTGCTGCTTATCTATCAAAAAGGGGTTATAAGGCCATCTCCGAATAATTTGAAATTGACCATTATATAGTTTTTTTTTTGTTTGTTTGTTTTTTTTTTACAAATGTGAACCCTTCAAGACAGTGGGCAGTTTTCCCAGGAGTGGACGTCCCAGGAAATTCAGTCCAAGGTCAGAATATAAAGAAAATCCCAAGAGCTAAATCAGAAATGTTTACCTTCACGGCAGATAAAGACTGAACAATTATGGCTTTCACGGAAGGGTAGATAGGAAAAAGCATTTTCTCTCCAAAAAGAATATGGCAGCATGACTTAGGTTTGAAAAATTGCATCTGAACAAACCAAAAATGTTCTGGAACAATGTACTTTGGACTGATGAGACCAATGTTTGGTCTTCATGTACAGCATCATGTTTGGCGAAGACACAAAAAACACCTCATACCAAATGTCAATCACACTGGTGGAAGGGGTGAGGATTTGGGCTTGTTTGCAGCCTTGGATACCTGCAGTCTTTAACACAACCACAAACTCCACATGAATATTCTTGAGAGAAATGTGAGGCCATCTGTCCAGTTTCAGCTAGGCAGAAATTCATGCAAAAGAACAAATGATCCCCAGGCACACTAGCAAATCAATATCTCAATGGTGAAAGGAAATGTTTAATGGTATAAGATGTTGGTCCTAAAAATTGCTCTACACTGATTTGGCATAACATTATGACCACCTGACTAATATTGTGTTGGTCCCCCTTTTGCTGGCAAAACAGCCCTGACCCATCGAGACGTGGACTCCACTAGATCCCTGAAGGTGTGCTGTGGTATCTGGCACCAAGATGTTAGCAGCAGATACCTCCATGGGCCCCACCTCACAACTTACAGGACTTAAAGGATACTTACAGGTCTTAAAGGATACTTTTGATAGATATTGACCACTGCAGACCGGGAACACCCCACAAGAGCTGCAGTTTTGGAGATGTTCTGATCCAGTGCTCTAACCATCCCAATTTGGTCCTTCGTCAAACTCGCTCAAATCCTTACGCTTGTCCATTTTTCCTGCTTCTAACACATCAACTTTGAGGACAAAATGTTCACTTGCTGCCTAATATATCCCACCCACTAACAGGTGCCATGATGAGATGATCATCAGTGTTCTTCACTTCACCTCTCACTGCTCACAATGTTATGCTTGGTCGGTGTATGTTACTGAACTTTAAGGCAGAATAATTTAATCCCACATGGTTTCTGTATGTTGGTTTAATTAAAATCTGTTGTGTTTATTTATTTATAGGAATTGCTGAGGACCAGACTACTGATACTTTCTTTTTCCCATGACTGTAAACTGTAGCAACAGCAAATTTATTTTTCTTATAGCGGGATCGATTCAGCTTGCGTCTGAACTTCAGTACCCACCACAGTGAGATTGTTATTCATAGGCTGGAAGGTGCAGCAAAGGAGCTCGCTCGTTTCCGGATCAGCGACCTCGCGGATACATCGACCGTCCTCCGTGTTCCAGATACGCAGCGTACCGTCCAGCGACGTAGACACGATGATGTCGTTGCTAAGCGACCAGGCGAAGTCAGTCACGGGACCCGCGTGTCCTCTCAGCGTCACCTTGACAGTCGGCGGAGGCGGGGACAGCGTCATGATTGACAAGGTCCCGTCCAAGGAGCAACAAGCAAGGAGGTGCTTGTCGTCATTGGCGAACTGCAACCGAGGGACTGAGGAGGCAAAAGTGTAACATGTATACGTGTGATATCATAGAATATACAGACACACACTTAAACAAAACTTGTGTTGTTTACCAGCTGAGTCGACGTGTTGGTCAAAGATGTGATGCATGCCAGCGAAGGCGTAATTCTCACTCAGAGTGGTGTCGCCTGCCATGGCACGACTCGCCTCTGCCACAGAGGTGGGCACCAGGCTGCCTGGAGGCCTGCAAACACAAATACACAGCCGTGTGAAATGTTTAAGTAAATTCCATTAGATGATATTCCACAATATTCATGTCAAATCAGGTTTATACACAAGGGTTGTACAGTATGACCAAACTTCTTCTGAACAGGCTTCTTCTCTGTTGCAAGACAACAGACACACAGAGTATGGGAGTCATGGTCCAGTGCTAGCTGGGAGTCATGGTCCAGTGCTAGATCATTTTATTCAGTGGTGTGATGCTTCATTTTTGCTTGTAAAACAAAAGACTTCCGTAAGAAGAACTTTGTGCCTGTGCCGCCTGCAGTCATTAAGGGACATCTGGTAGAAGTGGGCAAGGAGTACATGTTTAAGGACTGTATTTGATGATAAATTAAAATTTGAGGCAAACACTGATATTATTAGAGGGAAATCTCTTCAATATATGAATTTTCTGAGTAAAACTTCGAACTTTTCATATGGATGTTTCTTTTATGAAAATGTTTTACAATTGTTTTATTGAATCTGTTTTTCCAATATTTGTTGGTATGGCAATTTGAGTGTAAAGAATAGGGGTAAGTAGAACGGTATAGTTAAAATGTGCAGCAAGATAGTGGGGACCAACTTATCACACAAATTTACGAACACAAGGTGACTATGTTAGTCCTTTCTGATGCCACCCATCCATTGTGTAGCGAATTTCAACTGCTTCCTTCTGGACGGAGATTTAAAGTCCCTTTGTGCAAATCAATAGATATAAGAATTCCTTTGTGTCTCATGTTTTTAAATAATTTATTATAAATGTGTGTTTTAATGTGTGTTGTGTTGCTGCTGTATGCGTAGGTATACTGCTGACTACATAAAGAATTGCCTATAAGGACAATAACATTTAAGTTAAGAGTGGTGCAAAGAGAGCAGAGAGTGAATACAAGACATGTTTAAAGAACACTAACTGCCGGTCAAGAGGAAGACACAATTTGCTGTGGTCCAGTGCATGCAGAAATGTGCAATCGAACAACATTACAATAATTCTACCTCTCTTCATACACTGCCCTGTTCATCTGGGCCTGCAGCTGATATGAACCACGGCTCACTGAACGACGGTGACCTCGAGCGCCCTGAGCCCTGGAGTCCTCTTCAAAGTCCTGAAAGAGAGAGAGAGAGAGAGAGAGAGAGAGAGAGAGAGATGGAGGAAGCGATGAGAGAAAGAGGACAAAAAGAAAAATATACAGAGACATGGGAAGTGTAGACATGCAAATATAAGAAAACAAAAGGAGAAGGCCGGGTTAGGCCAGATGCAGAAATAAAAAGAAAACATTATTATAAGTTTATCCTATATGCTTGTTTATTCTGATGCTTCGTTCTCAAAAAAAAAAAGGATTTCTCAAAAGCAATATGGAAAGAGATTCAAGATAAAAAAAAGGAAAAAAAAGGTTCATGGAAAGTTCTTTGGTGATTTATGTGTACTTTAACTTATGCAAATGGTATAAACATTACTGACAACACCAGCAGTCTCTAAAAGACTCTAAATCTGCTAATCACACACACACACACACACACACACACACACACACACACACAAACCCCATGCAACACCCCAGAGCGTAAAGGGGACCAGTCATGCTTGGATAATTTTGTAATAGCAGTAAGTGCTTCATCGTGGCAAAACAATTGCAGTAGTCACATTAAAACAATGTTGGGGGAAAAAATCTGCAAAAAGGAATAAATGCCAAGAAACAACAACTATCATGGTGTGCATTATCCATCCTCTATCCCAGGAGCAGTTCTCAAACATTTTTCTCCCCTGTCAGTAACAGCAGACAGTCATATTAATTAAATGTTTTTTATGTTTTAAATGTTTTTGGGGAGCACTTTCCTCACACCTCCAGGGTTGGGGGTTTGATTCCCGTCTCCGCCATGTGTGTGTGGAGTTTGCATGTTTTCCCCGTGCCTCGGGGGTTTCCTCCCCCGGTTCAAAGACATGCATTGTAGGTTAATTGGCATCTCTAAATTGTCCGTAGTGTGTGATTGCATGAGTGAGTGTGTGTGCCCTGCGATGGGTTGGCACTCCGTCCAGAGTGTATCTTGCCTTGATGCCCAATGATGCCCGAGAGTAGATCGGATAAGCGGTAGACAATGAATGAATGAATGAATGTTTTTGGGGTGAGAGAGAGAGCGAGAGAGAGAGAGAGGGAAAGAGAGACAGAGAGAATAAGCGCGGCCAGTTTTCCTCTCATGGACTCCCGGGTGATTCTCAAGCGTTTTTCTACTGCGCCACTCAGGAGCCTCTTCTAACGTCTATTTTTAAAAAAAATATGTACGACTTTAAATTTGGCTGAAGTGGGTTTAATAAATTCGCAGTGCTAAAAAATTCAGAAACAGACACTGCCAACAAGGCTAACAAGTCTCCTAGGCCGACATAGGAAAGAGACAGCTATCATAACTGCTGCAGCTAAACTGTAAATATTGGCAGCTCTGCTGGAAAGCGTAATGCAGTTTGAGAAGCGCTGCTCTGCTCCTTCTTTACACACTCACACACACCATGACAGTAATGCTCATCATGTTCATGAATACATCCATCAGTGTGGGTTCATCACCAGCCTGACTGTTCCCCTTTAATGTGATTACACTGGACAATCATGGACAAGATTAACAGCTGCTGCATTTTCGCTCGATGCTGAATCAATGTAATTTAATAAGCAACTGCTGGAGGAAGATTCTGACTCCGAATTGACTCAGTCATATTTTTCAACCGTGTTAAGTTAATTAGTTTTTATTTGTGTTGGTTTGTTTTGACCTAAATGAATGCTTTGTCTTCTCTCTTGAGAAACCTAACCTCCATGCGGTCCAGTGTGGTGCGGGAGCTGCGCACGCTGCTGGCTCTGAAGCTGCTTTGCTCGGACAGCGGGCCGTAGCGCAGGGCGAGCAGCTGGCTGCGCAGACGCAGGTACTGCCTGCGCAGCACCGGCTCAAAGCCACACTTAGCGTTCTCGCGGAGCAGCTGGCTACGCCGGCGGATGTACTGTGTGCGGAACTGGGGGAACGTAGGAGTGCGGTAAGCATTGTACCTGGATTGGGGAAGAGCAAAACAGACGAGAGAGGGAAAAAGAAATACAGAAAGAACGTGAGACATAGATTTTTATGTGATTTTGAATATATATATATATATATATATATATATATATATATATATATATATATATATATATATATATATATATATACACCTATCAGGCATAACATTGTGAGCAGTGAGAGGTGAAGTGAATAACACTGATTATCTCCTCATCATGGCACCTGTTAGTGGGTGGGATATATTACGCAGCAAGTGAACATTTTGTTCTCAAAGTTGATGTGTTAGAAGCAGGAAAAATGGGAAAGCATAAGGATTTGAGTGAGTTTGATGAAGGGCCAAATTGTGATGGCTAGACAACTGGATCAGAGCATCTCCAAAACTGCAGTTCTTGTGGGGTGTTCCCGGTCTGCAGTGGTCAGTATCTATCAAAAGTGGTCCAAGGAAGGAACAGTGGTGAACCAGTGACAGGGTCATGGACGGCCAAGGCTCATTGATGCACGTAGGGAGCGAAGGCTGGCCCGTGTGATCCGATCCAACAGACAAGCTACTGTTGCTCACATTGCTGAAGAAGTTAATGCTGGTTCTGATAGAAAGGTGTCAGAATACACAGTGCATGACGGGTCAGGGCTGTTTTGGCAGCGAAAAGGGGACCAACACAATATTAGGCAGGTAGTCATAATGTTATGCCTGATCAGTGAGTGTGTGTGCATATATATATAAAAATGAAATTTACTTTCTAAAATTTGGAACTGAACCTTATTTAAAAATGTTCCAATGTTTATTTTGATTACTCTGTTTAAAAATATGTTCTACATCCTGTAAATCTTGGCTGGCTAAAATCCACACACTCGCATTTCAGCTGCCTACTGTGCTGCAATATGTTCTATGTGTGTGTGTGTGTGTGTGTGTGTGTCTTCTGCTCCACGTTGCCCAGATATCAAAGTGAATTACCCAGAGTGGCTCTTGTAAAATCAGCTTTTTAGAAACTGCAGCACTGTATTTCGGATTTTAAACGTTCGCTCGGATCCTTAAGCGTGAGATTCTGTTTCAGATTATTCAATTAAATTAAATTTCACTTGAAAATTCAACTGGTTATGATACTAACTCAAAAATGCTAATCGATTTCAGATTTGAGCACTTCAGTGCAGATTTCTAAAGTCTGATTTAAATCATGGATATTTCATTATAAACACCTGTAGTGTGTGTGTTTCAGGGTGAAGCTTTTCTTTGTCCAGTCCATCCAGTGATGCCACCATCAGCACTGATCACTAGATTTCTTCAAGTTTAATCCTGTTTAATGACTCGTAATATATCTAGCATGTTTTTCAGTGGACGTTAGCGACTGTTCTACAATCAATAGGCTTTTCAGCTCACATCACAGTTGAGAGAGAGAGAGTTCAGTTAGGTTCACTCTTATCGTCACTCTTCCCACTGACCAATCACTGACTATCACTCTTCCCACTGACCAATCACTGACTATCACTCTTACCACTGACCAATCACTATCACTCTTCCCACTGACCAATCACTGTTTGCCATTCTTCCCTCTGACCAATCCCTAGTCATCAACCTTCACACTGAACAATCACCGTCACTCTTCAGACTGACCAAACCCTATCATTCTTCCCTCTGACCAATCACCATCACTCTTCACACTGACCAAACCCTATCATTATTCCCTCTGGCCAATCACTGGTTATCAAAAAATTTTTCTGTTGAACAATTGCTGATCAGCATTCTTCCCTCTGACCAATCCCAAGTCATCAACCTTCACACTGACCAATCACCATCACTCTTCCCTCTGACCAATCCCTGATCAGCATTCTTTTCCCATTGACTAATCACTGATCATTTTTCACATTGACCAAACCCTATTATTTTTCCCTCTGACCAATCCATGGTCATCAGACTTTCTCCACTGACTTTCTCACATCACTATTGAGACTGACCAATACCTGATCCGTCATTCTTTGCACTGACCAATCCCTGATCACCATTCTACCCATTGACCAAATCCTGATCTTCATTCTTCCCGTCAAACTTTTCCCACTGACCAATCGCTGATCAGAACTCTTCCCACTGACCAATCGCTGATCAGAACTCTTCCCAATGACCAATCAGTATCACTACTGTGACTGACAAATCCCTGATCATCATTCTGCCCTCTGACCAATCACGGATCACCGCTATTTGTCCCGCCCTCACACTTCTATGTTCTTAAATTTCCTGCTGGAATTAATAACGTGATCTATCTATCTATCTATCTATCTATCTATCTATCTATCTATCTATCTATATACTTAACAGTAAAAATCACACCTGCATTGTGACTGTGCTCTTGAGAGAATATATAAGATTTTGTAAACTACTAAAAGGTCATTTTGTGGTGCCATGACCCAAGACATCTTCATTCTGTTATTATTTTCTATTCTGAAAGGGGGAAAAAACCCTCTCTTCTACATGTATTCAGAATGGCTCCTGCACCCTGATTTTTATCCCAATATGCTAATGAGCCCATGGCGTCATCCAGCTTGCGCCTTCAGCTACTTTACTTTTGAATATAGTTAAAACCCTAATGTATTTTTTTTTCCGCTCACCTTGCGTCCACTGCCAGCACCTGCTGCCACACTGCAGCCATACCACACACACTCAGGGGCACCTAAAGGGAATAAGGATATATAAAAAAAAAAAAAAAACAAGCTCATAAAAAGACACATTGACTTTAATTTAAAAAAAAAAAAAAAAAGATGAAGAAGAAAACGCTAAAGCCATATAACATGTTTATAACGTGTGCTATAACATCCTTCCTGTTTTCCGGATACGACAAAAAGGGCAGTATCCTAGCTTAGTTTAGCTTAGCTTATTTGTAGCTTAGCTGTAAATAAAGTGCATCATACGCATTGCAGTACAGGCGAGTCGCTCATGCTGAAGCAATAATCAATCCACTCGGGGTTGTTTTTTATTTATCAGAAAAGCTTTACAAAAAAAAAAGAAGAGCAGAGCAGTGATGCTCTGAGGCTAGTCTTAGCTCAATGCTAAGGAAACCAGCGTAGACGCTGGCTAGCTTAGCCGCTGCGACAGACGGAAGCCAGCCCGGCGACTAAATGATGTCAGCCACCCAAACACACGATATGACATCACTGCGGCTGTATATGATTCTTTTCACACTTAAAAACGAATAAAAACGATCCATTTTTTTCTGGCTAATAAACACCTACCTTCAATTCCTCACCGGAACATTTTTCCCCCTCCGGAACGGACGGAGGAGGTCACGTGACGCGGACAGGCTCCCTACGCCTGGAATTACGCAAGTCACCATGGCAACGTCCGTACTCGCATACTACCGTACTGAAGAGTGCGATGCGTGGAGAATACGCACTCTTTTTTTTTAAGTGCGCATTAAATGGCTACAGGAAAAAAAAAAATAAAAAAAAATAAATCTAATGTGAAAAATTTATTCTACGAACAATCTATTTCTGGTTATGAGATTTAAGTGAGATGAAATGAGATTTTATATATAAAGATAATTCGAAATTAAAATAAATGAAATATCGCATAACACAATAGTATTAAGTATTAATAGGAAGATTTAGACGTTGATAAAACATTTATTACCAATGTTTACTGATAAATACATAAATCCCCCAGGTATTTCTGTATTTTTAAAGTTAAATAAAAACGTAGACATCACAAAATAAAATATCATAAGTTGTATAGTTGTAGAAGCAATAAAAAAATATTTTAATGTCCCTAAATACTGTATGTAGCAAATTGTATGATAAAATAATAGATCTATTTGAGTGTTTGTTGTGGATTTTTTTCATTTAAAAATGTTTTTTTGTTGGTTTTTACAGTATAAAAGACTTCACATGTAGCAATATTACATTTCTTACAGAGTAAAATATTTAATATTTAATAATAAAGTATAATAAATAAATAAACAAACAAAAACAAACAAATAAATAAATACATAGATAGATAGATAAATAAATGTGGTAATAAACAGTTTTTTTAATCCCATGTAAATTTTTTTATTCAAATGTATTTTATTATTATTATTATTATTATTATTATTATTATTATTATTATTATTATTATTATTAAAATGTTCATGCTATAATCCTGATTTAGACAGTAGTATAGTTCATTAAGTTAATTAAGCATTACAAACACAACACATTGCACACATACCATTACATAAAACTTTAATGTATTTTTTCTGAAAAAAACACCAGAAGCTTTTGCATAAATATTACATCAAAACAAGCAAACCTACATGAGACAAATCATCCAAATCTACAAGTGACAAATGGTGCAGTGATTGTAATTCCACTAAAGTAACCGATGATCTGATGCCATTCTGCAAGTCTGACCGACACTAAAAGAGATTTAGAAGGTGAGCAGCAGCTATAAAATTATAAAACCTGAATCATTTTTTCTCTCCAATGTCTACATTTATTGCCCCATTACACCGCAGTTACTCTGTGTAATTTTGTCTCCAGCAGGCTGTTAAACAAGCTGTAAATGAGGGGAAAAACAACGGCATGAATAAACACTACAAGCATTAAATACGCAGCATAAATTTCCGGAAAGGAAATTATGGAAGGAGTGAATCCACTTGTAGTCTGTAGTAATGTTCATTATCTGCTACCATTTGTTTGTGGAGGTCAAGTGTTGAAATGTTTTCGAGTTCACATTTTAAAATGATTTTCAAGGATATACAAATTAGAGAAATTCAGTATACTGACTTTTTTTTTTTTTTTTTTTTTACTGTACAGTGAAAGTAAAACCTGAGGGAGAAAAAGGTATTTGGCCAAATACATTTATGGCATTTGGCAGATGCCCTTATCGAGAGCGGCTTACATTTTATAGAACTGAGCAATTGAGGGTTAAGGGCCTTGCTCAGGGGCCCAGCAGTGGCAGTTTGATGGACCGGGGATTCCAACTTACAACCTTCTGCTCAGTAAGCCAACACCTTAACCACTAATCTACCACATCCTCCAAATAACAAAATTTTTCGCAATGATTAAGATTTCTGTCCATTTGTACAACAACTGATGATGATACTACAATCCATCATTTTTTAAACATCTCTTTAAGCCTAGAAATAAATGCATAATTACACCCTGAATTTGTCTTTAAATATGAGCGCAATAAATTCAGCTATACACCGATCAGCCATAACATTGTGAGCAGTGAGAGGTGAAGTGAATAACTGATGATCTCCTCATCATGGCACCTGTTAGTGGGTGGGATATATTAGGCAGCAAGTTAACATTTTGTCCTCAAAGTTGATGTGTTAGAAGCAGGAAAAATGGACAAGCGTAAGGATTTGAGCGAGTTTGACGAAGGGCCAAATTGTGATGGCTAGACCACTGGATCAGAACATCTCCAAAACTGCAGCTCTTGTGGGGTGTTCCCGGTCTGCAGTGGTCAGTATCTATCAAAAGTATCCTTTAAGTCCTGTAAGTTGTGAGGTGGGGCCCATGGAGGCCAACTGCAGATGGCAACGGCTGTCACAGCAGAAAACCCAGTGACTCATATAAATGACTTATTTGCAGTATTTATTCCACTGGCCAGGCAAAAACATTTTCCTGGTCTTTTTATAACCATTTATAGCTTTTATAGAGTTTTATAGTTGTAGAAGTAATAAAACATTATTTAATGTGCCTAAATACTGAATGTAGCAAATCATATGATTAAATAATAGATCGTTTCATTTTTTTTTGTTTTGTTTTTACAGTATAAAAGACTTGAAATGTAGCAATATTACATTTCTTACAGAGTAAAATATTTACTATTTTATAATAAAGTATAACAAAGTATAATAAAAATAAATAAATATATAAATATAGTAAGAAACTGTTATTTTGAAAAATCCAATACTTTTTTATTTTTATTCAACTGGTTTGTTTTATTTTTTATTTATTTGTTTGTTTGTCTGTTTGTTTGTTTGTTTGTTTGTATTATTATTATTATTATTATTATTATTATTATTATTATTATTTTGGACATGGGAGTGTTTTGATTTCTTCAAAATCTGCAAAGTGAAGTACATCAATATATTTCTTTGCATTATTTTATTCAAAATAAATTGTGAATTCTCCCTCTACATCTTTACAATTCATTTTCAGGACAATGTAAGAAAGCAATAAAAACAAAACATCCATCATGCTAATGACAAAAGAAAAGGATTAAGTGAACAACAGTTGTCCTAGCGTGCATGGTTTCACCTGAGCTCAGCAGAGGAAAGAGCCAGGGTCGAGTCGAGCCGAGCCACGAGCTGACGGAGCTTTTTGATTTTTACCTCTGTGCTTTTTCCCGAAGGGGCCCCGGGAGCGGAGCCATTCACCGTCCAAAGCAATAAATGTGCAAAGCAGGTCAGGAGGACTGGTACTGCATTTTCAGAGAGGACGTGCGAACACTGGAGCATAGCCAAAATGCCTGGAAAAGGTATACTAGGAGATTATTTTTAGAGTTTGATGAAAAAAATTGCCTTTTTTATCACTATACATATATTTTATTTATCCTCTCTGAGTTTCGCAAGATTTTAAGTTTGATCTTCTTACATTTTAATTCTGTATAGGTAACAAGTCGGACAAGAAATCCACCAACAAGGTAAACATCTCTGCCTACACAGCACAATTTTCCCTAATAGTTCATCACTGGTGCTAAATTAATCCCCTGATCGCTTTAGAAAACATCTGTTCAGAGTCAGCTCTTTTTATCCAGCCATGCAAACCACTCTCTCTCTCTCTCTCTCTCTCTCTCTCTCTCTCTCTTTCATGCTCATGCATAATTATATAAAAGAAAAGTTTAGTGGTGACACTAAATAGCAACTTGTGTCCCTGTTTTCACTGAACAGCCACCACAAAGTCCTAAAGATCAGCCGAAGAAAGGTGACCAGAAAGGAGACGACAACAAGAAACAAGGAGGTAAGCATTGACCGCACTGCTGTGCATCACTGCAAATCCGATTGCTATTTTATTTCCATTTAAAACTTTCATTTGGTCGCTTATTAAAATGGAATCGATAATATAATATGAAAAAGGAACACACAAGAACATTACAGATCATTCTAGGAAAATATAAAGCCCAAGGGTTCAGATTATTAGTGATTCATTATACTAGCTCTTTTTTCAGTGAGTCAGTTCATTTGACTCAGTGAGTCTGCTCATTTGACTCAGTGAGTCTGCTCATTTGACTCAGTGAGTCTGCTCATTTGACTCAGTGAGTCAGTTCATTTGACTCAGTGAGTCTGCTCATTTGACTCAGTGAGTCAGCTCATTTGACTCAGTGAGTCAGCTCCTTTGGCTCAGTGAGTCAGCTCATTTGACTCAGCTCACATACTCATTCGACTCCCAAATGACTCATGACTCATGTATTTTGTGACCCTTTAGACAAGTGCATTGTTTGGGCAGAAGAAGCAACAAAAGCAGTTTTTATTTGATTTAATTACGTGACATCAAACATCAAACTGAATGAATTCATGCTGACAATCAGCTCAGGTGTTGAGAATTGGTTTCCATGGAAGCGTTTTGATTAAATTACACTCCATGTATAACAGTTTTGTCTACATCGATAAAAAAGAAGAAAAAATGGCTCGTACGGTATACACTAGTCTCAGGCTCAGGATTCAGCTAAAACAGTCGGCTCAATGAGTCAACTTCTAGGGCTTGGTATAAAATCTCCATAATCATGAAATAATACATGCAAAAGATGTGTGATATAATTCAGGATTTAAAACAGATTTTCTAACGTCTAACTCCTTTGAAATAGGGAATTCTGGGTTGTTTTTGTTTGTTTGTTTGTTTGTTTTTCACCTCAGTTTGTTCTAGTTTCTTCCATACAGATAATTTAGCATGAGGTCAGTTTGTGCCATCCCTATACAGGCTTTATAAAGCTTTAAAGCTTTAAAAGGGTTTGACATAGTAACCTGAACATTCTAGCTCTAAAAGAATCCTCTATGCTAAGCTAGATATCTTGCTAACTTGTTGATTCTGAACATTAAATTGTGAAATTGTGGATGTTATGGTACTGATTGAAGGTAACTAAATATAAATGAATAAATCTCCAGCAATATGACACCGCAAATAGAGACTCTGATAAGACTTCATTGCATCTAACTGCCTTTACTAGCATGCTAGCAACGAACTAGCTGGCTAACTCCATGCTAGTATTACTTACATTGTATTACAGTGTAATAGTTTTACTCTAGGAGCAAATTGCAGCATTAAACACTGTAGTAAAGGTAAATAACTGTACTTACCCATCTAATATTCTAACAATTTTATTAATTTTCTTAAAATCATAGTATCCATGGTAGTCAGAAGCTGCAAGATGAACATGGAAGTGTTTCCACTTGGCAAATTGATGCGTCACTGTATTTCTTTGCATTATTTTATTCAACACAGATATTTTTAATGGATTAAAATGCTAGAAGCAAAAAAGTAACTGGATCATTAGTGGAAGAAAGAAGGTCCAAAGCAACAATAAAATATCTTGGCTGGAAATGTCTCATGCTGTAATAGGTTATGCGGGAATTTTTTTCCCCTCGCATCTCGCCCTTTGTTTCCAGTGAAGGTATCTGGCTTTATGTCTTCTCTTGCAGGACAGCCGAAGGGAGAGAAGCAATAACTTCCAGGCCTTCGTGAAGCTGGCCCTGGAGACGCTCTTGGGTTCCTGCAACCGTAAATACCGCAGCCCTCGAGGTAGACAAGGCTGAAGTGACAAAATAAGAACCGTGGATCCTACACATTTCCACTCTTAATTGGAGCCTCTCGGTCCCACAACGCCTGCTGTCATGGGTTTTTGGAGTTTTCCCAGACACTATCGGAGATTCGTCACTTTTCTAGCCATTTTCTACATCTCATCCTTTCACACTCCACCCATGTGGTAGCACTTTGTATTGTTTATAAATAATTGAAATTCTTACATTAATAAAAAATGTTTCAAATGTTCAGTCGGTGTAAGCTGTGTGGAAAGAGTCAACCCACGATACCAACATTGCCTTCGTCATGCGTTCAAAAGCTAGGTGATTTTTCAGGTGTTTTTTTGTTGACAGATCGGTGGAGTGGGCGGTCTGTTCTATTTTTAGCCCAAGCTTGGTGGCACGACTTCCTGTTAGGAGCCTTGACATGGAATGCTTGGCTTGGGTCAGTTCTTTGTAAGCAGCCGTACAGTTTACATACGCTTCATATTTTTAACATAGGTCATATTTTTGGGCGGCTGGAGCGGATTATTTGTATTTCCATTATTTCTTATGGGAAAATTTGTTTCACAATACACATTTTCGCCTTAAGAACTCGCCTCCAGAACCAAATAAATTCCACTTTATATTGCTTCTTATTTATTCATTTTGTAAACAGTTCATTTACATGTACAGGTAATTCTGTTAACCAGTCAACAACAACACTGGTTTTCACTGCATTGGTTATATATAGAAGCATAAAAAAACATATCAAGAGCTTGTGGATCTCATGGTAGGAGCAGGATGGCAGGAATAGGACCTCATGGACCTCATAATGGCAGAAGCAAAAGTTTGTGACCCTTAAAATGTCAGGAGGAAAACTTTGTATACTTCAGGATGACAGAAGTAGGAGGTTGTGTGCTTCAGAATGACAAAAGAAGAAGCTTATAGTTCTCGGAATGGAAGGAATAGAAGCTAGGTGCTGTAACCGGTGGGCCTTTGGATTGTGGGTGTAGGAACTCATGAGCCTGAAGATTGTAGGAGAAGAAACGTGGCTTCAGGATGGCAGGATTAGGAGTTTACTGACCTCAGAAGAGCATGAGCTGGAGCTTGTGGTCCTAATACTTGAATGGACAGGAGCTTGTGGGCTTCAGAATGGTATGAGCAGGAGCTTGTGATCCTCATACATGAAACTCAGGATAGTATGAGTAGAAGTTTGAGGGCCTGAATGTGGCTGAAACAAGAACATGTGGGCTTCAGAGTGACAGGATTAAGAGATTGTTGGCCTCAAGATGGAATGAAATGGACTTTGTGGTGCTCATGCTTGCAAGACCAGTAGTTTGTGGGCTTCAGAATGGTATGAATAGAAATTTGGGGGTCTGTAGATGGCAACAACAGAAGCATAGATGGTAACAACAAAAGATTGCTTCAGGATGGCTGGAGCATTAGATTATGGACATCAGGATATTAGGCGTAGGAGCTTGTGGGCCTGATGATTGTGGAGCAGGAGATTGTGGGCTTCAGGGTGGCAGGATTAGAAGTTTGTTGACCTCAGCATTGTAACAGCAGGAGTTTGTGGGCCTCAGAATGGTATGAGCTGGACCTTGTGGCCCTCATATGTGTAGGGACAAGAGCTTGTGGGCTTCAGGATGCCAGGATTAGGAGTTAACTGATATCAAGATAATAGAAGAAGGAGGTTTTGTGAATCTGGATGGCAGGTGCAGTAACTCATGGGTTTCAGGATGGTATGAGCTGGAGCTTATTGTTTTCAGGATAGCAGAAGATCTGGATATTAAGAGCAGGCGTTTATGGGCCACAGGATGGCAGAAACAGGATCTGGATGTAACTTAAGGGACTCAGATCCATGTACAAAGAGGTTTTTGTTCTAGATACAGATCCAGAGTGGGTCAAAACAAGCTCAAGGGTTAGAAACAAAGGCAGTTGGATGCATGAACAAACAAAGCAAGGGTTTTGAACATGCTGGAGATGACAAGACTTCGCAATGACTCAGTGCACATGCAGGCTGATGCCATATAAGGAAAGTGTCCTGATTTTGTGTTACACTAAACATGAGCAGGTGTTTGTAATTCTCATAGGCAGGGAGCAAGAGAAGAAAAGCAGGGAAAAAAGTTGATGTCAATATTAATATCATTTCTCTGACAGGACAAACTCTCATCTCTCTATTTCTATTATATATATCACACACACATTGTTTTCTGTCTTCCTGTCAGTACTGCACTGACATTTCAGATGTCCTCTGTGCTTTCGTGTGTGTGTGTGTGTGTGTGCGCGCAAGTGTGTGTGTGTGTGTGTCTGAATATGTTACCTCTGAATTATGTGCTTGTGATGCAAGGTCTCTTCCACATTTTGCATTTAAAGGCAGTTAGCATGAAAATTTAATAAGACCTAATGAATATTTCCTAACACTGCTAAACGCTGAGCTAGTTCATCATGCTTTGTGAGCATTTGTGACAAAAAGTTACGTGAGGTTAAATGCAAAAGGGAACATGATAAATCTGCGCGTCGCTCATAACGTATACGCATAAAGACAGTATAAATAAATGAATATACCTAGACGTGATGCTTAATTTCTGCAGCACCGACAGCACTTACCCAAGATGTCACCTCCATATTCCTGAGAAAACAGCTAGATAAAGAAGCGAGATCCAGGATCGTGATTGGATGATCTGGGTTCTCAGCCAATGAAATGTAATTAAACACAATGATTTTTAACATTTGAAGCAGTTAATTAGGAAGGAATCTTAATGATGACTTTTTTATAGCGCCGATAAATTCAATTATAATGCATGAACAAACATTATAAAATATTTACAGATTACAGAATGTGATTTTACATTTTTACAGAGTGTTAAAAAAAATGTCTTAATTTTTATGATTTTTTAACATTTTTTTATGATCTCTTCATTGCATCATGCAACATTTCCTCCTGTTTTTTATTAAACTACATCCAGACGTCGTTCAGACGGCAAGACCCGGGCCTGTGAGTAAATGTTCTCGGGTCGACAGTCTTTAAAGATGATAATTAAACATCAAGCACTCGTCTCAAACACTTCGACTAAATGAGGCGTACCTTCATGTGGGGATGAAAAGGAAATTTTGTGCATCATTATTCCCTAACGATCCTGACTTAATATTCTTTTTCTGTGATTTGTTCCTACTAAAAGGAACAGACGCTGAACGTGGTAGGAGGGGGGAGAAAAGCATTTATCTTTGATCATGGGTGCCTCAAGTTTTATTGTCCATTTGCTCAATAGCACAAAGAGCATGTAATGTCCTTCAGACGGTCTGCCCATGATGGCTGAAAACACTGGACAGAGGGAGGGAGGGAGAGAGAGAGAGAGAGAGAGAGAGAGAGAGAGAGAGAGAGAGAGAGAGAGAGAGAGAGAGAGAGAGAGAGAGAGAGAGAGAGAGAGAGAGAGAGAGAGAGGGCTAGAGATGATACACCTGCGACTGCCATATGGCCAGAGAGAGAGCGAGAGAGCGAGGGGGGGGGATAGAGAGATGAGATAGGGTGAAGGAGGAACAGCTTGAAAGGAGGGACAGAAATCTATCACACGTCGCTCTCTCCAGCTTGGTCAGAAGGTGTTCATTAGTCAACACTAACAAGGATGTTACTAATAATTTATAAATTAAAGCTAGCATAGATTTCTTGTAGAAATAAACATGATTATTAAGTCAGTGACTCAAAAGTATGGAGTTAATACGATGGTGTAATAATAATTCGCCTTAATCAACAGTGCTGGTTGGAAATTGGCAGAAAAATTAGAATCAGTTAGAGGAAATGGCACAAAATCAGGCACCAAAGAAATTGGGCTACATTGTGATCTACCGCACAATGTGGGGATGCAGTAACTTAGTGGTAAAGGTGTTGGGCTACTGGTCAGAAGGTTGTGAGTTCCAATCCCAGTGCTGGACCCTTGAGCAAGGCCCTTAACCCTCATTTGTTCAGTTATATAAAATGCTATGCAATGTAAATCTGCAGGAGCCACAACCAATCAGAAGAGAGCGACAGAGAAGGAGAGTGATGTCACTACAACACTAGTGTCTATTTTGCCGTACTTCTTAGTGTGCTTTTGTGGTTTGGGACGCAGCCTCGAGTTCTGCTGAAACATGCACACCTGCAGATGTGAGACTGACCACTGCCTTAAATAGCGAAGCCATGTTACAAAATGTTCTTCTGCATGTAAAGCATTTTTTTCCGGTAGAGAAGGAGAATTGAATTGTTTCTGCACAAGTGAATAAGCTAGGACTTCGTGTAGGGTTTTTTTGGGGTGTGTGTGTGTGAGAAAATGATGAGGCAGTGTTCTTTTACTTTCTTTTACCGACAAAACTCTCCAGATCTTGTAGTAACAGAAAAATAATCACTGATAATGCAGTTATGATGGCTGCATAACCCTATAATAAGAAAGAGAGAGAGAGAGAGAGAGAGAGAGAGAGAGAGAGAGAGAGAGGGATAGACAGAGGACAGAGAGAAAGCGAAGAGAGAGATAGACAGAGAAACAAGATGAGACAGTGAGGGAGAAGAGAAAGAGCAAGAGCTTGATAGACGAGGGTGAGATAGTGAGAAAGTGAAAAAAGAAAGAGACATACAGATAAGGAAGAGGCAGAGAGAGAGTGAGATGAAGTGGGAGAGAGAGATAGTGAGAAAGAAAAGAGCAAAAGAGAGAGCAAGAGAGGGATGTGTAAGAGAGGGATAGACAGCAAGACTAGATGGTGAGGAAGAGGAGAATGAGCAAGAGATTGACTGAGGAGAGGAGAGGTAGCGAGAAAGAGAGAAAAACTGACAGTAAGAAGGAAAGAGACAGAGAGTGAGTGAGATAGACAGTGAGAAAGAAAATAGCAAGAAAGAGAGAGAGAGAGGGGGGGGGGATAGTCAGGGGACAGAGAGAAAAAAGTAGAGGGTGAAAGACAGAGAAAATAGAAAAGAAAATTAAAAAAAGAAGCGCTTGATAGGGGAGGGTACGATAGTGAGAGAGTGAAAAAAGAAAGAGACAGATAAGGAAGAGAGATAAGTGAGAGAGAGATAGTGAAAAAGAAAAGAGAGAGAGATGTGTGAGAGAGGGATAGACAGCGAGACAAGATGGTGAGTTCCTCTTCCTCTTGAATGAGCAAGAGATTGATTGAGAGAGAGGAGAGGTAGCAAGCAAGAGAAAATAGAGAAAGAAAGAGAAAGGCTGACAGAAAGAAGGAGAGACATAGAGTCAGTGAGAGAGGTAGAGAGAAAGAAAATAGCAAGAGAGAGACAAAGAGAGAGACAAAGACAAGAGATGTGTAAGAGAGGTATAGACAGCGAGACAAGATGGTGAGGAAGAGGAGAATGAAAGCTAGCTAGAAAGAAAAAAGAGACAGAAAGAAGGAAAGAGACAGAGTGAGTGAGAGAGACAGTGAGAAAGAAAATAGCAAGAGACAGAGAGAGAGACAGGGAGAGAGAGACATAGAGAGAGAGAGAGAGAGAGAGAGAGAGAAGCGTGAGCAAAAGATTGAAATTGAGAGAGAGAGAGAGAGAGAGAGAGAAGCGCGAGCAAAAGATTGAAATTGAGAGAGAGAGAGAGAGAGAGAGAGAGAGAGAGAGAGAGAGAGAGAGAGAGAGAAGTGTGAGCAAAAGATTGAAATTGAGAGAGAGGGAGAGAGAGAGAGAGAGAGACAGAGGGAGAGAGAGAGAGAGAGAGAGAGAGAGAGAGAGAAGCGCGAGAAAAAGATTGAAATTGAGAGAGAGAGAGAGAGGAAGAAAGAGAGAGAGAGAGAAGCATGCGTGCATGAGAGAGAGAGAAAGAGACAGACAGAGAGAGAAAGAGAGGAAGAGAGAGAGAGAGAGAGAGAGAAAGAGACAGACAGAGAGAGAGAGCGAGGAAGAGATCGAGAGAGAGAAAGAGACAGACAGAGAGAGAGAGAGAGAGAGAAGCGCGAGCAAAAGATTGAGAGAGAGGAAGAGAGAGAATTTTTTTGAATTTTATGACTACTTTATTAAACAATTAAAAACAATTTGTACAATCCATCTTAAATTAAAATCCACACACAACACCAGTTATATTATTCAGTGCAGCTTGAGAAAAATAATTCATCATCCATGACAGCGCACAAAACCTCTTCATAATTCCATACATCTTCGAAACCCTCAATATTATTCATTACTTTATAAAACATAAATTCACGTCTTGTTCTCACTTTAACGAGACTTCTGAAAGTGCCATCGACATCAATTCCTTCCCTTCTACTTTTTTCCTTCTAGTTAAAACAGTTGCAGTCTTTGCTTGACCAACAGTAAAATCGAATAATCGCCCCTTTTTTCTACTTTCTTTCCCATATTTAAAACCATAAACGAAAGCAACATTGGAAAACACAACTTTGAAACCGACACAGATTTCTTGAAGTCTTAAAAAAAGAAGATTCAATCTATTACATTGGAATATTGTTTCTCTATTTTCACAGAAAGGGCACTTCCTTTCAACAGAACAATGAATAATGCTTACAAACGCATCCACAGCAATAATCCCATGCAATAATTTCCATTGCGAGTCTCCAGTAATTTTGCTCAGTGGTGGTTTCCACAATATTCTCCATGCTGGTTTCCAATTCTCATCAACCCCAAAGTGTGCTTTCCCAAGGGATATCTGTTTTACTCTTGAGCTTATCTTTGTTCAACACTTTAACACTCATCTCATAAAGTTTTTTCCCCACAACTGAGCATATTTCTAAACCCTTTTCTCTCATATCATTAAACAATGGGTGAGAAAACTCTTCTTCTGCGAAAGCTGCTGAAACCTCCATATTAGGGAAAGAGTCATTATCATCAGGTACACACCCATTATTGTATCCCATTATTAAACTCATCTCTTCTTCAGTTCTTCAGTCTTTTGACTCTGTCCAAGAAAGCTCCAAATATCCTCCTTGATTTTATTCCCAGATGTTGTGCCGTTACACCAACTCTGTCAAAGTCGCATCCACAAATGTCCAACAATTTCCCCGAGGTGACCACTTTCACATTTATCAAGCTTTGGGTTATTCCAGAGAAAGGTCCAATCTTGCTCCTCCCACTAAAGGTTCCTTCAGGAGCCAAAACAATGATGATGCAGATGTCTCCCTTGATATTTTCATGAAACCCCACGCTTTCAAAACGCTAAAACAGTACAAGGGTAGACTTCTCAAGTCTTTGTCCACATACTTAGTCCAAAAAAGATTTTTAGCAAGCCCCATTCCCCCCACTCTCTCTAATATGAGACCAGCCTTCCATTTTTGCATGCATCCATGAAGATTGTCTATCATTTCCATTTAGCTCTCTCCACACATCTACCAGATCATTTGTTTCAATAAGACACATCAATGACTTTCTTGACGCTGTGTGGGGTTCTAAATGATTTCTATCAATGTCATTCACCGTGCACTTAAAATCCCCTGCCAGAATGAGATAATATTCAGGATCACAATCTTCTAGTACCTTGGTTAAGATCTGTAAAAAAATTCCATTCTTTCAGCTGCTACTCCAGGAGCATAAACATTTATTAAAGTAAATGAGTTTTTGTCATATTTTGCACAAGCCTTCCTTTCACAACCTCTTCTACTTCGCAACATATACTTCGGAGGGAGACTCTTTGCAAAAAAGATTCCAACACCAGCACTTATATTAGTTTTACGACTCAGCACTACAGCTCCGTCCCATTCTTTTTTTCCAATCAACTTCATTAAAATGATCACTATGTCTCCCCTTGCACAAATGCTATATCAATATTTTTAATCTGCAGCACTTGAAAGATCTGGCTTCTTTTCCTTAAATCTCTTGCTCCATTTAGATTTATTGTAGTTACTTTTAAATCAATAACCAGAAAAAGAAAAAAAACACCAGTCTGAAACCAGCCAAGCTGAGCAACCTCTAGTTGTCTTCCATTTACTTTCCATCATCACACAATTGTTCTACTTTTTTAATCCATGTATATCCGGACTCGATAAACATCCCTCACCTCTTTGCTTCATCAAGAAGTTAGCCGAATCGATAAGAAGCTCACGATCAGGAAAAAAAATCAGTTACTACGACATTTCTTTTACCTTTTGTACTACTCCAAAAATGTTGTACTCTTTCTAAACTATATCCACTCTCGTTCCTCGCTCCATGTCCCATTGATCCCACAACTTCTGCCTCTAACTAAAAACAGACGAATCATCAGCAGAAGAGTCATCTGACGCTTCATCTGTATCTCCCTTATCTTTCACTGCTTCCTGACTCTTTCGAAGTGCTTTAAGCTTTAAACCCTTTTCACTCTTTCCAGCTTTCCTTTTTCCCACTGGGATTTTAAACCTGTCAATCTCCTCATTCATTATTCTTCCTTCCTCATCCGACTCTATTTCTACATTTTCATTTGCTTCCCTACTTTGTGACATTTCAGCTTCTGTAATGTCACTGTCTTTGACCTCACTTTTCCTTCCTTCCACACTTCCCATTTCCTGGTTTTCTCTGGGATTTCCAACTACCAGCTCCTCATTACTTTGAAGCGCTCCATTTTCTGACTCTGGCCCATTAGCCAACGCGACAGCCCTCTTATCCTTAGGGCTACTTGTTTGCGCTCTATCCTGTACATCACTCTGCAAGGATGCAGTCTGCTCAGGACATCAACCAGCTAAATGTCCCTGTTTTCCACATCTAAAGCATTTCATCGTCTCAGTTGTAGCAAAAATGACAATGAAACCCTTCAATCCTAAACTTTAAAGCAATGTTCAATTCCTCCGCGTCATTTTTCAGAATCATGTGAAGATGTCTTCGGAAAGAAACACTGTGTTTCAGAAGGGGAGATTTACAACCTAGTGCTATTTTTTTTAATTGTCGATGCAATATGTCCATATCTTTGTATAGCACACTAATGAACGGAGGAACGTTAGACATTAGGATTGGATTAGCCAGCGAAAAAACTTGAAAGTACAAACCCAATTCCAGAAAAGTTGGGACACTGTACAAATTGTGAATAAAAACAGAATGCAATGATGTGGAAGTTTCAAATGTCAATATTTTATTCAGAATACAACATAGATGACATATCAAATGTTTAAACTGAGAAAATGGATCATTTTAAGGGAAAAATAAGTTGA
The DNA here is from genome assembly GCA_033459395.1 of Hemibagrus guttatus. Classification (NCBI taxonomy): domain Eukaryota; kingdom Metazoa; phylum Chordata; class Actinopteri; order Siluriformes; family Bagridae; genus Hemibagrus; species Hemibagrus guttatus. The sequence continues at coordinate 26,870,362 of JAUCMX010000007.1, forward strand.
TTTTAAATTTCATGGCATTCACACATCTCAAAAAAGTTGGGACAAGGCCATGTTTCCCACTGTGTGGCATCCCCTCTCCTTTTTATAACAGTCTGCAAACGTCTGGGGACTGAGGAGACAAGTTGCTCAAGTTTAGGAATAGGAATGTTGTCCCATTCCTGTCTAATACAGGCTTCTAGTTGCTCAACTGTCTTAGGTCTTCTTTGCTGCATCTTCCTCTTTATGATGCGCCAAATGTTTTCTATGGGTGAAAGATCTGGACTGCAGGCTGGCCATTTCAGTACCCGGATCCTTCTTCTATGCAGCCATGATGTTGTAATTGATGCAGTATGTGGTCTGGCATTGTCATGTTGGAAAATGCAAGGTCTTCCCTGAAAGAGACGACGTCTGGATGGGAGCATATGTTGTTCTAGAACTTGGATATACCTTTCAGCATTGATGGTGCCTTTCCAGATGTGTAAGCTGCCCATGCCACACGCACTCATGCAACCCCATACCATCAGAGATGCAGGCTTCTGAACTGAGCGATAATAACAACTTGGGTTGTCCTTGTCCCCTTTAGTCCGGGTGACATGGCGTCCCAGTTTTCCAAAAAGAACTTAAAATTTTGATTCGTCTGACCACAGAACAGTTTTCCACTTTGCCACAGTCCATTTTAAATGAGCCTTGGCCCAGAGAAAACGCCTGCGCTTCTGGATCATGTTTAGATATGGCTTCTTTTTTGACCTATAGAGTTTTAGCCGGCGACGGCGAATGGCACGGTGGATTGTGTTCACCGACAATGTTTTCTGGAAGTATTCCTGAGCCCACGTTGTGATTTCCATTACAGTAGCGTTCCTGCATATGATGCAGTGCCGTCTAAGGGCCTGAAGATCACGGGCATCCAGTATGGTTTTCCGGCCTTGACCCTTACGCACAGAGATTGTTCCAGATTCTCTGAATCTTTGGATGATATTATGCACTGTAGATGATGATAACTTCAAACTCTTTGCAATTTTTCTCTGAGAAACTCCTTTCTGATATTGCTCCACTATTTCTCGCCGCAGCGTTGGGGGAATTGGTGATCCTCTGCCCATCTTGACTTCTGAGAGACATTGCCACTCTGAGAGGCTCTTTTTATACCCAATCATGTTGCCAATTGACCTAATAAGTTGCAAATTGGTCCTCCAGCTGTTCCTTATATGTACATGTAACTTTTCCGGCCTCTTATTGCTAGCTGTCCCAACTTTTTTGGAATGTGTAGCTCTCATGAAATCAAAAATGAGCCAATATTTGGCATGACATTTCAAAATGTCTCACTTTCAACATTTGATATGTTATCTATATTCTATTGTGAATAAAATATAAGTTTATGAGATTTGTAAATTATTGCATTCCTTTTTTATTCACAATTTGTACAGTGTCCCAACTTTTTTGGAATCGGGTTTGTACTCTTCTGTAATAACTACCCCCGGGTCAACAATCAGATCAACCTTCTCAACTGTTTCCAAGAAAATGACCACAGCACTATTCATCCTTGCTGCCGATTTTATGAAGCTATGTCCCACTAGCATTCCCACTAACATTCCCACTACTATTCCCACTACCATTCCCACCGCCACAACACACTCCTCCACTGAACAGTCTGAACAAACCCGAGGAAAAAAAAACTCCAAACACCGCTCCTATATAACTCCTTATTTGTAACAACCAAACAAACCGAGAAACCATTCACTACAAGATAGAAAAAATCTGAGAGGAGAAGTAGCGCTCACCACACTCACGCATGCGCACACACAGAGAGAGAGAGAGAGAGAGAGAGAGAGAGAGAGAGAGAGAGGAAGATAGACAGGAAGAGAGAGCGAGAGAGGAAGAAAGAGAGGAAGAGAGAGAGGGGAAGAAAGAGAGAGAGAGAAGCGCGAGCAAAAGATTGAGAGAGAGAGAGGAAGAGAGAGAGAGAGGAAGAAAGACAGGAAGAGAGAGAGAGAGAGACAGGAAGGAAGAGAGGAAGAGAGAGAGAGAGAGAGAGAGAGAGAGAGAGAGAGGAAGAAAGAGAGGAAGAGAGAGGGGGGAGGGAGAGAGAGAGAGGAAGAGAGAGAGGAGGGGAGAGGGAGAGAGAGAGAGAGAGAGAGAGAGAGAGAGAGAGAGAGAGAGAGAGAGAAAACCGTGAGCTCCGTCCTCAGCTTTCAGTGCTCGGAGGAGAGGAGGCGCTAAGGTGGACATCACGACACGTCTTGCTACTGTTCTGAACACGTTTTCCGTTGATGTGAAGCTCTGAGGAGGACACACACACACACACGCACGCGCACACACACACACACACACACACACACACACACACAACACAAATGCGGCTCGGATGAACTGCTCGCGCGCTGGTTTCTGGATGTGGACGTGTTTGTTCTCCAGCGGCGGTCACACTGGCTCTGCTCCGGGAGCAACAGCTCGCTGCCACACAAGCCTCAGTCGTTATTTCTCCCTGATTTGAGACTAAAGAGAGCTGTCACGCCGCTCAGGAGGAGGGAACAGTTTGGGTTTGTTTCTCTCTCTCTCTCTCTCGCTCTCTCTCTCTCTCTCTCTAACCTTTCCACATTCTAACAAGTGCTGATGATTTCCACACGAACGCGTTTTCATTCATCTTATTAATGCGTAAATGCGACTTGAAGTTAAGTTCTGTCAGGTCTTAGGGAAAAAAAGAAAGGTTAGATCCAGCTCCATAAAGAGTGAAGGTGTTTTTTTCCTCCCTCCTTCTTCTTTCTGGGAGAACCTAAAGGTTTTCTAAACCTCTACAGCAGAGGGTTTCCATTGTAAAAAAAAGCTATGAGGTGACACCTCTGTAGAAATCTAGAAGAAATGACATTCCCATCAGTGTCGGTGTGATGTCATGGTCATCATGGTAGTAGTGAAAAAAGAATTTTTAACAAATGGACAAATTGTTTAGTTTTTTTTTCTTCCAGCGTGAAAAAAAGAAAGGGAAAAAAAGGATACCCCAACTGTATATCGCCTTCATGGCTTTGTGAAATGATCATTGCCCAATTTATGCCTCCGAACAAAGTCGTAAAATTGTAAACTCCTGCAATTTCTAACACAAATTTACGTTTAATCAAGCTAAGGTAAGCTCTAGCGCCTTTAGGTTCCTTTAGTCTGTGTTATGAAGGTTCTCTAGAAACTGAAAGGGTTTAACATTTAAAATAAACATCCCGAGACTTTTCTAAAATCATAACTGGAGCTCTAATCTTTTTTCTTTTAAATATATATTTATTTATCTATATAACCAGCAGCGTCTACTAACAGCAATTTAATTTCTTCTTACGCCGTCAGGCAAACAGTAGCGTAAATAAAGCAGTACGATTCGTAAAACGTGAAAAACCCTACGACATAAACCCTACGATGGAAAATAAAAAGCCCATCATTTTCTAATCAGATTATTTATTTTTGTGACATTTTATTTCTGATGTAACTGCATAACCGGAGAAATCATGTCTTGTGAAAAAAGTGCATGAGTTTGAGCACAATAGGAACGATTTACGACGTGCGGTGTAAATTTTCGCTCGGAGAAACATTCGCGTTCCTGTTTTTCTGACAATTTTTCAAAACAAATTTGTAAATACAGCAGAAATTTTCTTTGTTTTTGTGACGTAGCCTGTTTAAAAAAACGTTGCAGTTTTGCGTGGTGACGTTACTGAGGCGCGTTTTGCTATAAATAAATAAATAAATAAATAAACAAATAAATAAATAAATAAAAGTTTTCCCCAATCCTGTGAACTGAACATATCTGCAGAATTCAATAGCATTTGTGTCCAATAAATTAAAAACCGCAGTGTTTTGTTTACTTCTGATGTGCCTATTTGAACATGTACAAAGCGTAACCATGACTCAAAGTCATAAATAAGGATTTCAGAGGGTTTCACAAGGGCTGAATCATCTGGGCCTTTATTTCCGTGGGAACTCTAGCTCGAACGAGGGATCCTTTCTTTTTTTGTAGGCAGGAAATCGCTACTTAAAAGCCTGATGCAAATTCAGACTTTTAAACCCAAGCGCTGGTCCATGTCGAGTGGCTCTTATTGTCGAGAGCATCCGTGAAATTATCCTGTCTGCGAGTGAGGATCCAATTAGCAGCATCCAGAACCCTGAATAGATCCGTGAGCCTGAAGGTACCATGCAGAAATTGACTGAAAGGTGAAAGATGTGTCTGCTGCTGATAAATTAAACAGATATATCAATTGGTTGTGTGAATGGAGCTCCGAGTGATCCACCTGACACTGACTGTGTGAAGACCATCATCCAGGAATATCACTGATCGGAATCCTGGAAGCAGGAATCCCTCCGAATGAACGCCGCCAAGACGATGGATGTGAAGGTGGAGCCGGCTGCAGAGATAGACAGCGATCATCCGCCTCCTCTCCAGGTGTTTGCGCTGACGTCCACGCTGCACGGCATCGCTCACATCTTCTCCAACGAGAGGGTGACGGTGAGATGCTGCCTGTGGCTGCTCTTCTTCCTCGGCTCGCTGGGCTTCCTGCTGTACGTCTGTATGGACCGAGTTCAGTTCTACCTGGAGTTTCCATACGTCACCAAAGTGGACGAGATCGTGGCTCCTGCCATACTGTTCCCCGCTGTCACCATCTGCAACCTCAACGCCTTCCGCTTCAGCAAGGTCACGCGCAACGACCTCTACCACGCAGGGGAGCTGCTCGCAATGCTCAACTCCAGGTAACTGCATTCTATTCTGTTCTATAATACTGCACTCTACTCTCAAAAACCATTGTATTCTACTCTATAAAGCTCTATTCTATTCTATTCTATTCTATTCTATTCTATTCTACTCTCATAAAGCTATATTCTATTATACTTTACTCTCACAAAACTAATCTATACTACTCTCAGAAAGCTCTATTCTATTCTATTCTATTCTACTCTCATAAAGCTATATTCTATTGTACTTTACTCTCACAAAACTAATCTATTCTACTCTCCGAAAGCTCTATTCTATTCTACTCTATTCTATTCTATTCTATTCTGTTCTATTCTATTCTATTCTATTCTATTCTACTCTCATAAAGCTATATTCATTCATTATATATTTATCTATTCTAATCTTCTCAAAAAGCTCTATTCTATTCTATTCTATTCTATTCTATTCTACTCTACACTACTCTCAGAAATCTATTCTACTCTCATAAAGCTATATTCTATTCTATTCTATTCTATTTTATTCTATGAATCTTATAAAGGTTAAAACTCTAATAAAACTATTCTATTGTATTCTACTCTCACAAAACTAATCTATTTTATTCTCAGAAAGCTCTATTCTATTCTATTCTACTCTCATAAAGCTATATTCTATTATACTTTACTCTCACAAAACTAATCTATACTACTCTCAGAAAGCTCTATTCTATTCTACTCTCATAAAGCTATATTCATTCATTATATATTTATCTATGCTGCTCTGCTCAAAAAGCTCTATTCTATTCTATTCTACACTACTCTCAGAAATCTATTCTACTCTCATAAAGCTATATTCTATTCTATTCTATTCTATTCTATTCTATTCTATTCTATTCTATGAAGCGTATAAAGGTTAAAACTCTAAAACTATTCTATTGTGTTCTACTCTTACAAACTAATCTATTCTACTCTAAGAATGTTCTATTCTATTCTATTCTATTCTATTCTATTCTATTCTATTCTATTCTATTCTATTCTATTCTATTCTAAGTCTATTCTTTTCCCATCTCACTAACCCTTGTTATATTTTCATAAAGCTTCATTCTGTTCTACTTTACTCTCATAAAACTAAAAACAAAGTTTTGACCTATTCTATTTTCATCAAAAATTTATTTTCACACACACACACACACACACACACACACACACACACACACACACACACACACACACTCATTATTATTATTATTCATTATTATTATAATGTTGTTCTATTCTATTCTATTCTATTGTGTTTGTTTTTTTATCTGATTGTCCTTCCTGTTTCTCACACATGCCACTGATTACAAGGACTTTCCTGAATACGCAGATTACTGCTTGACATTATTTAATTATTTACTACTTGACAACTTCTGCTGAATATTTGAGGCTGTGCTGCAAAAAAAAAACCTGATAAGCATGGCTGGGCTGAGTGTGTGTACCCCCCTGTGAGGAAGGTGTGAGGTTAACACTGCAGCATGAGTGCGGTCAAATCCAACACAGAATACATGAGAAGCATCCAGTGTTGGTGTGCAGCCCCAGCAGGGTGTGTGTGTGTGTGTGTGTGTGTGTGTGTGTGTGTATGTGGGTGTAAGCACATCTCCAGCTGAGAGATGTATGTGGTGCCAGTCGAGCTAGCAGGGTCTCGCTGCTGTTCTGTAGAACTGACGAGTAAACGGTCATCACAAAGCAAGTTTTCAAGTTTTTTCTAGGTAAAGCTGAAGTACAACTTTTTTTCCCACAAAATCTTGAGATTAGATGTTATTTTTGGCTCTGCGTTTAATATCAGGTGCCATTTGGCAGTAGGATATAGAGCAAACGCTATTCCCTACTGCAGCGTTGCAGTACACCGGAGCAACGGTGTGACTAGAGTTCAAATCAGACTTTAGTCATGCCTGTAGCTGTAGCTGGCTCAGAGATACACATATACACCAAGGGACATCCGCACTCTTACATTCCCTTTAATTTTGTATCTAATTCTTCTTTAATGAATGTATAATTTATCTTTACTCAGCCTTTGATAAAAAAAAGAACAAAAAAAACAGAAAGAAAAGACTTTTTTGTGCAGCTGTATAATTGCTGTTATAGTTGCAAGTTGTCAGACACGTCAAACCTTCAATCACTGTAATTACTACTAATTTCTACCAGGGCTTAGAATTTTTAATATATGAATAAAATCTTTGTTTCTTTTTTTTTTCACACTGAATATTTTATTTTTCAGATTGTTCATGCATTCATGCAGACACAGTTCCACTTGTAATTTTTTTGTACTTGTAATAAGTTGTTCAATATGTTCACAAAATTAACTCTAATTCACACTTCTTTGAAAAAGAAGCAAAAAATCAAGACCTACCCAGCCAGAGACCTTCCACCCAGCCAGGGCCTTTCTACCCAGCCAGGGGTCTTCCACCCAGCCAGGGCCTTTCTACCCAGCCAGGGGTCTTCCACCCAACCAGGGCTCTTCCACTCAGCCAGGGCCTTTCTACCCAGCCAGGGACCTTCTTCCCAGCCTACCTGGTGCTACCTTGAAAATTTCTACGTGATCTGAGGCTCATTTCTGCCCACTCCAAGGCTTCTTACCCAACCAGAGGCTTTGGACTAACCTGAGGCGAATTCCTGCCAACCCTGAGGCTTTATGTTCAACTTGGGCCTTACCCCCCACCCTGATGCTTATTCCTATTTCCTACCCATCTTGAGACTTCCTGCCCAACTTGGGGCTTCCTGATTAAGTTGAGGCTTCTTGGCCTTCCTGAGCGTTTCAGACGAACTTTCCTGCCCACCCCGAGTCGTCCTGGGTTCTTACAATCCAATCCACTGTCAAACCTGGAGCTTCTAGTTGGGGCTTTATCTTAGCCAGCATGAATCTACCTTCTTCCATAACAAAAAGAACATAACTTCAGCATTTTTCTCCCTCTGTTTCAGATACGAGATTAGGGACGTTCACCTGGTCGAAGAGAGCGTCCTGGAGGCTCTGAAGATCAAAGCTGACTTCCAGAGTTTTAAGCCTCGTCCGTTTAACATGCTGGAGTTCTATAACCGAACGGGCCACGACATCAGAGACATGCTTCTGTCGTGCCACTTCAGGGGGAAGCCGTGTCGGCCCGAAGACTTCAAAGTGGTGAGTGCTCCTCCGCTCGCTCTGGCTAGCTGTGGTTTTCTGTATTTCAGCCCTGAGGTGTTTACAGTGGCACGAGTGGGTGCTGAATAACAAGATAACAGGATATGACAGAACATAATTTAAAGGCTGGCAGGCGGCGAGGCTCACACTCGGGTTTTGCTGAGTATTTGCCAGGATTAATCCTCAGTGATGCTTGAAGAGAGGCTTAGACAGGACCAACTGCTGACCGAGTAATAGCATTGGAGTGTAGTAATATTTGATGTATCATATGGAAGGGAGGTGCAAAAGGAAAAGTGTTTCTTTGATGCTAAGTTGGTGGTGGTGGCAGTGACGGTGCATTTCGGCACAATTATACACCTCTTTGAGGTTGCTATGGTGATTGTGTTTTCCTTTGGCTAATATGAATGAATCGCCCCATTATATACACCCATGGTCTCAAACAAGCCATTCTTCGCACAGCAGTGTGCCTGTGTGTGTAGCTGTGTAGCTCTGTCCTACTTCCAAGAGCTTCATACCACTACAACAGGCTGATTTTTTTTTCCTATTATTTGTGTCCTGCAAACCTGAAGCATCTGCAAACCTGAAGTCTGGATGTCTGGTCTGTACTGTACGGTTCTTCTAATTATCCCTGTCGCTTTTATTCCAGACCATATGAGAGCTGTGAGAGAAGGGTACAGTCAGTCTCAGCCTCCTCTTGGTTTTTTTTTTCTCCTCAGGCTACTTTAAGCTCCCTGAGCAGGACCAAAATACCCTACCCTGCAGCTTTTAAAATAGGTCAGCGTTAAATATTAAATCCAGTGAGAGAGAGGTGTGCTGGGAGATTTCAGAGCCTCCTCAAGCTCTTGTTCTTTCCTGACACTGATACAGGAGGGAAAATACTTCTGAGAAAAATACCAGACTTTGTATTGATTTCTCCAAAAGTTCTTCTTAAAAAAAGGGTTACAATTCTCTCAGAACCTCGCCTCTAAAATGCGACATCAATCATTCAAAGAAATCCACAGAAATTCAGAAAGTCATTTCTTTTAATAATAGTGATATTTTATTCATTTCTGATAAAAAGAACACGAAACTGTGGTGTGAACATTGCCTCGAGCCACAACCACAAGTCCAGCCGCTTTTATGGCTGTGGTTCTCGAAATGGGGTCCATTAAATAAAGCCAGAGGGTTTTTAATCTTGCTACAATTCTGGAAACCTAACCATATCCAACCAAGTTATTATGCCTATAAGTAATGTTATCTGGATTTAAAAAAAAAAGAAAAAAAAAAGAAGGTGGATGGTTTAAAAAAAGAGGCAACCTACTGTATCTCAGTTATTACTAATGTCCTTTGACATAAGAAGAAGCCATTATTTGTCACATATACATTACAGCACAGGGACTCTCTTTCTTCACATATCTCAGCTTTGGAGGTTGGGGTCAGCTATGATACAGTGCCCCAGAGTGCTGAGGGTTGAGGGCCTTGACCAAGGGCCCAACAGCTTGGCAGTGCTGATCTTCCAATCAACAATCCAGAGCCTTTACCACTTGAGCCACCACTGCCCTAAAATGAGCTTTGGCACAGTGATAGAGAACAGTCTCAGCTTCCTACACACCAATGTTGTACGGCCTCAACCCTTCTAGCGACAGCAATTTATTCTATTCTATTCTATTCTATTCTATTCTATTCTAATAAAGCTGTGTTCTGTTCTATTCTATTTTGTTCTACTCTACTCTACTCTACTCTACTCAAAAAGCTCTACTCTACTCTACATTACTCTCGGAAATCTATTCTCCTCTCATAAAGGTCTATTCTATTCTATTCTATTCTATTCTATTTTTATAAAGCTGTGTTCTATTATATTATATTTTATTCTACTCTACTCAAAAAGCTCTATTCTATTCTACCCTACACTACTCTCAGAAATCTATGATCCTTTCATAAAGCTGTATTCTATTCTATTTTCATTTCGTTAATATTCTATTCTATTCTACTCTATTCTATTCTATTCTAATAAAGCTGTGTTCTGTTCTATTCTATTTTATTCTACTCTACTCTACTCTACTCTACTCAAAAAGCTCTACTCTACTCTACATTACTCTCGGAAATCTATTCTCCTCTCATAAAGGTCTATTCTATTCTATTCTATTCTATTCTATTCTATTTTTATAAAGCTGTGTTCTATTATATTTTATTCTACTCTACTCAAAAAGCTCTATTCTATTCTACCCTACACTACTCTCAGAAATCTATGATCCTTTCATAAAGCTGTATTCTATTCTATTTTCATTTCGTTAATATTCTATTCTATTCTACTCTATTCTATTCTATTCTAATAAAGCTGTGTTCTGTTCTATTCTATTTTATTCTACTCTACTCTACTCTACTCTACTCTACTCAAAAAGCTCTACTCTACTCTACATTACTCTCGGAAATCTATTCTCCTCTCATAAAGGTCTATTCTATTCTATTCTATTTTTATAAAGCTGTGTTCTATTATATTTTATTCTACTCTACTCAAAAAGCTCTATTCTATTCTACCCTACACTACTCTCAGAAATCTATGATCCTTTCATAAAGCTGTATTCTATTCTATTTTCATTTAGTTAATATTCTATTCTATTCTACTCTATTCTATTCTATTCTATTCTAATAAAGTCGTGTTCTGTTCTATTCTATTTTATTCTACTCTACTCTACACTACTCAAAAAGCTCTATTCTACCCTACACTACTCTCAGAAATCTATTATCCTCTCATAAAGCTGTATTCTATTCTATTCTCCCTTCATTAATGGTATATTGTACTCCATTCCATTCTATTCTATTCTATTCTAATAAAGCTGTGTTCAATTATATTTAATTTTATTCTACTCTACTCAAAAAGCTCTATTCTGTTCTACCCTACACTACTCTCAGAAATCTATTATCCTTTCATAATGCTTCTATTTTATTTTCCTTTCATTAATATTCTATTCTATTCTAATAAAGCCGTGTTCTGTTCTATTCTATTTTATTCTACTCTACTTAAAAAGCTCTACTCTACCCTACACTACTCTCAGAAATCTATTCTCCTCTCATAAAGCTGTATTCTATTCTATTCTCCCTTCATTAATGGTATATTGTATTCAATTCCATTCTATTCTATTCTATTCTATTCTAATAAAGCGGTGTTCTATTCTATTCAATTTTATTCTACTCTACTCTGCTCAAAAAGCTCTATTCAATTTTACTCTACACTACTCTTAGAAACCTATTCTCCTCTCATAAAGGTCTATTCTATTCTATTCTATTCTATTTTATTCTATTTTTTTAAAGCTGTGTTCTGTTCTATTCTTTTTGAATCTACTCTACACAACACTCTAAGAAATCTATTCTCCTCTCATAAAGGTCTATTCTATTCTATTTTATTTTTTAGAAAGCTGTGTCCTGTTCTATTCTATTGTACTGTAGTCTGCTCTACTCAAAAAGCTCTATTCTATTCTACTCTACACTGCTCTCAGAAACCTATTCTACTGCCATAAAGGTCTATTCTATTCTATTCTCTTCTATTCTCTTCTATTCTATTCTATTCTATTCTATAAAGCTGTGTTCTGTTCTATTCTATTTGATTCTACTCTACTCTACTCTACACTACTCTCAGAAATCTATTCTCCTCTCAGAATAGTTGTAGTAATAGTCATTTAGAAGATAGTTGATAATTTGCCAAAAAAACACACACATTTGCTCTGTGACAAAATGTTCCTTAAATATATTGTCTTTGTCTTAAATACATAAGTCTTTTAAATGAAAGGAAAAGTGTCTCAATTGGTATGCTATAAAAATCCATGCTTTTTTTTCCAAGCAGAGGTGGTCTTTATTTTCAGAATTAATCCAAACCCAGACTGCAGAACAGCTGGTACGTGTACTGTATCTGAGCCTGTACACCTTTATTGCTGACTGCAGTCCATTCAAAACTATATTGAAACAGACTTCAGTGGGGTCGACTTCAGTGCAGACAAAACTCACAGCTCCAGGTTTTAATCCTGAGCTCACTCCAGTTTTTACTGGAGTTTAATGTTCTCCATGTGTCTCTGAGGGTTTCCTCAGTGTTCTCTGGTTTCCTCCTAAAACTTGGCTCTGCTAAATTTGCACCTAGGTGTTAATGAGCATCTGAAATGTAGCATGACACTAATCAAAGTCTGTACCGACGACAAAAGCACACAGGCTACATTAATGAGCTAAATATAGACTAGCTTTATTAAAGCATTAGCATGGAAAGACACAACAGTGTGAGCGAGTCTGTTTCCAAAGAAACTCTTTATCAATCCCAAAAATGATTAATGAATATCAGTCTTTTTTGTACAGCTCCAGTAGTATAACTCTTTGAAATTCTTTACATTCTGCTGCAAGACCCTAGATTAATGATGTAACCTAAAAGTTTGCATGGAAAAGTTGTTGGAGGCAGAGTAAGGATCCATGAGTAGGAGGTTCCAGCACTGCAAATCAAGGCCAGACACGGTTGATACAAACAAACAAACAAAAAAAACATGGGTTAAAGTTGAGGTAATGCTCATACATCAGATACTGGAAATCTCATCAAAGCCCAAGAGCTCAGAACTTACATGAACCGTGCAGAACCACAGACTTGAGCCCTCACTTCATTATCGCCACACATAGATTACAGCACAGTGGAATTCGTTTCTTCGCATATCCTAGCCGAAGAAGTCGGGGTCAGAGTGCAGGGGCAGCTGTGATACAGCACACCTGGAGCAAAGAGAGGGTTGAGGGCCTTGCTCTATTGCCCAACAGGGGCAGCATGGCAGTTTGGGGGCTTGAACCCCAATCTTCTGATCAACAACCGAGAGCCTTAACCACTTGAGTCACCACTGCAGGAGACGAGATGTAATTTAAAGCAGTTGCATGCTGGATTTATACAAATCATGGTTGTTGATGATGCAAACATACAAATTAGCAGAAGGTTAATCCAGGGTTTAGGAATGTACAGTGTGAAACATCAGATTATGAAGAGCCAGGATTCAGTGTTAACCCCGGGTTAAGTTGAAGCAATGTGAAACCTCAAACTACACAACCCAGGATTTTGTTTAACCGGGAATTATTTCAAGTGTGAAAAGCCCTTGTAAGAAATCAGGACTAGTGAACCGATGTGCTGTATGTAGAGTTCAAACAGGAAATGCCTGGGATAACCAATTATGAATTATGTTTTGAATTTCAGGAGATGGCACCATCTGGTGGTCTGGAGGGGAAATGTCCGGGGTGGATGTTACAAATAGTTTGAAACCCGGGAAAAAAAGGAAACCTGGAATTCCAAGGAGTTCAAAGTGATATATCCTGTATAAACACAGCAGGGCAAAATTAACTATTAATCAATTATAAATAAATCTTTTTTTTAAATTTTGCCATGGGGACTTAAATATGCTACGTAGCTCAGCTAGAAAATTTTTTAAATGTTTTATTTCTAGATATTAATTTATTATGCTGAGTTTTCATATCGTGACTGACAAGCCGACATCAAAGAGCGTTTGCTAGATTTGAACTTCGAGTCAGCTTTACAGTCGACATACAGGATCCGACACCGTTCCCTTTCTTCCCAGAGCGCCAGCCCATGAAAATCTCCAAAAGATGTCACTTCAAACAGCACTTTTTCCGCTCGAGTGTCCACGATAATTTCTTATATGTCAGGTAATAACCTGCTTGGCAGGGGGCCATAATTGGAGCTGCCATTATTTCACCCACGCAGTCTGCAGCGCTTCAGACATGACTAAGAGTTTAGCGCTTTTGTTCCAAGAGTTGCTAGAAAGATGTATGGCGTGGAGAGAAACCTTGAGTGCCGTGTAAACCTGTTTCATCATGGGTCCCTTACGCAAGCTGCAGTAAAAGCTTCTTCTCTAACCAAAATGCCATTTCTCATCAGGATGCATGGTAAAGAAAAAAGGTCTGGGAAAATAAATGTCTATCTAAACCTTGCTTTATACCTCGGGATTCTTCAGCAACTTCCTGATGCGGCTTAATGTAATCTGTATGCGTGAGCAATAGACTTGCATTTGTCAGACACCCTCATCCAGAGCAACTTACATTTTTAACTGAGCAAATCAGGGTTAAGGGTCTTGCTCAGGGGCCCAGCAGTGGCAAACTGGTGGACCTGGGATTCAAACTCACAACCTTCTGATTAACAATCCAACACCTTAACCACTAAGCTACCACATCACCATGTAGCCGAAAAATGTAGTGTTTGGGAGGCGGACAGTCTTCTACATTTCCATTTATGTTTATGGAGTTTGTCAGATGCCCTTATCCAGAGCGACTTCAAGTGTCTAAGAATAGCATCAGTCTAAAAACTCTGGGAGGAAACATAGCAAGAAAAAGCACACAGGCAACACAAGTTTGTGTTTTTAAATATTAATGTAATTTCTTCAGGAAGAGGTAGGTCTTTAGATGAGGTTTGGAGACAGCCTAGTGGTTCAGACATCTCTGGGAGGTTCCACCATCATTCCACTACCTGCAGTAGGTGTAAGAGTCTTGATGAAGGTCTTTCTAGTTCCCTGGGAGATGGTGGGATTGCTGGAAACTCAGATGGTTGGGAAGAGGCAGCGTTGTGGTTAAGGTTAAGACTACTGATCAGAAGGTTGTGAGTTAGGATCATTTTCATTTCATTACTGGTATTTGGCAGACGCCCTTGTCCAGAGTGACTTTCAGTTTCTCTCAATTGAGGGTTTAGGGCCTTGCTCAGGGGCCCAGCTTGGTGGACATGGGATTCGCAGTCACAGCCTTCCAATCAGTAGGCCAACATCTTAACCACTAAGCTACCACATCCCCCAAGCTACCACAACCACCAAGCTGCCACTGCTGGGCCCTTGAGCAAGGCCCTTAAACCCTCAATTGCTCAGTTGTATAAAAAATATAAGATGAATGTAAGTTGGATAAGGGTGTCTGGCAAATGCCTGAAATGTAAATGATGAGTACTTTGAACTACGTAGATGCTGGTCTGTCTTTGGCATTTTTTATACCAAGGAGCCAATGGAAGGAGCATAGCAATGGGATGGTGTTGGAGAACTTATGAAGAAAACAAGCTATTTTGGATCATGAGGTGGAACGGTGCTCAGAGGAAGACCTATTACCAGAAGCGAGTTGCATTAATCCTCTCTGGCCATGACAAAGAACTGAAGAAGCACTTGAGCGGCCTGTGTGGATAGAAATGCACGGATATTCTAAAGGAGAAATCGACATGATGTAAGCCATGTCAGATTAGCAGTGAGAATGGAAAAGGACAGTGGATTGTCCATTGTTACAAAAAAGCTGCATGCACTGACCCGGAGGTGACGGCAAGATCAATGAGCCGTCCAGGAAGATCGTGAGATCCTGACGTGGAGATGAATCACTTAGGATGAACAGCAGTTCAGTTTTTATATCTGCTCTGTTACATAATACAATTTTACAATCACATTCACGGTAGAAACTTTTCATCTCCTTGAAACAGGCCAGAGGAGTGGGAAAATTGGCAGGAGCAAAGGATAATTCGGTGCGGTCATGCTGTTGATGTCTTAGAAGCCTTTATGTGATTCATTTTGGTCTGGCCAGCACCATATACGGATATGGATACAACATCAAAGTTTTGTATTGTGTTTATACTATATTGTGTTGACCAAATGCTAAGAATGCGCATCCTCTAGCTGCTAACTGACAGAATGGTGGTAAGACCGGTGTCTGTGATAGTATGGCGTAATACAGCGGTGAGATTATCCGTGCTGTTGTACTCGATCAGACTTAAAAAAAAAAAAAGAAAAAAAGAAGATCTTTTCATAAGGTGTTTCCAGATTGGAATTAAATCAAATAAACTCTACGTCGTGGTGCCAAACGTCTACATTGTGAAACGATGCACTGTTAGAATGGAAAGGCTAGTTGCTTAGCAACAGACACCCTATCAGAAACTGAACAGCGTGAAAACCTCATATCAAGTGAAAACCAGGACCTAGCATACAGGAAGTGGGTAAATACACCAGACTGAAAAATTAGCGGAAGTTGGATATCAATAAACCAACAGCTGGTCATTCTGTGATAGTATAACGCAATACAGCAGTGAGTTTATCTGTGCTGTTGTACTTTATAAGCCTTTAAATAAAAAAAAAAAAGACCTTTCCATAAGGCATTTTCAGATTGGAATTAAATTGGTTTCTCATCTAATCTAAGAAAAAGGTTTTTGCCTGATTGCTGGTTTGTCCTTTAAGCAGTCGAGAGTCTATGACAAGGTAGTGAGTGACTGAGAGGTTTGGTGAACCTACTCACTGTTTTGGTACATTAAGCATTCATGCACTTTAAACACTTAAGAATGTCCATCTTATTTCGTACACTGTGGGGTGCCATTTTTACAAAATATACAAGCATGCATTTTGAGAGAAAAAGATCTGACAGCTCAGGCAGAAGAAAGTCCCACCCCTGCCATAACACTGTATTATATATTTATATTTTTGTCTTTTTTTTTTTCTTCAGACGGTTCCAGCCTCAAAGGAGAGCATTACTTAAACTAGAAAAACACCATGAGCCCATCTTTCCACAGCTGCGCCAGATGGACTGCATTAACCAGAGATAATAATTCAGATCTTCAAAGAGATGAAGTCGCTGAGTTTTCTAATCACTGCGTTGTGAGTAATCAAGCGATAATGAAAGCGAGTGCTGATGCCTCACATTTTGTTACCAGAGCGTTGGTGACACAGCACTACAGTTTGGAGTAGACATGTAATGTTCAAAAGCCATTAAGTTTTTTTTTGTTTGTTTGTTTGTTGTTGTTTTTTTTTTTTTCATAATGAGTCCCTAATGAAAATGAATCAGAAACAGTTTCAGGGTGATTCATTTGATTCAGTATGCGGATCAGTTGCACAAAGCAAAACCCAGAGCACTACATTTCCTTACCAGTTCACAAATGACATTGTGATTATCAAACAAACCTTTTATTTACGCTCCAAGTTTATCTGTTGCTGTTTTTTTTTCCCGTTCAGAGGTTCAGGGTTTGTATCAGTGCATCGTTTCTGCCAAGGCTTCTTGTTCAGATGAGTCATTGATTTCAGATTTCCAGCATTTCAGTGCATGCAATAATACAGTTATCAGCTTTTCTTTACAAGCTCTTCGTTCTACCTTGATGAACCAAAGTTGCAACTGAATCATTTAACCGAATCGATTCAGTTGACACACTAAAACGATTCGTCTCTGAAATTTCATATCGAACACAATTAAATCAGAATGAATCATTTAACCGAATCGACTCAACCGACAGACAAAAAAGATTCGTCTCTGAAATTTCCTTTCTAACTGAATCACAACGAATAATTTAACCGATTCGACTCAACTGACACTAAAAAGATTAGTCTCTGCTAAAAAAAATTCATCTCTAGTTACGAAGAGAAGCTGTGAGAGACCATAGAGTCTCTCCGAAAAACAAACCCTGTCATATCATGTTACTGTGAAATATTAGTGCTTATATACATATGGCTTTAGCATTGATTTACTAGGCTGGAATATAAAAATATAGTATTTCTCATAGAAATATTGCAGCTTTTTACTTCTCTCTGTGTTATTTCATCTCTAAATGTTAGCTGTGACGTTTGGTTGAGATGTCACCCTGACATTTATCACTGTGACCAGTTTTTTTTTTCCTCCACTAATGCAGCAGCCTTTCTCTCTCTCTCTGTCTCTCTCTCTCTCTCCCTCCCTTTTTCTCTCTGTTTTTCTGTCTCCTGATAGATTGCCGTAATGACTGCGTTCTACACGTCACACGTCTTTTTTTTTTATCTGCTTCTCAGCCAAGTGGACCTCTTCCACACAGGGGTTTCGCAGTCAGGCAGTCATTAGTATCAAGGGAGGTCTGTTAGACGAGCTCTTAGATGGTTGAAAGATGGAGTTCAACATCAGAGTAGACTTCAGGAACTGTGTTTACCCTAGACAACACTGACATCTGACACAGTTTCCCTTTTTGGAATTGTAGCACCTTGTAAAAGTGTGAATTGAAGTGCTGACCGTTTCATAGATTCACACTGGCTTTAGTCAAGTGCTTTAACATCGAGGTTATAGATTAGGAGAAGGAGAAACACACTGCGTCTTTATAGGAAAATAATCAACACTTACTAGCCTGAAATTGATTTTTTTTTCTTTAACAGCATGTCCCATTATTTATTTCTTTTTTATTCTTCTTAAACCAAACATATTCGCCAATTATTATTAACTAGAATTTCCCTTTCAAACGAATGCATTTATCAATATAAACCTGCGATCTGCAGCTGCACTAGTGTCAGAGCTGCTGATATAGGGAATTCATCAACAACTTCTGACCAACTAAGCATCTGGGGTTGTGTAAATTACAAACAGACTCATGATTCTCATGAAAACAAAGACCAAAAATTCATCATATAAACAGAGGATAGAAAAAAAAAGAATGGTCTGTGGATTTTAGCGTAGCGTGTTTGCCACTCCCTCTTCCCTTTGTGCTGCAAGTGGTCACTGTGGCGATGGAGGTGAAGCTTGGACATACGCAGCAGGGCGGCGATGCTGCTGCTTTAAAAGCAGAGATCTGTCTCAGACAAGCTGGTCAGATCGATCAGAGAGGAGGGAAAACCCTGCGGCTCGGTGAGCACAGACCGATGCACCTCTGTAGTCTTTCTGTCACAATCTATAGACAGAGCAATCGGAAAAACGTCTGCGAGTTCCTGCAGAGGAACCACGAGTCTTATGACATTAGTGAGGCAGGGCAAAAAAGAGTTATGGGGCTTTGTCATGTGCTTTGTCTTCTTTATAATAGATGTAATCTGTAAATGTAGAGGTATATATCATGCCCTTGAAAGCTTTGCATGTACATGCACACACACACACACATCATGTGAATCATGTGTGTAGTAGCAGAGGTGACCTCACTGATGGAGATCTGCTTTTCCCAGAATGAACGCACCAACTGTGTGATTAAATGTGGTTAAAGCGGCAGTGTGTCATTTTAAAAGCCTTACAAGACTAGGCTGCTACTGCTGATAATAATAATAATAATAATAATAATAATAATAATAGGTAGTAGTAGTAATAATAATAATATTATTATTATTATTAAAATTATTATTATAACAACAAACTAATTATTATTATTATTGTTGTTGCTATTGTTTTTTTGTTTTGTTTTCTGTGAAACTTTAGAAATTATTTTTTAACTGTATTTAATGAACATATAAAATGCACCAACTGTGTGTTTAAATGTGATTAAAGGTGCAGTGTGTCATTTTAAAGTGTTTTACTAGACTCTACTACTGATGATGATGATAATAATAATAATAATAATAATAATAATAATACCAATGATCTGAGTAAATGTGATTAAAGCGGCAGTGTGTCATTTTAAAAGCCTTACAAGACTCTTCCTACTGCTGTTGCTGTTAATAATTAAGTAATTAGTTAATTAATTGATTGATTAATTAATTAATTAATTGATTCATTGATTGATAAATAGATAAATAAATAAATTAATTAATTAATTGGTTAATTAATTAATTGGTTAATTAATTAATTAATAATTTCTGTGACACTTTGGAAAGAAGATTTCAGTTCATATTTAATGAATATAAAAAAATCATCTTATAATACAGCATGTTTCCAACAATTAATTACAGAACAATATGCACTTTTTATCCATTTATTGTTACATGTAATGTTGTGTAAAGTCCATGATCCATTGCATTCTATCAGCTATTATAACAGTTCTTCCTTTACACCTCGTCTCTCCTTGTTTCTCTCTTACAGTTAACGAGACAGCAATAACAAAATGCACACAGTGTTCTGTCCTGAAGACGTTGGACTGACACTGGAGACTCCTTCCATAATGCTGTCCCTGTCTAATTTGATACTACAGAAATCAATCAACACTTTCTGACCAATCAGCTCTGAGAATTCAGTGGCTGATATTCAGTACAGCAGCACTGTAGCTGCTTCAGTTGCCTTACTAGTTGCCTTACAGCTTTCGGTTTGACTCAACATCCTGCCTGTAACGTGCCTGGGGCTTAGGGGTAGCATAGTCAAACATCTGTAGACACATCTGCTCATCCAGTTTGAATAAATCATCAGCTCGTTAAAACACCGATTCTGATGCAGCAGTAGAGAAGTGAGAGAAGTGATGCTGAAGTTGGGGATACGATAAAATATAAAACATCTATTTCTATCAGCTAGTGAAGATTATAGTTATCAGCCTGTTACATTCACCGTGTGTGTGTGTGTGTGTGTGTGTGATATAACTAGCTCAGAATATAAAGGTGCTCGAAATGTTGCAACAAGATCCTGAACAAATGTCTCCAACCTTATTAGACACTAAAGGAAGAGCCTCTGTGCTGTTATTCTCTCCAAGGAGGCTTGGCTGAATGTTAATTATGAGCAGGGGGTGGACTGGACATCAGGAAGTGCGGTGATTTTCCCAGCGGGCCGCGCTGTTTATACATTCTGTGGGCCGAGCGTTTTGTTATTTATTGTGTTGTATTTTCAAATCCTTCACTCTGATGTGTGTTTTCTCGCTGGTGACACAGACACACACACAAATTTGGCTCATTACCCTTGTCAGGATATAATTCACATTTATATTTCATCATCCACTTCACCTATGTCTAACCCTTACCTTAATTTACTAGAAGAAAATCTTATTGCTCTTTTAGTTTTTTGTGAAAAAACCTAAGGGTTTCTTTCCTATAGAGTCCCCACAAGGCCACAACTGTCAGGTGTTCTTGTCCTTGTGGTGACATTTGACCTTCAGCAGGATATAAAAACCATGACCCTCCCTTCCCCCTTCCTTCAACCGTGCTCAACTCCCACACACACACACACACACGAAAGCCTTTATGAAGACCAACACTGCTGTCACAAAATATCACACCCACATTGTGACACACATCTACACACACACACACACACACACACACACAGGCCACCGCTGCTGTTGCATACTGTCACAACACCTACACAGTGGCTCATACATTTTCACACTCCCGTACTCAAGGGCTCGATAAGTTATGATAAAGTAGCAGATATAAGGTCTGTTTCATGACCTGTCTTTATCGCCCAACACACACACACACACACACACACACACACGCATACTGCAGAAAGCAACTAATGACCCAAGCGATGTTACTTAAAGGAGCTTTAATAATTGATTAACGTAAGAAATAAATGGACAACAAGCGAATGCTGTGTGTGTGTGTGTGTTTCTTTGTTTCTCTTTATGGATGCTGTTACCATAGTAACCGAAGCTCTAATAATTCAGCAGGTCTAAATGGTACCTTTTCTCTCCCTGTGTCTGTCTCTGATGCGCTCTCTCTCTCTCTCTCTCTCTCTCTCTCTCTCTTTCTGTTTTTTATCAGCTTTCGCATGTACTGTAATTCTGTTTTATTTGCAGTCATCAGTGTGACAAAATGACTGAGCTGGATAACAATCCACCACTATCTGTAGGCATGTCGAGAACTCTTTGTGTGCTTTAAAAGGAGATTGTGTGTATGTGTGTGTGTTTGTAGCTCAGATCAGCAGCTAATGTTTTCATCTGTTGTTTCATTCTCTTGACAATATTAGTGTCTGCTCACTAAACTGATAAATAGCTGACTCGGCTTCACTGAAGAAAAATGGTGACAGATAGATATCTAGATGGAAATATATAATATATAATAATCAAACATAACTTTTTACAGTATTTACAGATTACCGTGATAAAAAATAACAAGTGATACTAATTGTGTAAAACAAAGATGTTAAATAAAGGTATGGCTTCAGCTAAGTGTTGTGTGAAAATTCTGTTGCCAATGAGTGTTAATATTTGCTTCCAGTAAAACACTTGAATCTGCCATAAAAGCCCATAGATGCCTAAAGAACCTTATAGAAGCCTACATAAGCTCATACAAGCTTACAGAAGCCCAAAGACGTTTACAGAAGTCTATACAAGCTAATAAAAGCCCCTAGATACGTATAGAAGTTCACAGAAGCATATAGGCACCTATAGAAACCCATAGAAGCCCAATCAAGCCTATAAAAGCCCATATAAGTCTGCAGAAGCCCATAGAAGCTTATAGAAGCCCATAGAACCCTATAGAAGCCCATAGAAGCCTATAGACACCAATAGAAGCCCAGAGAAGCATATAGAAGGCCATAGAAGCATATAGAAGCCCAAATTAGCCTATAAAAGCCCATATAAGTCTATAGAAGCCTACAGACACCCATAGAAGCCTAAAGAAGCCCATAGCAGCATATAGAAGCCCATATAAGCCTATAAAAGCCCATATATGTCTAGAGAAGACCATAGAACCCTATAGAAGCCTATAGATACCCATAGAAGCATACAGAAGCCCAAATTAGCCTATAAAAGCCCATACATGTCTACAGTAGATACCTACAGCCTATAGATACCCATAGAAGCCTAAAGAAGCCCAACTTCATTCAGCATCGCATCAGTTCTGTCCACAAAAGACATTTTCATACAGGCTGCACTGCACACCCAAAACAGTTTGCGTTAAACAAATGAACAGTGTGATATTGCAGTAAGATATTTAATCATTTTGATTCACTAAAATATTGAATTTCATCTTGAAGGTTGATGGAAAAATAAAGGACCCTAATGTAAACATTTCAATGGTGTATTTTAATGATGTTTTGGTGGTGGCCAGGCTTCATGCGTAGTATTAAAGGCTCTGGTGTGTGTGTGTGTGTGTGTGTGTGTGCTGTCAGGTGTTCACACGCTATGGGAAGTGTTACACATTTAACTCGGGTGAGAGTGGACCACCACTGCTCAGTGTGAAGGGCGGGATGGGGAACGGCCTGGAGCTCATGCTGGACATCCAGCAGGATGAATATTTACCTGTGTGGGGAGAAACAGGTGTGAGACCCCCCCCCCCCCCCCCCACACACACACACACGTGCATACACCACTTCTACTAATAATACTAGTTTCACTACAATACTACTGTATAATAATAATATTCTCACTTCTACCTGTATTACTTTTACCTTCTCTCTCTCTCTTTCTGGTCTCCATCTAAATCAGATGAGACGTCTTTTGAAGCAGGGTTCAAAGTTCAGATTCACAGTCAGTCTGAGCCACCGTTCATCGATCAGCTGGGTTTTGGCGTCGCTCCGGGATTCCAGACCTTCGTGGCCTGCCAAGAGCAGCGGGTAGGTCATGCGTGTATTGGAAATGTCACATTCTGTTAAATACGCCATTTGAATTTTAATGACATAAAAAAAGGGAGGCACGGTGGCTTAGTGGTTAGCACGTTTGCCTCACACCTCCAGGGTTGGGGGTTCGATTCTCGCCTCCGCCATGTGTGTGTGGAGTTTGCATGTTCTCCCCGTGCCTCGGGGGTTTCCTCCGGGTACTCCGGTTTCCTCCCCCAGTCCAAAGACATGCATGGTAGGTTGATTGGCATCTCTAAATTGTTCGTAGTATGAGAGTGTGTGTGTGTGTGTGTGTGTGTGCCCTGCGATGGGTTGGCACTCCGTCCTATGACGCCTGAGATAGGCACAGGCTCCCCGTGACCCGAGTGTAGTTCGGATAAGCGGCAGACAATGAATGAATGAATGGCATAAAAAAAAGCTTCAGTATTCCGACGCATAATGTATTGAAGTATACTAAACCTGTATGAGGGGGGCATGGTGGTTAGCACGTTTGCCTCACACCTCCAGGGTTGGGGGTTCGATTCCCGTCTCCACCGTGTGTGTGTGTGTGTGTGTGTGTGGAGTTTGCATGTTCTCCCCTCCCCCATCCAAAGACATGCATTGTAGGTTAATTGGCATCTCTAAATTGTCCGTAGTGTGTGATTGCATGAGTGAATGAGAGTGTGTGTGCCCTGTGATGGGTTGGCACTCCGTCCAGGGTGTATCCGAGGTTCCACTTTATTTGAAACAAATGTGTAAAAATACAGTCTAAATTTAAAGCCCTTTTCATTGTCCGTTTCTAAATATGCCACATGATGAATCTTTAAACATTCAAATGTGGATTTCTGGCTGCTGATACGTAAGCGTTATTTCCTGCGGTTTGTCCAACACGCCTCAGTGTAATCGCGCCTGAAGCTTATTTTAATCCCTTCCCTGCCATGTGTCTGTGTGTACACGTTTCTGAATCTAATCTGCATCTCTGCGTGTTTCTCAGCTGGTGTTTTTGCCACCTCCGTGGGGAACCTGCAAGATGAATTCGCTGGACTCTGACTTCTTCAGCACTTACAGCCTCAGCGCGTGTCGCATCGACTGCGAGACACGCTACCTGGTGGAGAACTGCAACTGCCGCATGGTGCACATGCCCGGTAATACACACACAGTACGACACACACAGTGTCAGGGGTGACGTTTCTTACATTTTCCACGCCTACAGTCGAGGATGGATTACTCAGCTTGCCTACTAGTGTCACACTGCCCTAACACCAGAGCCTTCACATAAAGCTAACCACTATATTAACTACTATGTTACTGTAAATCCTTTTTGTTGCATATAAAATCATTGCTATTATGTAGGCGTTTGTTTGGAGGTTATTTTATGTTTCATGGAAGGAGTCTCCAGTGTCAGCGGTGAGGGATTTATACTCTTATAAAAAAATTTTTTTTAAAAGTTGTCAATTTATAAATTTTTCTTATTCTACTCCATGATGAAGCGAGCTCTTTGAAGCTACTAAGTGTTTCGCAGATGTTCCAGACTAATAAATGAACCTATAAAAAATGATGATGTGTCACGCTTCGAAATGTCAGCACTGGCAGTTTGCTGTGAGAGAAAAGGAATAAATCACTTCAGGATGCGGCGTTAATGGGAAACTAACCCTTTGTTACAACAGTAAACGCTGTTTGCTGCTCTTTATTGTCATTGTTTAATATTTCAAATAAATCCATTAAAGTTCATTACGTTTAAAAGGCGTCTATGCTTTTAGGCGTTTCTTTGCAAGACTTTTCTACAGGACTGTAAAGGACTAATCAGGAACTTTTGTATGGTCTGCAAACGGAAGGTTGTGGTCCTACTTTTAACATCTATTAGTCCTTGACCTCCGTCTTCTTGGGGAGAATAAAACACTCTGAGGAACCCAGTGCAGTTTATCCACACAAAATTAACAAGTAAAGATTGCACCTTCTCAATCAACGCAGTAAGGGGCTCTAGGCAAGCTAAGCGATGCCACAGCATTGAGGCTACTAGGTTGTTGGCTACTAGTACCCTCCCTTGAGGGACATATTGGTTTAAGCCATTCCCATTTTTTTAGTTTGCCTTCTATTTTTTCCTTGACTCCTTCGCAATTTTTCTTTTCTTCATTTAGGTAAATACCCAGGTATTTAAATTCTCCTCTTTTCCACTCTAGCCCACCTGGTAGCTGTGACAAACCATGGACCAGTTTCCTAATGCTATGGCTTCGCTTTTTTTCCAGTTGCATTTAGAGGAAGACACTGAACCAAAATCAGAAAGCACTTTTTCTAAATCTTGCTCTCCGTTTGATTTTGTATTAAAATCATGACATCGTCAGCATAAGCAGATCAAACATGTGGAACATTAAAACCAGGTACAGTAAAACCATTCAAGGAAGCTCGTAATCTGTGTAAAAAAGTGTATAACATACCTGATAACGAGAAACCTTGTCTTATTCCCCTCTGTACTTTAAAAGGAGCACTTAACCCTCCGTTGATCTTGAGTACACTTTCTACATCCTGGTACAACACCTTCATCATTGCTATAAGACTGGGGCTGAGACCAAACGCCTCCAGAGTTTTCCAGAGGTATTGATGCTCAACCCTGTCAAAAGCTTTTGTGAAATCAGACCAAGATCGACTGCCAATGACCTGGAGACCTCCAAAATGTCCCGAATCAAGGAGACATTGTCAATGATGGACCTATTGGGCACACAGTATGTTTGGTCTGTTTGAATTACAGAGTCCAGAGTACAGAGTGATGTCTCTGAGATGGTTAGCCAGCGCTTTAGACATGACCTTATAGTCTGTACATAGCAGTGACACCGGACGCCAGTTCTTAATGTCCTGGAGGTCTCCTTTCTTGGAGAGAAGTGTAATCACCGCCCTCCGGCTGCTCAGGGGTAGACACCTCTCTCTGCAGCTTTCCTCGAGGACCTCCAGCAGATCTTCTCCCAGCTCTTTCCAGAAGAACTTGTAGAACTCCACTGGCAGGCCGTCGATTCCAGGTGCTTTTCCTCCTGACATGGTCTTCAACGCAGCATGCAGCTCTTCCAGAACCAGCGGACCTTCTAGTGCTGCGTTGTCCTCTGAGGAAACCTTTGGAAGTCCCTGGTAGAAGGTGTCTAGCAGCTCCTTGCTGTTCCTGTGTTCACTCCTGTACAGGTCTTGGTAAAAGTCTGTAGCGTACCGTCGGATTTCATCAGTGTGTGTTATGTATTGTCCATTTCCAGTGTGGAATGTGTGTATGAGTCTGCTCTGACCATTCTTTTTTTCCAGTCCAAAAAAGTACTTTGATGGAGCATCCATTTCGTTAGCTACTTTAAATCTGGACCGGATGAGAGCGCCTTGTGCTTTTGTACCCAACAGATCCGCCATCACCGCCTTTTTCACTTTGAGGTCCTCAACATGCCTTCTATCTCCTGTGGACTCGTCAAAGCCTGAAGTTCCACTAGTCCTATCTCCAGGTCCTTTAACGACTTGGTGATGTCCCTTGTGATGTTGACAGTGTACTCACGACAAAGCTGCTGAATTAAAACCTTGCCATGGTCCCACCATTGTTTGCAGGAGGAGAATAAAACCTTTTCATTTTTAAAATTAGCATCATCCAGTAACGAGACATTAAAATGCCAGTACGCACTCCTGTGTCTAAGATTCGCAATAAAAACTCTGCATCTGACTAAAGAATGGTCTGAGAAACTAACAGGTGTTATTTCGCTAGCTTTAAAAACATTAAAATTATGTTTAAAACAATAAAATCTGTCTAATCTAGCTAACGAAATAAAATCATCTCTAAAATGTGCCCACGTGTATTGTCTTTCAGTGCCATGTAGTCTTCTCCATACGTCTACCAGATCATGAGTTTTTATGAGGTGTGTTAATGTGCTCTTAGATGCTGCATGAGGCTCTGTGTGGTTCCGGTCCACTGAGTCGTTTTGTGTACAGTTAAAATCTCCTCCAATAAACAAATAATCATCTGGATCACAGCTGGTTCATTCAGTTTGTTTAAGAATAAAACTCTTTCAGGACCTCTGGTTGGAGCATATACATTGATTAGTGTCAGGTTAAAAAGCTCATATTTTGCATTAATTAAGAGTAGTCTGCCAGCGATCACTTCCTGTTTGGTGTAAGACTCGGGTAAAAAGTGTTTTGCGAACAGAACACCGACTCCTGCGCTCACTGAGCTCTCCGAACTCAACACTGCTTCCCCGTCCCATTCTAACCTCCATCTAGACTCATGTTCTTCATCACTGTGACTCTCCTGCATGAACATTATATCTATGTTCTGTAGTTTAAGTAGATCATAAAGTTCTGCTTTTTTCCTTGCGTCCCTTCCTCCCCTTATATTTAAGGAAGCAATATTGAAATCAGTCATGACTAAAAATAAAAAAGAGAGAGGAAAATAACCGTCGTCATTCACAGTCTGTAGTTTATATACTGTCCTCACCTTCCTGTACCAGATCTTGCCTAGTTTTTGTCACAAACTTTTTTAGCCTGTATATCTCCTGATCTGTGAAGTTCTTGCTCTTCTTCTTTATTACGGTGGTTGTGGCTTCCACAAAGTTTAGTTTATTCGGGAAGTACTGCTCTACTTTGACTCCTTTCATTTTTTTTGTGTTTTGAAGAAACTGTTTGAGTTCCCTATCCCTGTATGTTCCTGTTTTTTTATTAACGGTCTCTTGGTCCTCATCACTGTCTGTGTCTACATTGGTCTCTGGGTCGCTGCTCGGTTCTGTCTCAGTTTCCTTACCAGTTGTGATCTGCTTTTCTTTTTCTGTCCCCATTAAACCTTTCTTTCTGGATTGCGATCCGCCGCTTCCTACTTTTAACTTCCTTTTTGACCTGACCGCGGTGAAGCCACTATCATCTATGGTCATGTCTGTTCCTTTACACTCCTCTGTGTTTTGGCTGTTAGCTAACTGTGTGCTGTCCTCAGTGTCTTTAGTCATGTCACCCTGAGACATGTTTCCTTCGTTTCCTGACTCCCTGTGATTTACCTCTGTCTCAGTGTCTTTCCTCCCTTCTTGACTTTCTGTGGTTGTCCCTTGCTGTTTGTTCTCTTCCTGATCCTCTGTCTGTGTGTTATCCTCTCCACTGTCCTGTTTATTTTCACCCTATTCCCTTTCCTGAATGTTCTCTGTCCCTGTCTCCTGTTCACCTGCTGCCTGTTCTTCGGGACAGCTCCTAGCCAGGTGTCCCTCCTGACCACACCCGAAGCACTTCAGACTCCCAGAGGTTGCATAAATAGTGTACTCCTCTCCATCGGACTTTGTTTTGAATATTACGTTTAGATCTTCATCTCTATTGTTGAGAACCATAAAGGCCTCTCGCCTATAGGAGTAGATATGCCTGAGTTCTGGGTCTTCACAGCCTGTCGGTATCATTTTAAAAGGAGACAATACTTTTCCGAACCTGGACAACAGTTTACAGAGGTCTTCATCATCAATAAAGCGGGGTACATTAGAGAGGATCACACGTCTAGCAGGAGTGCTAAGGGGAAAAACTTTCACCAAAGTCCCTTTGATAACAACGCCATTCAAAACAACAGTCTCAGCCT
This sequence comes from Hemibagrus guttatus, assembly GCA_033459395.1. NCBI lineage: Eukaryota > Metazoa > Chordata > Actinopteri > Siluriformes > Bagridae > Hemibagrus > Hemibagrus guttatus. Next base: position 26,898,852 of record JAUCMX010000007.1, read on the forward strand.
TGCTAACATCGTCCACAAACATGACCACAGACTTATTCATCCGAGCGGCAGTGACAATGCTCTTCGCCCCGATCAGTTTAGCCACCGCCGTGGCGCACTCCTCTACCGGACACACTGCCGCGGCGCACTCCTCTACCGGACACACCGCCGCGGCGCACTCCTCTACCGGACACACCGCCGCGGCGCACTCCTCTACCGGACACACCGCCGTGGCTAACACTTTAAACCCGGGTCTCCGGGTTAGAGTTTTAAACGCCATGACGCCGGCAGCAAACCCTGTGCGCCGGCGTCACACACAAGCTCACACACAAGCTCACACACACACACCCCCCGCACTACTCACCACTCACACTCTTTACACACCATACAACACAACACAAACATATAGCAAAAGAAAGTTTTCACTCGCACGCATGCGCAGAGAGAGAGAGAGAGAGAGAGAGAGAGAGAGAGAGAGAATGGACAGAGAGAGAGATGGAGAGAGAGAATGGACAGAGATAGAGAGAGAACAGAGAGAGAGAGAGAGAGAGAGAGAGAGAACAGAGAGAGAGAGAGCAAGAGAGAGAACAGAGAGAGAGAGATGGAGAGAGAGAATGGACAGAGAGAGAGAGAGAGAGGGAGAGAGAGAGAGAACAGAGAGAGAGCGAAAGAGCGAGAGAGAGAGAGAGAGAACAGAGAGAGAGAGAGAATGGAGAGAGAGAGAGAGAGAACAGTAAGAGAGAGAGAGAGAGAGAGAGAGAGAGAGAGAGAGAGAGACAATGACTGATGAAAGTGATATCCGGTACGAACTCGTCTCATAAATGTAACTGTAAAGCAGTATAATGCAATAAATTGTGAGGCAAAATGCCAAAATGGCAGAAATGTAAATGTAGGTTAAACTGTTCTCTGTACTGCCCCCTTCAGGTGATGCCCCGTACTGCAGCCCTGAGCTCTATAAAGTGTGCGCAGACTCTGCACTCGGTAAGAACCCAGCGATGTTATTAGTGTGTATCATACAACACAAAACAAGAGTGTGTCGCTTGTTAGATAACACAATAAAAACATTATTTAAAAAAGTGTACGTATTTATCCTCCATGACTCTGACCATGAATTGGTTTGTTGAAGTATTATACGCCTTTTGTTCTATTTTTACTTAACTAATTAAAGATTAGCATGCAAGTCGGCTTACATCCATATCCATACCTGTGCGGTTCTCAGGGTATACAAACCTTTCATCTTTTTTAACTATTTCTTTCTTTTTTTGCTGTATTTCCTCAGCGTACCTGGTGGAGAAAGATAACGAGTACTGCATGTGCGAGACTCCGTGCAACACCACACGCTACAGCAAGGAGCTCTCTTTCGTCAAGATCCCCAGCAAAGCCTCCGCAAAATACCTCGCCAAGAAATTCAGCAAGTCCGAGAAGTACATCACGTGAGTGCTCCGGGCGATGACGGTTTAAGGGTGCAGTTTGAAGTTTAAAGCGGCGGTTTGTAATGTTTACATGTGCGTCTAGACCTGTCATCACTTTAGAAACGATTAGATACTTTAGAAATAACTGACTCACAACATAATCAAGCAACGGATTCGGCTTATTTATTTATTTATTTATAGGTGTTTTTTGACTATTTTTTTTCTGGCCCAGAAATCAGCTCTGCCCCCAGACAAAACAAAGCTGCTCAGCTGTGCTCATTTATCAAGGCTACTCATGAGATGGTGTGTGGTGCGGGGAAGGCAGGGCTTGTCAACGTTTCAACTAAACTCACAAGGGCTGTTAAAAACAAAACAAAAAAAATACAAACTGCTCCTTTAAGATTCTCTGGTGTTGTTTTGTTGACAGATCGGTGGCGTGGGCGGTCTGTTCTATTTTTAGCCCAAGCTTGGTGGCACAACTTCCTGTGAGGAGCCTTGACATGGAATGCTTGGCTTGGGTCAGTTCTTTGTAAGCAGCCATTCAGCTTACATACGCTTTGTATTGGTAATATTGGTCACATTTTTGGGTCACTGGAACAGATTATCATATATATATAATACGGCCAGTCGCGTTATATGGCTATATAGTGCTAGCCAGCCACCGCTAAACACGAACAAGCCCTCCACATCATGGAGATGAAGAAGCTTCGCTGGTCCCTCGGTCTCACGCGATTCAACCACGTCATGAACGAAGACGTCCGAAGACGCATGGGAGTCGCGGCCATCGTCGACAAGATGCGCGAAGCTCTACTCCGTTGGTATGGCTACGTCATCTGAAGCAACAACGATACAGTGCCAAAGACGGCCTACCATCTCTCACCGCCTGGACGACGTCCGCGTGGCCGTCCGAAGAAACGGTGGCTCGATCGCCTGGCGGAGGACATGCGTGCAACCGAGATTGCCCCTGACAATGCCCTGGACCGAGTCAAGTGGCGTAAGGCCACTGCACGACAAGCGGACCCTGCGCCATCGCGGGACACACGCTAAGACAAAGAAGAAGACATTATTTCTTATGGGAAAATTCCTTCCGTCTCCAGAAGCGATTAAATTCCTATGCCGATGGTTCCACTGTATTTTTTTTAGGGCACGCAAAAATGTATTAGCACACGTCGGTTAGCTACATAAAATAATGTTGGTGTGAAATTCGAACAGTACGAGTGAGATCACCTGTTGAAGTGTTCAGGAAAAAGAAAATTTTATAGAAAACAACGCACTCTAATTAATCTCTGGTTAATCTCGCAGTCGCCAGCATGCTAGCTAACATTACCGGTTTTATTCTGTGATAAAAAAAACAGTAGCTTTTATTCTATCGTCTGGTCACGTTTAAATGATTGGCCCAAGTCACGGCTGTACGTGTTGTTTTGTTCATTTTACAGAGACAACATTCTCGTCCTGGACATCTTTTTCGAAGCTCTGAACTACGAGACCATCGAGCAGAGGAAAGCCTATGAAGTAGCAGGATTGCTGGGTGAGTTCATTACACGCGAGTAAATCTCTTTAACCTTAGATTTGTTCCGTTTAATCATTTAGGGAGTAATAACCTCAGTGAGGAGCTCTGGTGTTTCTCTCTGAGGAAGTGATGAGAACATGAAAGCAGGATGAGGATTTCTGCATGCAGACAGATTTTCAGTGAGGACCTCTCATTCGTCTCTTCTCAGCTGGCGGCAGTGCTGCTGTGTCCTGGCTGAAGCTTTAGAGGGAGTACCTTAGAGTTTCTGTGGCAGGCATATTGAATATCAGACCTGCTGAAATGATTGGATTTTGATTGATGTTTTTTGGCCTCGTCGAGGAATAAAATACAGAACACATGGATGCAGAACCGTTTGACTTCCTCTTCTACCACAGGGGGATTGAATGCTCGTGTCCGATTGGTTGGAAGGTGTGATCTGTTGTTATTTATCAGTACAGTTTGTTCTGTCTGTAACACGAGAGATGTAACCGTGTGGTGCTGTTTAATACGAGTTATTCTTATAACCGAAGATTTTTGTTCAGAGACATTTAACATTTTGTGTGTGTGTGTGAGAGAGAGAGAGAGAGAGAGAGAGAGAGAGAAACAGACTGACAGAGAGCGAGAGCGACAGACTGACAGAGAGCGAGAGAGACAGACTGAGAGAGAGAGACAAAGAGAGAGAGACAGATGGAGAGAGAGAGACTGAGAGAGAAAGACAGCCGGTGAGAGAGAGTATGAATGAGAGAGAGAAAGAGAGAGAGACAGACAGACAGACAGAAAGAGATAGAGAAAGAAAGAGAACAGGGAGAGTCAGACAGACAAAGAGAAAGTGAAAAGAGAGAGAGAAAGACAGAGCAGGAGAGAGAGACAAAAAGAAAGAGATATAGAAAGGGAAAGAAAGAAAACAGGGAGAGTCAGACAGACTCCGAGTCAGAGAGAAAGCAAACAGAGGGGGGGGCTGAGAGAGAGAGAGAGAGACAGACAGACAGACAATTAAACAGAGTAAGAGAGAGAGACAGAGTGATAGAGAGAGTAAGAGAAAGACAGACAAACAAACAGACAGAGTGTGAGCGAGCGAGAAACAGACAGAAAGAAAGAGATAGAGAACTGGGAGAGAGAGAGAGAGAGACAGAGAGAGAGACAGAGAGTGAGAGAGAGAGACAGAAAGAAAGAAAACAGGGTGGGTCAGACAGACAGAGAAAGACAGAGAGAGAGAGAGAGAGAGACAGACAGAAAGAAAGAGATAGAGAAAGAGAAAGAAAGAGAACATGGAGTGTCAGGCAGAGAGAGAGAAAGACAGACAGACAGAGAGTGAGAAACAGATAGAAAGAAAGAGATAGAGAACAGAGAGAGAGAGCGAGAGAGAGAATGACTGATGTTAGTGATATCCAGCATGAACTCGTCTCATAAATGTAACTGTAAAGCAGTAAAATGTATGATGTGTTGCTCATTACTAATGTGAAAATTATGTGTGTTGTCAAACTGCTGTGGATTTCGTGGATTAACACACTCCAGACCTTTCAGTTCTACTAAAAAATGCATTCTTTATTCTTTCCTTTCTTTATTTAATGTGGATATGTCCAGTACAAATATATGAGCAGTAGAACAGATAGGTTTTGTGTGTGATGTGGGAGAGAGTCAGGATGAAACGGTGCAGTTAAGATGTGTGTGTGTGTTTCCAGGTGATATCGGAGGACAGATGGGGCTCTTCATCGGAGCGAGCATTCTCACCATTCTGGAGCTCTTTGATTATCTGTATGAGGTGCGTTCATAATATCTGCTCCTTTTTCAACCTGTCAGAATTAACCACAACTTAATTATGACTGAACTGGCAACCCGTCTCCTGTGCAAATGAATAGTGCTTAGTAGACATTGTTCAACGTGAGTGTAAGTGTAAAAAAATGGAATTAAAGCAACAGCATTTATTAACATATATATTAGATTTTGAAGCACATCTATCTTCTTCTTCTTCTCTCCTTCTTCTTGTCCAACATTTGTCCCTGACACCCACAGTTTTCATTAATATTCATTAGTTTGCAAATATCCTGCTGAAGGAAAGGAGAAGCTTGTAGCTCATCGATACGAATGGGCATCTTGGGTAACCTAAGTGGAAAAACTCTGACTTATTATTTAATGTTATGAAACCACAGGTTATCTCAGTCGCTTGCACTCGTGATGTGTCGCTCGGCAACGAGTCGACTCTTTGATTCGACTCTTTTAGCTGAACATAGAGATTTGATTCGCATATACTCGCATTTAATATCTAAATGCGTCCACAGTACACTTCTTAACATCTGAGCTGCTTGAGCGAAGGGTGAAATGTGCATTTCACCCTCAGATGTGTGTGTGTGAGGCAGCATAAAAAAGGACCGATCAGTTCGTGTTTGATAAGGCCCACTTTTTTAATGGGCTTATGGCAAGATGATTTTTTACTGCTGCAGCAAAATAAATCCAACACACGTTCCTTAATCACAAAACGTCATAACCTGTGGCTAAAGTTTCTTTTCCGTGATCTTCTGCCAATTACTCCTACTCACACAACTGCTGATTAGTCATGGGAATTTCAGCTCTTTTCACGGAATCAGATCATTTGACTCGGCTCACCAGTACGAATTGATTCATTCGGCTCCCAAACGACTCAGTTTGAGAGAGTCTTCGGTTTATTTTTATCCATTAATAAAGTAATCCTGTGCGAAAGTGTGAATACAAACCAAGAGCAAAACATGCAGACTGTGAGCAAGGCAATGGAAGGCAAAGCGACAGGACATGACATAAAAAAAAAAAAAGCATGACAAAAAGGGACTGGAAGGCAAGAATTTAAAGGGTGCATGGGCAATGAGGTCAAGCGGTACAACCATGACACTGATTGACAAAATGACTTTAAGTGCATTATGGAGTTCAAAGATTTCTTTCTAAAAGATAGCTAGTACCCAAGTTTGGAGTGCTCTTGCTGAGAATTAAGTACATAAACCATGTATAACTAACTCTAGCAGCTAAATATGGCAGGAAGTGGCTTAAAAGTGACTAAAGAGTGCATCCGAGGCAGAACTTCCCCAGTTTCAGAAGCCCCACATGACGTATATCTCCAGAATTCGCTGAATTTGTTAAATGGTCAGAAGGAACTAAATCACACAACGTGCATGGGTTAATTTCGTCCATGGGTTAATAAGTGTCGTCAGCCATCTTGAAAATGTCATCCAGCATCAGCGCCTGGTAACCCCGCCCCTCTTCCGATACGCAAGCAAAGTTGTGAGCGTTGAGTGTCCAACATTAACACGTGAATAAGCACATCATTTTCACTTCATTCTTCTTTCCAGTGTGAACTCACGACTCACACGACAATATTTACACCACACAGTGTCGTAGTGGGGCACGTATAAAGTCCATGTGTTTTAGGAAGTGTAGTCCATTGGGGCTGCCATGTTTGTAGGAAATGGTGAGTTCTCGGTGTAAGCGAGAGATCTATATTTTCATCCGTATTAATAAGATGAATAAATCCAGGCAGTCTGTCAGCTGGTACCAGATATAACCGGTGAGAGTGTTGCCATGTTGTCGCATTGCAGCATCATATCGCAAATAGCTCTCTCGGAGAAATTCAAGAGTGAAAGCAGACTTTAGGCACTTCAATCAAGTAAACCAGTGTTCCATGGAAACCTGTGATTGGAAAAAGCGAAGAAACCCAAACAGTCTCAGTGATACGGCGGAAAATGTTCAGCTCAGCTGACCTTAAAGCTTATAGAAGCCTAAAATGAAGCATTTCTGAGGAATAAACTGTTCCACTCAACCTTGCTTTGTAATTCGTTCCATCTGTCTCTCTCCTGTTTTTTTTTTCCAGGTAGCAAAATACAAGTTGTGTCGCTGCTCGGACAAGAAGCACGAGAACAGCAGCGGCGATCACGACACGGTGATGGGGCTCAACGACGTCAAGTGTCACGTCAGCCAGTTCCATTAGTTGCGAGAAACCAGCGCAAGCAGCGTTCCAGCTAAACCGAGTGCAGAGCTGCCCGATAAACTGTCCTGTACATCCGCCTTCTCCTGACACATAATTTTACAAGATTAGATTTACATCACTGCCATTATGCAGATTCATATATACAGTGCGTATAAATATAAATATATATAGTTTAAAAACACACAAAAAAAGACCAGGCAATCTGTGAGGATGATGGCATTTTGAATTTCATGAATTTCTAGCAGGCTTTCCTGAAGAAACGAGATGTTTTGTTGTGTAGATAACACTCGAAAAGTTTTTTCCCCCCTCCTTTAACTCATTTTCTGTGTCGTGATTGTCTTTGCTGTCGACCGGTTTAAGCGACAGACTCTTCAGAGCCTGATGAGCCTTTTCTTGTGTGTTTTCTGGCCTTCGGGGCTTCAAAGTTTTACTCCAAAGTGTTTCACGTGTTTTAGATTTTTGGGATTTATCGTGTCAGACGTTACCACTGGAAGGTTTTGGACTGGTTGCAATTTAGAAAGGGTACACATCTGACACAGAGCCTGGGTTTATTAATGAAATCTACAACAACATTAACACTCATGTAAGAGATAACAGTGAGTGTAGTCGAGATTACAGAAGATAACATACACTGGGCTTGATTTCTACAATATAACACTGATGTGTTGCTAATTTGTTTGGCTGTAAAACAAATGTTCCTGTTCACACGGTTTCTTTTGGCTATTTTTTCTTTCTTTTATATTTTAAAGCTACTTTTTTCCCAATTCCCTCCCACTACCCAGCTCTCCGCTATCACACAGCTAATGCTAATTGCTAATTGCTTTGTTTATCCAGTATAAACAACTCATTTATTTGTAATTATATTACAGTCAATGTTATATAGTCAACCAATTTATTTGACAGGCAATCCTGTCCGAATATAACGTTCTGTAACCGTAACAACCACTGACATTCACTGACATTAAGCTAAGTTAGCCAGCTAGCTAAGCATGTTCTGTTGAAAGTGATGTCGCGCTCGGGGAAAATTTGCATATCGAACATGATTATAAACCTTCCGTGACGCAGACCGAGTCGTTATTTATGCTCGTTGTCATGGACACATAGTATAGTATCAAGTCTTTTGACTGACATCAGAGTGCGTAGTGATATAAGGATAGACACCTACCAGCCAATCAGAAGCGAATATTTTGCATAACGAATGATGTAACATTTTCTGTATTATCGTTTATGATTAAAACAACACACACATTCCAATATGCCCTCCTTGATGATGTCATCAGTCTGCACCTGCTCACAGTGGGACTCTGAACCGGAGACTCGGACAGTGGCTTTGCATGAAAGTTCTTGACGTGTGTGTGTGTGTGTGTGTCGTCTGTTGGCATGTTCACCGTAAGAGTTGTAACGCAAGTAAGAGCGTGCGTGCGTCTGTTTGTGTTTATGTGCATGTCTGAAAATGCGTGTATGTCCATGCATGTGTGTATCTGTCTGTGTGTGTGTGTGTGTGTGTGTGTGTGTTATGTTCCATGTCCTGCAGGGCAGATGGTTAGAGACAAAACACGAGATGAGTTTGTTGAAAGATGAGTTTTTAGACCTTGATGTCAAGCCAACTGAAAATCTGCAGAGAATGTGACAAATTTCCGTATCCAGGCTGCACGCTGTGTTTGATGCCGTGTGGTGTTCGAGTTGCATCCTGCTAGCTCTGTGGTGCTTGTGATGATTTAAGTGCAGTGTGTGTTAGGGATGAGCGATATGACTATATATATATATATGTATATATGAGTTTTGCATTTGGCTAGGGTCAGTGTCACTACTTTCTACTATAGTATGTATAGTACTATACTATACTATACTATACTACTATAGTACTATAGTACATTTTTTTCCCTACTCACCTTTTCTGACTTTTTTTCTACTAGTTTTGCATTTGGCTAGGGTCAGTGTCATTACTGGTGGCATAAGGCGATACCTGGACCCTACAGAGGTTGCACAGTCCAATTCTTCCTGGATGGCACATCAATAGGTGCCAATGCCAGAAGGTTTGCTGTGTCTCCCAACACATTCTCATGAGCATGGAGGAGATTCCAGGAGACAGGCAGTTACTCAAGGAGAGGTAGACAGGGCCGTAGAAGGTCCTTAACCCAACAGGACCGGTATCTGCTCCTTTGTGCAAGTAGGAACAGGATGAGCACTGCCAGAGCCCTTCAAAATGACCTCCAGCAGGCCACTAGAGTGAATATCTCTGACCAAACAATCAGACACAGACTTCATGATGGAGCTGTGCTCACTGCCTGGCACCGTGGAGCTCGATTGACATTTGCCATTGAACGCCAAAAATGGCAGTTCCACCAAAAACTGGCGCCTGTGCTTTTCACAGATGAGAGCAGGTTCACCCTGAGCGCATGTGACAGACGTGAAAGGGTCTGGAGAAGCCGTGGAGAACGTTATGCCTGTAACATCATTCAGCATGACCGGTTTGGTGGTGGGTTAGTGATGGTCTGGGGAGGCATATCCATGGAGGGATGCACAGACATCTACGGGCTAGATAATGACACCCTGACTGCCATTAGGGATGAAATCCTTGGACTCATTGTCAGACCGTACACTGGTGGGTCCTGGGTTCCTTCTGGTGCACGACAATGCCCGGCCTCATGTGGCAAGAGTATGCAGGCAATTCCTGGAGGATGAAGGAATTGACACCATTGAATGGCCCCTATGCTCACCTGACCTAAATCCAACAGAACACCTCGGGGTGTTTTGGTTATGTTTCGGTTCATCCGATGCCACCAGGTTACACCTCAGACTGTCCAGGAGATCAGTGATGCCCTGGTCCAAATCTGGAAGGAAATACCCCAGGACACCACCTGTCGTCTCATTAGGAGCATGCCCCGACGTTGTCAGGCATGCATACAAGCACTTGGCGGCCATACAAACTACTGATTACCATTTTGAGTTGCTGCAATGAAATTTTAGCAAAATGGACTAGCCTGCTGCATCATTTTTTCACTTTGATTTTTGGGGTGTCTTTGAATTTAGCCCTCTGTAGGTTGATAATTTTCATTTCCATCAAACGATGTGGCATCCTTTCGTTCCTAACACATTACCTGGTCCATATCAGTATAGATATCCAGCATGATGTTTTTCCCCATACAATGGTACTTTTATAAATAATGATAATAATCATACAATGTATGTGTCATGGTGGTTAGGATTGTATAAGATTACTAATAACTTTCAAAATGCCGGCTAAACTGCATTGCTTTTAACAGCCTGTGAAAAACGAACAATTTTATTTAACATAGAAAAAAAATAAATACGAGAACAGATATTGAAATTATGAGCAAAAAGTTTAACATTTTACAATTTTTAAGGTTCAATGTGCATGGTACATAATTATCATTTTGCTCAGAATTAAAAAAAAAATGTGTCCACATATTTTTTTTCAATGTTGAATAATTTTACTTAATTTATTCTTTTTGTTTTTCTGCAGTTTTTCACAGGCTTTCTGAGCAAAATGTTAACATCTTTAATCATTAATGTTAATGTTAACATTTGATTTATCATTTTAAAGGTTCACTCTTTAATTACAAAATTGTCACATCTAAATATCAAAATAAAATAGGTTTATAAAATAATTTTTCTTTTTCAGAAATGACCCTTGATATGTATCATACCAGTAAACAGGCTGCCAAAAAATGGCAGTGCTGAGATTTTTTTTTTTATATGAAAAACTGAAATAAATAAACACTGAAAAGGAGGCGGGGAGCACGGTGGCTTGGTGGTTAGCATGTTTGCCTCACACCTCGAGGGTTGAGGGTTTGATTCCTGCCTCTGCCATGTGTGTGTGGAGTTTGCATGTTCTCCCTGTGCCTTGGGGGTTTCCTCCGGGTACTCCGGTTTCCTCCCCCGGTCCAAAGACATGCATTGTAGGTTGATTGGCATCTCTAAATTGTCTGTAGTGTGTGATTGCGTGAGCAAATGACTGTGTGTGTGTGTGCCCTGTGATCGATTGGCACTCCGTCCAGGGTGTATCCTGCCTTGATGCCCGATGACGCCTGCGATAGGCACAGGATCCCCGTGACCAAGGAATAGATCGGATAAGCGGTAGACAATGAATGAATGAATGAAAAGGAGGAAAAATAAAAAACATATCTAATTATACAACATTTTTTACATTTTAAAATTTTAAAGATTTAGTACAAAACTACAATGGACCAAATTTGTTACTTGTAATCAGACTATTATAAATATTTAAAGTAAATATTATAGTAAATTATAAAAAATATAAATGGTTTTTAAGTATACACAGTATTATAAAAAATCAGTATAAAGCAGATCATCGATTCATCTACATCTAGACTTTGTATCTGGATTAAAATATTTTCAAATAATACAATCCCTGTAATGTCTGAAAAGTATATTGTGGAATAATGTATCACGATATGGATATTATATGGTCATATCGCCCAGCCCTAGTGTGTGTACAGTCTCATAAACTCAAGACAGAGGAATACTGATATATAAATAAAACATTTGTGTTATATTTGTTTTAAAATCCTTGAACGCTTAAAGCACAAGAGAACTAGTGAACTGTACAGCAGCTTCAGTAAGCAGAATGTGTCTCATTATTATTATTCTGATTGCTAACAGTATTGATTTTATGCTTATTATGTCATGAAGTGTTTCTCAGTCCATGGTCTTTGCATGTTTTTCCTTCTTGTACAACTCATCAGTTAATTAAAAGAGTCTAAACTAAGCAGAGCTGGGGAGAAATGTGTGTGTATCGCTCCATGACCAGGATTGAGAAACACTGATAAACTATGTGTGATTTTTAAGAAAAATAAATAAATGAGTAACTGTATTACCTTGTGGTGTTTTTGTTTACTTATTCTATAAGATGTGGGAGAGAAACAGATCATCACAACATTATTTCACAGCTAAATCCACAAAACAGCACATATATAACAAGTTATATACCTTTTTTAAAGTATTATTGGAAGTCAGCTAAATCCTAGCATCCAGGCTTCACAAGCTAATCTCTAGCTAGTGTATTTAGCCTCAAGCTGAAACATTAGTATGACAGATAAAATAGGGTCTACGTTTTACCTTAAAAGCTTGTTTCCTGTGAATAAAAAACTCTTCTCTTAATCATTTCTACAATGTAAGTCAGCTAAATATTGTGTGAAAGCCACAGAAAACACTGGCTACTAGCTAGCACACATTACTTTGTAATGCTAGCTAGATAAACAAACAGGGTGCAAATTAGAAAAAAAACAACAACCTTTAATCCACTAAGTAATAAGATATTAAATAAATACATTCCTCATAGTGAATAAATTCTAACAGCTTACAAATGATAACAAGCTAGCAAGCACTGAGATAAGACGCCTAGCAAGCTAGGAAACACCACAGCTCATTTTGGCATTGTTCACATAGGAGGAAAACTCATTTATATCCAGCTAGCTGTACCTAGCTATTTAGCTAGCTAGCCAACTAGCTACAGGGAGATTTTCTAAAGCTTTGTGATTTGCAAGAAGGCGACGTAAAGTCGTGGTTCAAGTGCAGACGTTTTTTTATTTAAAGTGGACAAATAGGATACTTTAGGCTATCTTCTGGTTTTGTTGCATATTGATCAGAAGATTTGTTGCTTTATGAATCGAAAACCAAAATTCTAAACTTGTAGAGGTTTATACTTCTAATAAATCTAAATAGAGGACCACATGGAGGCTCCTTCACCACACCAGAGCCCTTTCCAGTCGTCTAAATGGCCTAACTGAATGACGATCCTGCCTGGGGATACACTTAAGCACGTGTGGTTGTGCCGGAGGCTACAGAGCAGCGATGTGAAGAGAATTGTGCATTTTTTTCAGTCAGCTTTTGTTTCCTCACGCTGTGAGATTAGCCTGCTCCTCCTCCCTGAGCTTTACTGCACAGTAATACCCTCTCACACTGAGGAGCACTGTTTCACACAGGGTTTCTGTCTGTCACGCTTCTTCACACAAAGTCTCCTTTGTCGTAAATGTTAAAAGAGTTCTTGGGCTCTCTGTCATCGGATTGGACCATAGAACTTCTTCTTGTTTTTCCAGAACTGAGAGAAAAACAGTAGTTTTGTATCGCATTAGCATTAGTGAGCATTCTGCGGTATGAGCTGATGAAATGTCAGTCATTCCAACGAAACATGGTTCGGAGACAAAATGTCTTCTTTTTTGTCCGCATCACTGTTGAATTGTTGGTCAGAATTTTCTAGAGCAGCGGCTTGGACAGCAGCACAGCTCCAAATTACCAGTTTATGTTAACACGCTCATACTTATATGCTCTTATAGTGTTTCTATAGTAACACCTCGTTCACAGGGACTTCACAAAAACTAGCCTGAATAATTCAGGGATTAAATGTGTGAACTCTTACCTGTTGGTTCTTCAGGAGCTCTTAGGTGCACGATTCCACGCGACTATAAACTGTTGAAGAAATTACATTATTTACATTTACATCATTTCCCGTCCGGTGTCACCCAAATGAGGATGAGATTCCCTTCTGAGCCTGGTTCCTCTCAAGGTTTCTTCCTCATATCATCTCAGGGAGGTTTTCCTCTCCACCGTCACCTCAGGCTTCTCACTGGGGATAAATTTTAGACATAAATAGTAACTTAATTTTAAACCTTAGCATTTTATTCTGTTTCTATACTTCTGTAAAGCTGATTTGAGATAATGTCCATTGTTAAAAGTGCTATACAAATAAATTGAATTGAATTGAATTGAATTGAATTGAATTGAATTGAATAGAATGGCTTGGTGGTTAGCACGTTTGCCTCACACCTCCATGGTTGGGGGTTCGATTCCCACCTCCACTGTGTGTGTGGCGTTTGCATGTTGTCCTCGTGCCTCGGGGGTTTCCTCCGGGTACTCCGGTTTCCTCCCCTGGTCCAAAGACATGCATTGTAGATTGATTGGCATCTCTAAATTATCCGTTGTGTGTGCCCTGTGATGGGTTGGCATTCTGTCCAGGGTGTATCCTGCCTTGATGCCTGAGATAGGGATACCTGAGAATAGATCGGATAAGTGGTAGACAATGAATGAATGAATATACATACATGTAATATTCATTAAAATGTTTTTTTTGAGGTAACAGTTTCTTCACTTTGTATAACGTGCCTTTCATAAATGTATAAAATTGTTAGCTATTAAATTGCTGTGATATAAGAGGAATAAAACACTTCAGGACATGCGGTTATAGTGAAGTAATCCAAATTCTGGCATTATCACTTCATCACACCACACTGTTGTTGATTATTTTCTGATTACATCATGACCCCAAGTGTTTTATTCCTTACGTAATGCAGTGCAACAAGTCAATAGGTGCCAGGCGTTTTATTATAACTCATGTTTTATTTAAGCTACAGTTAAAGCACTAGCTATGCGAGAGCGTGCAAAAGTAAGTACACTGACATTAACTTTTTTTTTAGTTTAAAACGGAAATATGTTTTAAATGTACTAACACAAAAATAAAGTGTTGAATCTTGCCCTACAGTAAGCGACTCAAATGTATGCCAAAAGGTATTTAAACCAATTAAGGTTTTTGTGTAAATTAATAACCACAGGCTAAATATTCAAAGCTACTCTCGTCTATTGAAATGCAAAAATAAAGTGCTGATGGATTGCTTCTCTGTTCCTCCTGTGATTGCCCTGCGTAAATGTTAACCAGACGTGAATAGGAGGGTGTTTCTTTTGTCTGTTTCTGAGCTTGTCTCCATTTGTTTACGTAACAACATGGTAAAATTCAGGTTTTACAACATCTTTACTCAGCAGGATTCAGGACACTTTCGCGATGTTTGCTTTCAACTCCAGCTGTTTTACACATCAGCGGAGCTCTCCTGAGCTAATGAGAGTCAGTTGAAGACAAAAAGCATACGAAAGAGTTAACCGCTTGTTTTTTTGGAAAAAGTTTTCACACGTTATAAATTTCTAAATGCAATTTTAATATTCTTTGCTCAGTGGCATGTTCAAGCTATTAAACAGGAGATGGAAATATAAGCTGGAGATATGAAAACATAATGAAAACGTAATGACATCGCTGCACTGACTTGATCGTCACTCAATGAATCATAAGACTCGAAGGATTTGGTCACAAGCCCAATATCAAACCCACAACTCTATAACTAGCAGACTGAAATATTCTCAACCACGTGATTTGCAATCCTACTCACACTGTCTGGCATTCTTCCCTCCAAAGAAGCAACCCCAACCCACTGTTCTGGCTTTATTTCCTTTGTAACTTTATTAGCAAGCGTTCCTGCTCTTCCTACTCACTCCTTATGGATTAGAGATGTTTTTTTTTTTAAATAATATATTACTCTGGAATGTGTTCGGCATACACGAATGCTGCATTTGACTACAGATTATAATTACAAAAGTCGTAATTTCTGAACTGGGGAACAAAAACAAAACGTCACATAAAATTCCAAACTTCTGGGAATTTGTGCCGGTTCCCTGAACCCCCGAGTGATGTCAAAACAGCATGGCTGCTTACAGCGTCAACAGTAAACAAATCAACACTTCTTACCTTTAAGTTGTGGTCTGTGTATAGATGTAAACATAAAAATCATACTACACTATATTGCCAAAAGTTTTGGGACACTCCTCCAAATCGGTGAATTCAGGTGATGTTTTTCAGGGGTTGGGCTCGGCCCCTTAGTTCCAGTGAAAGGAACTCTTAATGCTTCAGCATACCAAGACATTTTGGACAATTTCATGCTCCCAACTTTGTGGGAACAGTTTGGGGATGACCCCTTCCTGTTCCAACATGACTGCACACCAGTGCACAAAGCAAGGTCCATAAAGACATGGATGAGCGAGTTTGTTGTGGAGGAACTTGAATGGCCTGACCTCAACTCGATAGAACACCTTTGGGATGAATTAGAGCGGAGAAACACACTCCTAAACCTTGTGGAAAGCCTTCCCAGAAGATTTGAAGCTGTTATAGCTGCAAAGGGTGGGTCAACTCCATATTACGTTCATGTGCATGTAAACGCATATGTCCCAAAACTTTTGGCAACATAGTGTAATTAAAAATATATATATTTTAGCTGGGTTTTCTGATCAATCAAAGACAGATGAATTGTTTACTGGTTTAAAGTTTAAGATCTTTGGTGAATAAAATGTAATAAAATGTTGGTGCTGTATAAATTTAAAATGATTTCATGATGCAAAGAAAACAACTAAAGCACCTTTCCTCTTAAAGGGTCACCTAGGGTCATAAGGGTCACCTCATGCACCTTCCAGAGTAAAAGATTCAAACTACAAAAGATGCAACTTTAACAGTACCAGGCTCAGAAATATGGAATGGTACAGATTGATATTTTTAAGAGTTTGAGCTGGATATTGAGGTCAAATCTTGGCTGGAAACTGACAAGCTCCTTTGCATTGTTCATGTCTCTGATTCTCACACTGCTGGCTTAAAGTGCTTCAAACTTTTACCCACAAAGCTCTCACTGTGTAGAGGATCTGTAAGGGATCCCCCCCCCCAATTTCTGCCTTGAATGCACGCATTGAATAATCAATCTTGAAGGTCAAAAAAGTCAGAAAGGACAAGAACAGCGTCCAAGGACAAGGAGTTTTAACTGAAGTATTTAAAAGGAAACTCTACATATATACTCTACATATATATATATACATATATATATACATATATATATATATATATATATATATATATATATATATATATATATATATATATATATATATATATATACACACACACGCACACGCAAATACCAAATGTGGGCGTGGTTCGAGTCGCCAATAAAACAAAAGGGGCGTGGCTTGTATAAGTAGCACGCCAAGCTGTTTTGTTTGACAACCGGTGTGTGCTTGAGACCGAACATGGCAGCTCCAAAGAAAGTGTGTATCGTCGGCTCAGGAAACTGGTAAGAACTTTAAAAACACTCATTTTTAACTGACTTAAGAACTCGTTTTCATATCTGAATGTTGTTCTGGTGGAATACGAGCAGCTTTCTGGATGAAAATCCGTCTAAACCCAGTGTTTACATATAAAACAAGGGCGAAAAAATAGCCTCTCTATATATAATGTTTTTTTTTTCCTCTCATAGAAACATTCATAATATTATAGAAATTAAATCTAAGATAGCAGTTCGTATTTATTTCAGATTATGTTAATGGTATTATGGTTAAAAAAGGGTGTAACTTTAAAGCTTAAAGGTTGAACTCTAATAGAGAGAGAGAGAGTGAGAGAGTGAGTGAGTGAGTGTGTATGTGTGTGTGTGTGTGTGTGTGGTTAATGACTTAAAACTGTCAACGTGTTTATTTTATTTATTAAGTTTTATTAACGACATAGCAAACTCAAACCCTCAAGCCATGTGAGGTGTGCAGTGGGAATTTTTTATTTATTTATTTAATTTTTTTAAAGAAAAAATCTTTTGCAGTCTGAATAATAAAACATCCTGACCTTGCACAGAACCGGAGACGGATATTAAATATATGACGAGATATTAGGGATATCTATTATTGGAACAATGGCATGACGTGAGAAATAATTAAAATTTAACAAAAAGAAAGCAAATATAATTGGAATGGAAATATAATTTTCTGTTTATTATTGTTCCAGTATAATAATGGTACGATGATGGAAGACAGTCGTGGAAAAACCATCTGAGTAAATGAAATAAAGGAATGGCATACTAAGCACACACAGTGTTCAGTGCTGAGACTCTGGAGCACGAGTGTGGTGTTGAATTGTTTGGCTGTGCCCAGGTCCCTGCCTCCAATCAGTGCGCAAGGAGGCGCAAAAAAAAACAAAAAAACATGTCAAACACTTGGTCAAGTCCATCAGCACGATCTAACACGGCTCCGTGTTCACAGCCAGCCAAATGTCACGTGTCTATAGAATCTGAAGCATGAGTGGTGTAACTTGGAAGAAGTTAAACTTCTACAGAAGGGAATAGAAAACTACTTAGTAGCAACAATTAGATTAATGAATTTGTTTATGCAGTACAGCTCGGCCATTGAGATATCTCAACCTGCTGAACAATGGCATGTGTGTAATGGTGTGTTCTGTCCTGGTAGTTTGTGATCGTTTCTGGCACAGACGCTTGTCCAGTTTTATTTTACTCAATGAAGTCCAGGTGGAGCAACACCTAAGAAGGTCATCTTTAAAAAGAACAAACCCAGGTCACTGCCCACTGTATGATCAAGACTTAAGACTCAAGGACTTAATAATGAACTTTTACCTGTTAACAGGTCATGGCTAATACTGATTTTTTTAGCATTGACAGGGACAGTTGTAGCTGCAAGGGCCAACCTTTAAAAAAAAAGATATGAGCAGCTTGTGGCCACGCTTCTTTCACTGGGAATGATAGGACTAGTGTCCTTCACTCACTCTGACATTTGCAACAACAAAAAAAAAAAAAAGTCAAGCCCCCTTTACTGGGTCTGACAGGTACAGAAAAGCTACACCTTCTTCAGTCAGACTGATAGAGACAAAAAAAAACCTTGGCTCTTTCACTGGGACTGACCGATGCATGAAGGCTACGCCCACTTCACTGAGACTGACAGACACAGTGATTAAGCCTACTTCACTGAGATTAGCATATATGGAGGCCACGCCTACTTCACTGAGATTGACAGACATTGAGACCACACCTACTTCACTGGGACTGTCATCTACAGAGGCCACACCCACTTCACTGAGACTGAGATGCAAAGATCACGTCTACTTTACTGAGACTGGCATATATTGAGGCCACATCCATTTCACTGAGACTGACAGACACAGAGACCACGCCTACTTCACTGAGACTTACAGACATGGAGGCCATGCCTACCTCACTTTGACTAACAGACACAGAGGCCACACCTACTTCACTAAGACTGAAAGACAAACAAAGCCACTTCACTGAGATTGACGGATATGGAGACCACACCTACTTCACTGAGACTAACATATACTGAGGCCACACACTTTACTTTGACTAACAGAACTTGAGGCCACGCCCATGTCACTGGGACTGACAGACACTGAGGCCACGTCCACTTCGATGAGTATGACAGATACCGAAGCCACATCTATTTCACTGAGACTGACATATACCGAGGCCACGCCCACTTTACTGGAACTGACAGAAACCAAGGCCACGCCTACTTCAGACAGTCAGACATAATACACACAAATTCAAATAAAGGAATTTCTCTCTCTCTCTTTTAGGGGTTCTGCCATTGCTAAGATCGTCGGGCTGAACGCAGGACGGAGCTCGAAGTTCGACTCTACAGTGAAGATGTGGGTGTTTGAGGAGCTGGTGGACGGCCAGAAACTCACAGAGATCATTAACACAGAGCACGAGAACGTTAAATACCTGCCAGGACACAGACTTCCGGAGAACGTGGTGAGTAACGAGGTTCTGCAAACTTACACAACCCCACAACCACACACACACACTCCACAACCACACACACACCCCACTGATCAGAAGAATTTATTAGCTACATTCTCAGGGTCTCTTCAATAAATTCATCTTTTCTTATTTAATCTCTCAGACTTTCCATTCTCTCTCTCTCTCTCTCTCTCTCTCTCTCTCTCTTTCTCTCTCTCTCTCTCTCTCTCTCTCTCTCTCTCTCTCTCTGCACCTCCTATAATGTCCTTTTGTTGGCAGGAAGGTAGGAACACATACTGCTCTGATGGAAATGATAGAAATGTCTTCTCTGTTTGCACAATAAAATAGAAATCATCATCATCATCATCTCTGTCCTGTCTCTGTCCTCTCTCTCTCTCTCTCTCTCTCTCTCTCTCTCTCTCTCTCTCTCTCTCTCTCTCTCTCTCTCTCTCTCTGTCAGGTAGCGGTGGCAGATCTTGTCGAGGCTGTCAGCGGTGCAGATATCCTGCTCTTTGTGATCCCTCATCAGTTTATCAGCCGAGTGTGTGACACAATCCGAGGAAAGATTAAACAAGACGCTCTGGGACTGTCACTTATCAAGGTCCCACACACACACACACACACACACTGACACAAGCACACAAGAACACACCCATTTGTACTCATTAACATTTATAGGTTATGAAACTTTCAGACTTGCACATATCCCTCATGACTCATGGTTTTGAAGACTGTTGTCATGTGTGTGTGTGCGTGTGTGTGTGTGTGTTTTTCTCACACTCAGCAGTGTGTACACAGAAATGGGGAACACTAAATTCTATGATCACAAGATGTCTGTGTTTATAGCATATGACAGCGTGTGTGTGTGTGTGTGTGTGTGTGTTTTAGGGGGTGGATGAGGGTCCTGATGGCTTGAAGCTGATCTCGGAGGTAATTCGGGAGAAGCTAGGCATTAGCGTGAGTGTGCTAATGGGAGCCAACATTGCTAATGAAGTAGCAGACGAGAAATTCTGCGAGACCACCATTGGTAAGAAGGATTACGTTTCCCTCACGCTCACACAAATAATGAACAAAACACTTTGCGGCATGCTGATAAAGGAAAACAACCAGCCATGATGCAGAGTCAATGCTGCCATCCCGAAGCTGGGTATATTCCTGTAACAGCACGGTTATTACAGCAGGTGTTTATTAATCGGTTTGATTCTTTGAATAGTGCCACGTCAGACTTTTTATCCATTTATAGTTACAGTTAATGTTACGTTAATGTTATGTCACTTACGTTATAGCAGCTATAAACGAACATTCCCTCAACAGTCTGTGTTTTTTTTTCTCTCTCTCAGTCCAAATCTGTTCATAATTTATGAGAGAGAACATTTGGTACACAACCCCAAGTCACTGGTAATTTGTTTTTTTCAATATTTTTATTTAATTTTTTTTGCTAACTTAAGGAAAAGAACAAATCGTACTCTATGAAGAATCTGTATCCATAAAATGTATATTTTTGTAATCTTTAAGACACATGCACACACATACACCGATCAGGCATAACATTATGACTGCCTGCCTAATATTGTGTTGGTCCCCCTTTTGCTTTATACTGTACCAACAGAAAGAGTGTGTGTGTGTGTGTGTGTGTGTGTGTGTGTGTGTGTGTGTGTGTGTGTGTGTGTTAGGCTCTAAAGACAAGGCCCAAGGGGCATTACTGAAGGACCTGATGCAGACGGAACACTTCCGGGTCACGGTAGTGGAGGAAGCGGACGTGGTGGAGATCTGCGGCGCTCTGAAGGTTAGCTGATTGCTTCCCTTGTTTTTTTTTTCTCTCTCTTTCTGAAACATGGCAGTGGTGGATGTTTATGTTTGTCACGATGTTTCCCCAGTGTAAGCACGACGAACTATTATGAATCCGCCAGAATCACGCCGCCTTTCCAAATAAAGTATTTGTATGCACGTATTCCCTCACTCTCAATATTTTATACACAGTCAGTAACCTGCTAAAGCTGTTATGGCTGTGTATATCTGCTTAATATCCAACACGGTCATAGCAAAGTGGAAAACAAGCATGGCTGCTAAGAGACAAGTCTTTCTCACACACACACACACACACAAGTATGCACAAGTTTGTACATTTGCAGCCACTGCATTATCTTTCCTGCAGATTAGTAGAGAACTCAGTAAGGAAAGCAGTGTGTGAGGCGTGTGTGTAAACTCAGTGTGTTGTTTGTTACGAGCAATGTCAGGAATCGAGAGCACAGGCAGGATAATCCATAGCCATGGACTGAAAAAAAACAAGAAAATCAAAAAATCTGCAAAACTCAGAAACATGACTTGGATTTCACGAGGCCAGAGTAAGACTCTGCAGTGAAACTCAAGCAAAATAGAGTGAATTATGACAAGCTAATCAAGCGCTTGGAAGTGGAAACGATCAAGAAGTGCACAGATGACAGGACGGGGTCGGAAACCTCGACTTAAAACAAACCCACACACCGGAGACGGGGAATTTGTGACAGATCGTCACGGTTAATGTTGTGGAACGTCTGCCAAACTTGTTCTCAGTTACATTATAGCAGCTATAAACGTTCGGTCCCTCACCAGCCTGTGTTTTATTTTCTCTCTCTCTCTTTAAGAGAGCACTTAAATCTTTTAAGATGTATGAGCTAGTTTAAAGCAAAAAAAAAAATGACAGGATCACGGGGTGTCAGAATATTTGCAAATCATTCTCTAAACAGGATTAATAACATGCATCTGAGACGCAGAAGTTAATTAATTATTAGTGACAGACATGAAGCACTGTGAGCTTACCGTCAGGTCTTTTAGCCGGAAACTAAACGATCTTGTAAACACAATAATATTATAGTCCAGACTCAGACTGGTGTAATGGAAAAAACTTTCACCCTCTCATCCAGAGAATCCTGACATCTCTGGGGGAAATAAGACATCCTTATCCAGAGCAACTTACATTTCTCTTTTGTACAACTGAGCAGTTGAGGGCCATGCTTAGGGGCCCCACCGTGGTAGCTCATTTGGTTAAGGCTCTGGGTTGTTGATCAAACCCCAACACCACCAAGCTGCCACTGTTAGGCCCCTGAGAAGGGCCCCCAACCCCTCTGCTCCAGGGGTGCTGCATCGTGGCTGCCCAAACCCTCCAAGGATGGGAAATGTAAGGAGATTTCACTGTAAAGGCTACTTAACTTAAGTGGCCAACCTTCTGATCAATAGTGTAACACCTTACCCAAGCTTAACTAAGCTACCACTTCCCCCAACCAGCCATGTTCCTTAACCAAGCTTAACTAAGCTACCACTTCCCCCAACCAGCCATGTTCCTTAACCAAGCTTAACTAAGCTACCACTTCCCCCAACCAGCCATGTTCCTTAACCAAGCTTAACTAAGCTACCACTTCCCCCAACCAGCCATGTTCCTTAACCAAGCTTAACTAAGCTACCACTTCCCCCAACCAGCCATGTTCCTTAACCAAGCTTAACTAAGCTACCACTTCCCCCAACCAGCCATGTTCCTTAACCAAGCTTAACTAAGCTACCACTTCCCCCAACCAGCCATGTTCCTTAACCAAGCTTAACTAAGCTACCACTTCCCCCAACCAGCCATGTTCCTTAACCAAGCTTAACTAAGCTACCACTTCCCCCAACCAGCCATGTTTTTTAACCAAGCTTAACTAAGCTACCACTTCCCCCAACCAGCCATGTCTCTTAACCAAGCTTAACTAAGCTACCACTTCCCCCAACCAGCCATGTCTCTTAACCAAGCTTAACTAAGCTACCACTTCCCCCAACCAGCCATGTCTCTTAACCAAGCTTAACTAAGCTACCACTTCCCCCAACCAGCCATGTCTCTTAACCAAGCTTAACTAAGCTACCACTTCCCCCAACCAGCCATGTCTCTTAACCAAGCTTAACTAAGCTACCACTTCCCCCAACCAGCCATGTCTCTTAACCAAGCTTAACTAAGCTACCACTTCCCCCAACCAGCCATGTCTCTTAACCAAGCTTAACTAAGCTACCACTTCCCCCAACCAGCCATGTTTTTTAACCAAGCTTAACTAAGCTACCACTTCCCCCAACCAGCCATGTCTCTTAACCAAGCTTAACTAAGCTACCACTTCCCCCAACCAGCCATGTCTCTTAACCAAGCTTAACTAAGCTACCACTTCCCCCAGACAGCCGTGTCCAGGGGCAAGAGGGGCACTAACCAATCATGAGTGTCTCTGAGCTCATTGATGTGGAAGAGGGCAGACAGTGCAGTCCTCAGAGTGTGTTAAGCCTCCCTATGATTCAGCACCAGCAAAAGTTTGGCATGTCTCCAAATCTGGGAAACATAAATATGAATAAATATCTTTTTTTACCATTTTATTTAGCCTGCAAAAATGATCGTTGTTAAAAATCAGTCTCTCCACGAGTTCACGATTTCAGAAATCGAGCACACTCTGAGTCCTTGGAATATTCAGAGGATCTATTTCAGGGGAAATAGATGGAATATTCAGTGCAAAAACACTCCATAAAATCCTGGAGGAACTGACAATATTATATTAGTCGTGAACAAGCAAATAAATTTTATATACAGACCTTTAAATACAGTACAACAAGGCTGAGGAATATTTTGTATAATCAAAGCTGGAAGCTAATTAATTATTAGAAACATTGAAAATTCCAAACCTTGGTCTTCGCTAAAGGTTCTGATTGTTTACTGGGTTCTCGTTTGAGGTACCAGAAGCAGCAGATGTCTAATCATGAGAGATCTGTGTTGCCCAGAACTTTCTCTCTCTCTTTTATCTCTCTAATCAAAAAGGCTTCCTGATACTTGTCCTCAGCAGGCTGGACTCTGTAGGGATATCTTCCACCACAACAAAGAAATAAAGGCAATCGGATCGATCCAAATGATTTAATCAGATCAGTCAGCGGTATGCCGTCGCATCGCATATAATGCGCGTGATCACCCAGACGGCGCTTGATCATCTACTTGGCAGTGTGAAGAGAAAGCCTTCGCTTGAATCTAATGTGTTTGATTTAAGAGAAAAAATGCACTGTAGCACAGATTAAGGAGATTTATGTTGCTGTATGTTTCCAGAAGGCAGAAGGAACAAGCTAGTGCCGTTAAATGGAGTCATGACACTGTGGACGCTTCCTCGATTAAGCAATGAGACCCACAGCAACGTTTCTTCTCAAGTCAAGTCAAGAAGCTTTTGTCAATCCAACCATACTTTGTTGATGCAGTGCATAGTGAAATAAGACATTTCTCCAGGACCCTGATGCTACATAAATCAACATATAGTGGAACCTCGGCATAGGAATGCCCTCCCTTATGAATTTTCACCTTAAGAATTGAAATTTTGCAAGAAATTTGCATCAATACGAAGTATTTTCAGCATACGAACAAACCGAACCGAACGCCGGCTAAGTCGCGCGTACGTCCGGGAGCCGTTCAAAACTTGTTTGCGTCAGTGGAAAGCCAAGCGAAGCAAGTTTACGGATTTTACAGGTTTTTTTTTCAGTCCGTGAAAGCTGTGTGGAAAGAGTAACCCACGATACCAACGTTGCCTTCGGCATGCCTTCAAAAGCTAGGTGTTTTTTTGTTGACAGATCGGTGGCGTGGGCGGTCTGTTCTATTATTAGCCCAAGCTTGGTGGCACGATTTCCTGTGAGGAGCCTTGACATGGATTTCTTGGCTCGGGTCAGTTCTTTGTAAGCAGCCGTACAGTTTACATACGCTTCGTAATGGTCATATTGGTCATTTTTTTTGGGCGGCTGGAACGGATTATCTGCATTTACATTATTTCTTATGGGAGAATTCATCTCGCAAAACACATTTTCACCTTAAGAACTCGCCTCCAGAACCAATTAAATTCCTGTGCTGAGGTTCCGCTGTAGAACCTTTTCTTATCGCACTGTCTTTGAACTGCCGTTCCATCAGTCAGCTTTCAGCAGGAAGGAATTAGTGCCGAGTCTATAATAAACTCAGAAACTACGCTGACCTATAAGTTCCTTATGAGCTCTTGGTTGCACAATTCCACGTGACTATAAACTATTGAAGAAAGGACATTATTTACATTTACATTATTTACTGTCCAGTGTCACCCAATTGAGGATGAGGTTCCCTTCTGAGCCTGGTTCCTCTTAGGGTTTCTTCCTCACCACCGTCGCCTCAGGCTTGCTCATTAAGGATAAATTATAGGGATAAATAGTAACTGAACTTTAAACTTTATAATTTTATTCTGTTTCTGTACTTCTGTAAAGCTGCTTTGAGACAATGTCCGTCCATAGTTAAAAGCGCTATACAAATAAATTTAATTGAATTGAGCAGAATTAATATTTTGTTTATTTATCGAGACAAGCCTGGATAAAATTTGACCAACTTGCTCAAACGAAGAAAGCGTTCTTGTAAAATGCATTTGTATTTGTTTGAGAACCCTGTGATCATTTATCCGTTATTTGCTCTGGCCGTCTGACGGCGTTTCTCAGCGCATCACTGAAACACTCAATAATTTACATTCACGTTCCCTCATTTTGTCGCTCGCTTTGAACTACGGCGTCTGCCAGCTGACTGAACGCCACGCTTTTTCCAGAACACATTTAAACCCAGAGGGAGAACAATCCACGCATACTGATGAGCCGATGATGGCTTAAAGTGCCTTTCTAAATGGCCCAGCAGCAGCAGCAGCAGCCTTTATGATCATTCCTGAGATGTGAACTCTCAACCTTCAAAAATAAAAATCACTCGCCTAACGCTGCGTTCAGACATCCGGCGAGTCGCAGCGACAAAGTGACCAAAGATGTCCGTTTACAACCAGAGCCATGACCTCCTGACATGGGTGACGGTGAGTGGTTAAAAGTGTTCAAATCCAAAGTCCAAATCGTTGATGTGACAAAGTTGAGAAAAGTTTAACTTTTATGCAAATTCAGTGCAGCAACTTTTGAGGTCATGTGACCCGTCGCAGAGCATACAAACGAAATCTCCCTCCAGATTGTTTTAATTTAGCGACAAGAAAACTAAATGCTCGTTGCTCCACCCACTGATGAACGTTGCTACCGTGGCAACCGGTAGCAGGATAAGAACAGCTACTGGTGACTTTACGGTACAGAGACTGATGAAATCGCTGTATGTGTGAACGCAGCTTTTAATTTATTTGGATCATTTCCCCCCCTGTGTTTGTTGTTGTAGAACATCGTGGCGGTGGGCGCAGGGTTCTGTGACGGTTTGGGTTTCGGTGACAACACGAAGGCGGCTGTGATCAGACTCGGCCTGATGGAGATGATCGCCTTCGCGCGGCTCTTCTGCTCCGCCGGTCCTGTTTCCTCTGAGACCTTCTTGGAGAGCTGCGGCGTCGCCGATCTCATCACCACCTGCTACGGAGGACGCAACCGGCGTGTGGCTGAGGCCTTCGCCAAGACTGGAAGGGTAAGAGAACAGGGTTTGGGGTACATCAGAAACCATCAACAGGAGCGCAAATCCAAAACCCACATGAGTCAGAATTTGTACACTGAGGTCAAGTGTAATTTACTTAATTTTTTCATAAACAGCAGCTGATACTGTAGAGAAATCAGCAAGGTTACACCGTGAACTTCAAGCTAAAAGTTAATTAATAGACCTGATACTGTTTTGTGTGTTTTTTTTATATATATATATATATATATATATATATATATATATATATATATATATATATATATATATATATATATATATATATACACAGTGGGGCAAAAAAGTATTTAGTCAGCCACCAATTGTGCAAGTTCTCTCACTTAAAAAGATGAGAGAGGCCTGTAATTTTCATCATAGGTACACTTCAACTATGAGAGACAGAATGAGAAAAAAAAAATCCAAAAAATCACATTGTCTGATTTTTAAAGAATTTATTTGCAAGTTATGGTGGAAAATAAGTATTTGGTCAATAACAAAAGTTCATCTCAATACTTTGTTATATACCCTTTGTTGGCAATGACAGAGATCAAATGTTTTCTGTAAGTCACCACAAGGTTTTTACACACTGTTGCTGGTAGTTTGGCCCATTCCTCCATGCAGATCTCCTCTAGAGCAGTGATGTTTTGGGGCTGTCGCTGTGCAACACGGATTTTCAACTCCCTCCAAAGATTTTCTATGAGGTTGAGATCTGGAGACTGGCTAGGCCACTCCAGGACCTTGAAATGCTTCTTACGAAGCCACTCCTTCGTTGCCCGGGCGGTGTGTTTGGGATCATGGTCATGCTGAAAGACCCAGC
>JAUCMX010000007.1:26936315-26991315 GCA_033459395.1 Hemibagrus guttatus
CTCGTGTTTTTTTTACCTGGGAGAGAGTGTGAGATCTTTCCAGCTCTTCCCGGCTCCAGTGCACACACACACACACACCCCCCCTCGCATTGTTTAGAACAGAAACTGCTGTTTGCTCAAGGTTCAGAGACGTCACGTGATTTGGGCTCAGGTGACTGGCTCGGCCTCGTGGACTCCTGCAGAGGTGTGACCTGCAGTACTCAGTAAAAAGCTTGGGGTTGTGTGATGAAGGTGTTTTATTCCTCTCACACGAGAGCACTCGATCCTTTATAGCTTTTAGACGTCTGTAACACAAGTCAGTTCTCCTTCTCACTTGTGTTATAGCAGCTAAAACACGCTCACTCCCTCACCGTTCTTTTTTAGAAGTTTATAAGACAGTTGCTTTCGGCTGCTCCCTGTTCGGGGTCGCCACAGCAGACCAGCTGGTCCGAACAACAACTGGACACAGGTTTTACGCCGGATGCCCTTCCTGACGCAACCCTCCCATTTTTCCGGGCTTGGGACCGGCACTGCATCCAGTGGCTGGGGTTTGGGCATTGGTTGGGAATTGAACCCGGGACTTGAAATAGTCCCCTGGGTTCCAGTAACCCCCGGGAAACAGAATCCTGGCTCGTGTTGTTAGAGCTTTCACACTTCTCCTAATTTGCCCCGGGGTTAAACACTGAATCCTGGATCTTCATAATCTGACATTTTACATGCTACATTCCTAAACCTCAAGAACCGTGACTGAATAAATTCAGCGCCAGACCGCTCTAAATAACACCTCGTCTCATGCTTTCACATCAGCGAAGAAAAATATGTCTGTCTGTTCCCGCCTACCTGCCTGTCTGTCTGCCTACCTGCCTATCTATCTATCTACCTCCCATCTATCTATCTATCCCATCTATCTATCCTATCTATCTATCTGCGTGCCTGCCTATCTGCCTGTCTGTCTATTTATCTGTCTTGTCTGTCTGCCTATCTGTCTGTCTGTTTGTGTGCCTGCCTATCTGTCTGTCTGTCTAGCTATAAAAATTCAGCACCAGCCTGTTCTAAATAATGGCTCGTCTCATGCTTTCACATCAGCAAAGAAAAATATCTGTCTGTGTGCCTACCTGTCTGTCTGTGTGCCTGCCTATCTGTCTGTCTCTGTCTATCTATCTATCTATTTAATCTATCTATCTATCTGTCTATGTGCCTGCCTATCTGCCTGTCTGTCTATTCATCTGTCTGTCTGTCTACCTGTCTGTCTGCCTGTCTGCCTATCTGTCTATAAAAATTCAGCACCAGACCGCTCTAAATAATGGCTCGTCTCATGCTTTCACATCAGCAAAGAAAAATGTCTGTCTGTCTATCTGTCTGTCTGCATATCTGTCTGTCTGTCTGTCTGTCTATATATCTATCTATTAAATACAGTGCCAGACCACTCAAACAAGGAAAAATGTCACCACGTAAATCCTGCTCAGCTGCTTTTTTTAAGCCTCCCGTGACACACAAGGGCAAGAAAACAAAGGCAAAAGTTTTAAAGTAGCGTTCATACACGATGCAGATTTTCAGTGACTGTATAAAGCACCTGATATGAAGCTGAAGCCTTGTTCGGTTTAGCCGTACAGCGTCTAGCCGTAACGTTCTACCACCACATCGGCTCCCACGGTTGAAACCACGTCGCAGGGTTAACACCACAAAACCCTGACAAGCCTGCTTCATAACCCTGAGTAAAAAGCCATGCTAACCCCACGTCTACATGACATTTTCGAAATTAAATATATATCATTTTAAGTTTCGTATATATACATAAAATTATAAGTTTTTTGTTTCTTTGCGGCCCGGTACCGGTCCGCGGCCCGGTGGTTGGGGACCCCTGCTCTACATGTTAAAAGCAGCATTAAAACACAGCGTGAAAAGACCTAAAAACAACCGAAAGCATTAACTCCTTACTGATGTCGGAAAATATTTAGTTTATGAACGGTTCCGAAGCCCTGACACTGGAGACTCCTTTCATAAATATCTAGTTTTTAAAAAAAAAAATATTAACAAGGCAGATTTGCTGTTACGTTCCAAACTTTTCATATCAGTGTATACAGCACTGTATCGCTAGCATGCATCAAGGATTTAGAAATATATATATTTTTTATTTTTTATAAACGTCCAAAGCTACGCTCCTACACGACACTCGCGGGTTCTTCGCTTCAAAAAAGGTTCTGCATGCGGTCTGCCGATCAGAACCAACGGCACCGTGGTCCATGTGAAGTGATTATTATTTTTAACGAATACTCCAGGCACATGTTTAGGAAGATATTTTTCAGCGTACTTTTATAAACGTTGTAGTGTTTATCTTTTATTTTCAGCTTTAAGTTAGTGTAAGTGCTTAAAAATAATCGATCTTTGTCCTTCAACGAGGCAAAAGAATCGAATCGATGGTTAGATTGAATGATTTTTTAAATAAGACTTTACAAGATTTTTTTTTAAGCAGAAACTGATGGCTGTAGAGATTTTTGTTTTCCTGAGTCCCCTATTTCAAAATCCTCTGTGCTCGTGTTTGAATAGAGTAAGTTACTTCTGGGTGCAAAAGTTTGCAAGCCCCAAGAAAGATTTCGATTTCACACGAGTTAGTTCACACAAATGGTGAAGGTTTAGTTGTTAATATTGAGAAAGACGTCTGCAGGTGTCTGTAAATGCAACACAAAAGCACAGCTCTACACTCCTCTCAATCTTTATCTATCCTAGGGCTCACAAACTTTTGCACCGTGCTCGAACATAAAGACAGGTCTGGCGAGCGCGTTTGTGGTTCAAAGCGTTTTATTGTTTCTTTTCATTAGAAAACAATACAAAATCTTGCAACAACATGTCATGTCTTGCTTCGAGTGAACTGAAATCAGCCACGTGGTACAGTAAAGTGCTTCTACGGTTTGTCGTCGTCCGCGCGAGAGAGGAAACCCCGGGCGGTGGGTCATTTCAGGAAGCGAGCTTTCTCGGTTATGCGAGAGTAGATGAGGAAAGGAAAGGAGATGAGAGGAGTGGAGTGGAGTGGAGAGGTCAGGGACAGTCCTGGTGAACGACGCTCGCTCGGATAACCGAGAAATCCCGCTTGGTGGAAATAACCCTGCAGTTTGGATTTTCTTCCCATGAGTCATTTGGGTTGTGGGTGGGGGAAAAAAAAAAAAAAAATCTGAAAATCAGACAGTGCTGAATACACAAGAGTTTTTCAACCTTCAGGTCACATTAACATGAAAAACAATTGTACAGAGGGGAAAATAAAAGCATATCAACCCTTATTTCTACTACTAATAATAAAAAAGAAAGAATAATAATTAATAATTCACTTGGGAAATAAAGTTGAACTCAAACATCCCACTGCTACAAGTCCAGCTGTCAGAAACCAGGCTGATCCTCCAACCTTTTTCACAACGAAACCAACGGAAATAAAGAAACGTGAGGATTACAAACTCATCCCCGTCTCTTTAATATGAGGCAGTCGAACTTCTGGATGTGGAAAAAAAAAATTGTAAAACTGTAAAAAAAAAAAAAAAAGAGAGAAAGAAACAGAGGCGGATCTCGTCACAGGCGCTTGCAGGCGTCCGAATACGAGCCGTGTTTTTTTTTTTTTTCTTTTTATCTTTGAGAAAACCAAAGTCTCCGCGGTAAATAAAAACAGGACGAGGAGAATTACGCCAAGTCGAGATAAATACTGAATCAACGCGAGGTCGAAATGATTCTCCAAACCAAAGCGATTGCCTTAGCTTTGAGTCTTTGTGTCTGTGTATAAAGGTAGTTTCCCGAGCAAAATGTGAGAAAACCGCTGCATATACAATTCAAGTAAGTCTTACTATAAGACATAAAACCTCCACAAAAGATGCAAATGTAGAAATGTATATTATATATATATATATGTATATATATTTATATATATATATATATATATATATATATATATATATATATATATATAAAATAAAAAATTACAATCAGTGTCCTATTCTCAACTAAATAGGCTTGAGTGCCTTTTTTTTTTTCTTTTTTTTTTTGCGACCTATGAAAGGAAACGCGACGCACCAGCGGGCGAGCGGAAGCGGCGCTCGCTTAACATTCAACAGGATCGTTATATAGTGCGTGGACTTTTTTACGCCTTCTTGTTGATGTTAATGCCTGAAAACAGGTACAACCCATCAGACAAGTTCCACTAATCTACCGAATGTGGACACGTCGAAGACTCGTACGATGCACTTCCTTTGTCAGATTTCCCTCCAGCACAATCCTGCGTTCCGTGTCACAAAGTTATGTGGGATTAAACAAACAACAATGGACAAAACAAACAAAAATATACGCGCGAAGCAAACTAACCTGAAGTAGACAATAAGAAACGAGGTGGACAAATCGCTAAGTAGGGGTATTTTGTTTGTTTTTTAGTCATAGTCGCTCGATGGAAAGTCAGCTCAGCGGACAAGCCAGTGTTTATTTTATTTCTTTTTTTTTTTTTAAATCCTTTACGTGTGACGTGATGTGAGGACACGGCGTCACGTCTCGTAGCTAAAACTCTGTCTAACTGCTTGCTTTCAGAATCACTTAGTTAGTTAAGGATGTGTTCTTTTGCAAGAAATGACTCGTTTTTGTATTAATGCACTTGTCGATCAACGCGTTATTACGCTACGTTACACTTTTTTAAGCCTCGTCGCTTGAATAATTGTAGTATTTGTCCACCTCTGATGAAAACACTGGAAGTAGTAAAATATTGCCGTTTTCTTTATCACTTCAATTTTGTTTAAAAATAAAAAAAAAAAAAAAAATAAAAAATCACTTTCACGTCACATAACTCCTCGACTTCTGCTCCAGCAATCCATCACATGAATACTTAAGAGTTATAAAAAAAAAAAAAATCAAAATTAAAAAAAAAAAAAAAAAAAAAAATCTGGTGTTTCATTTTTTCTTGGTGGGGGAACCAAGAAAAAAAAAAAAAATCTGGTGTTTCACCTGAACATTTGAACAGCACCTGCTTTGAAGATGAAGATACAATAACAGTAATAACAATAATAACACCAACAGTAATAATAATAAAAAGCTTAAAACATCAGTGTGGCACAGTTTCAATATCCAAATGGAGTTACGCACAAACAAAAACAAAAAAACGAGTAAAAAAGAAAAAAAGAAAAAAGAAAAATTTCACACTTATTCATACAGCTACTTTGCCCTGGAAGACTTTTTTTTTTTTAAAGAAGTTTTTCAGATTTATTTTTTTCCTGGAATGCATTTCCTTTTTTTTGGTTTTTTTTTTTTTTTTTTAAACTTTATGACAAGAAAAACCTCTCCCCTGCCCTCTTAACGGGTCTTAAACGTTGAACTAATTTGGCAGTGCCTACGAGGCAGCATTTTGGGGGTTTTTTTTATACATCGCCGTACCATCAGACTGTGGTGTTGGTACCGAACTGAAGAGAAAGCCTTATTATTCCATGACCAGCTGGAGATCATTTAGTCACGTAAACAAACCTGTGCTTGCATAACCCCCGTGATCGTCCCACCCCGTGTGCGCTTAAAGACTAAACCCCCCTTTTTGTTGTGCTGATCTTCGATCTCCTCCTTACATCGAAACACGGCTACACGTCTTTCCCAGAGTGGAGAGTTTATTTGGATTTGGATTGCGGAAGTTTCCTGTGTGCCAATTAAACTTTAAAATGTTTAGGGGAGAAAAAAAGAAACTTAAGTAGGCTCCCAAGTTCACGAGGATGATCCGAGTTCTCCAAGTGCACTTCCGGAGAAAATGCGGTCAAATATATTTTGCAAGAACTCTGGCACAGATTTGAACATTTTTTAACCACCCCAAGAACAACATTAAGTGCTTTTCATTAATTTGGTAGAAGAGGCCAATCCTGAATAACAGACGCTGAGTTTAATGCTGTATACAATACATGTCTGGGGATTTGTCTGCTGATGACAGGAATTCATTGGCTTGGAAAGACTAATGGAGGTGAGGCGAGGCGAGGCGAGGTGAGCTGAGGCACTGGCAACACTGAAAGATCTCCCAAAAAGTCTGACAGCATGAGTGACAAAGTCATTAGGAATTGCATAAAGCGTGCGAATCTTACTACTGACGATGGGGCTGTCCGGGCTCGTACACACGTACAGGAGGCAGAACAGTCCTGAATGAAGTCTTCTCATTGAGGAAAAAAAAAGGAGAAAAAATAAAATTCACAGTGGATCCAGTTGTAAAAGTGGAAGCAGCTGAGGAAAAGGGGGAGGGGTTTCTGTGGGTGTTGTAGTCCTTTGGTGTCTTGAGCGGCTGGCTTCAAAATGTTCTGCCTTTTAAATTATAAAATAAAAAAAATTTTCAAAAATGTTTGTGTATCCCTCTGCTTATCGTATCTGTCCCGAACCCTGACGCAGGGCGCTGACAGAAGTGCTGGAGAAGCCTGAGGATGATCAAAGGAGGGAGCGACGCTGCGACCGGGTTCGGGCCTCAGACGTCCTCATTTTGCATACAGGAAATGCTTCACCCGAAAAAATTTTTTTTTAGATGACGTTTTCCTTTAATGAGGGAGAGATACGGATAGACAGAGGGACACTTAAACCAGGGGGGTGGCAGAGAATTCGAAAAAATTAACACTTTTTTTCCTCCACAACTGTCCAGCAGGTTGAGCGGAACTGAAATGTCTCTCAGGCGCAGTCCCCGATAAGGACAAGAGGTGCGAGGAGCTGGCTGAGCTCGGCGGCGGACACCGGCGCCCCCTTTATGGCGCTGCTCCTCTGCCTCCGTTTGGCCAATTTGGAGTTGGATGGTGGCGAGAGACGCATGGAGCACGCGCCTGCCGTCACCACCGGAGGAGACGCCTCCCCCTGCTGCTGAGCTTCGAGGTCGTCCTGCTCCGCGAGCTGCCGGTTCACAGCCATCGCCTGTCCGGCGAAGAACGTCAGGTCCTTGGCGCTGCTGTTTCTGTGGGCACGGATGTGTGAGGTCAGCACATGAACATGTACTGTAAGTATTACAATTATCTTTAATGCTATAAACCACTTCTGTAGGATTAGAAACAAAAACTCACCTCTGAAGCAGGATGGAGGCTGGGATAGAATCAGGAGCACCCTGAGACAGAAGAAAGAAAACATTTAATCAATTACGTCACGCCTCTAGATGCTCATGTTAAGTACGCTTGCTGAATCCAAATGAAATGCTTCTATTGGCTGGACATTTTCATAATTTTCACATGAGAAATTCTAAGAAAGTCTTCCTGTATTGACTGATTCTTAGAATTACACCTGAACTGGACTGGTTAACCCTGTTCTGAAAGAGAGAGAGAGAGAGACAAAAAACGCAGTCTGTACCCTTACCCCTTGAACCCACGGGTGCTGCAGAACCTGAGCGGCACTGAGACGGTTCTTTGCGTCCCGGACTAACAGTCTGGAGATGAGGTCTTTGGCACCCCAGGAGATATGAGCCCACTCTTTCTCAGGAAACTCGTATTTGCCCTCCTGGATACTCTCAAACAGTGTGTTCTACGATAGCAAGAAACTGATTATTATTTCTGATAACTGATTATGCAAACTGAAACTTAAAACAAACAGACTGAGCAAATCTGCTTCAGATTATGACTGAGAATTTTTCAAAGGCATGACTGAAACCACGTTTACTGTATGTGTAGAAACATTTTCAAAACGTTACAAACAGCAGCTTTAAAACATTAAACGCTTTCATCACTAAGGTGGACGTACTTGGCAGGCATGGCAAGGCTCCCCATTCTCCCAGCCACAGTCGCTTCCACAGCGGCCCACGAAGGGAGGATAGCCACTCAGCATGATGTACAGGATGACTCCCAGGCTCCACAGATCGCAGCGTTTATCGTAGATGGTAGCTTCCTCGTTAAACGCCTCCACCACCTCGGGCGCCATGTATTCGGCAGAACCACACTGCAAAAGACAAAAAGAAAAGGAACACATCATTGGTCACTGTATGGGACTAAAGTAAACGCTTGTCACCTGGGTTGTTAATACGCAACAACATCGTGAGGGAAAAGTCGCTATGCGTAGGTGTGGAGTGGCACAGGAGAAAAATTCAAATAAGTCAAGAGGGAGTTAAACACCAGCTGCTTTTCAAGTGTATTTGTATGTAGATGGAGGTCATGTGCTTGTGGGAGAGACCGTGTGACCGTCACATGGCAGATAATGAACGGGATTAGAGATAAGCCACAGGTATGAGATCACCGCAAACAGACAAATCATAAATGATTAATCATACAAGTTCAGGGATTGGTATGGACTTTGTATGAAAAGAATAAAATGCTTCGGGGGAGTGCAGTTGGAGGAAAATTATCCACGACAGGCTGCGGAGTTGACGCAGATGTTGTTATGGAAACGGTAACCTCTGTGTCTGCAGAGACCGAAACTGATAGAACGATGATTTAGATGCAGAAAGGGTTACACTCATGGCTGAGGTGGTTGAGTCATGGAAATTTTTGAAAACTCAGCGCAGTGTTCGCTCTGTAAGTCTCTGCAAAACGCCTCCGTTCTGAAACTAGGCCAAATGCCCAGGAAGGGAAAAGAGGATTGAGTGTCCCAGAAAACCATCAGTCAACACCTCTTACACAACACCACATACCCACACCGCATAAACAAAAAGCACAACCACACAGACACGCTTTATATATAAATAAATAAAAAATTCCCCAACAGAAAGCCATGTAGTCATCGAGTTCAGTGGACCAGAAGAACAAAAGATAATCCTTCACAAGCTGCAAGGCTTTTTGTGTCAGTCCGGTTAGATTTTTCCTCTACCAGCATTTTTTTATTTTTTTTAGACCACATTAAGCTCCAGTAATTATGAAATCCAGGCTGGGGTTATGGTTGCAAAATTGGTTTTTCTTACGAACTGGTAATCCAAGGGAATTTCTAGGTTAAAGTCTGATCAGCTTCAGAAGTTGTTTTCCAGATTAACAAGGTTACTGAGGTGCTTTAGGACACAGTATACTGCAGCAAACAATGCTGAAAACAAGTCTGATACTTTTCAGCTCACTGTGGCATATGTTTGCTTTGTTTTGTTTTGTTTTTTAAGGGCTGACGTTCTTCTCCTGGCGTGTTTGCGCAGGAAGCAGGCTCCTTTTGTCCTCCTTGAACGCAGCTGTCGTACCGCTCCGCCCCACTGAGCCTTCACGCAATGCACTTTCGCAGTGCAGGAATTCAGGAGCTGCAGACAAAAGCTTGGCTGTTCTGAATCGCCCCCTCCTCCTCCTCCTCCGCCGCCTGCCTGCTCGCCATCGCTCAACACCCCCACATTCAGGTCGCCTGTTAACAGCCTCTGTATCGGGGGTCAGACAAAAGACGTGCACTGAGCTGCTCCAGATGACTGTAAATAATGCTGCTTGCTGGCCGGCACAAATGTAAAATTCCTCGATTAGCAGTCATTTTTCCTGTTTCTTTGTCGGCAATGTTTACAGACCGGAGATATGGGTGCTATCTCTAATAGCAGGAGATGAGAGGAGAGAGGAGGAGGGAGATAAGATGAAAAACTGCACTGCAGATTTTCTCTTACTGTAGGAACCTGATGCAAAATTAGCAAAGCCTTGCATCAGGCACTTCCTTGGGTGGGGGGAATTACGCCACATGGGAGAGACTGATAGCTGACAGATGCAGACTTGTTTGCAAACTAAACGTGGGGGTTTTCCTGGCCATGTGACAAGGAAGTGGCTTCTCAGCTGGCAGAGTGTTTCGGTCTGTGGCTCAGTTTTGCATCAGCCGCTCATGCCCAAGCAGGTCACATGTAAGCCAGGTTTAAAATTCCCCCTGTGTGCATGTGAGGGAGAGAGTGTGAGTGAGAGAGTTTACAGCTGTATGGTGGTATACAGGCTCAGCAGTAAGCTATGCAAAGCCCAAGCACTTCTCAGAAATCAAGCCCACACACTTAACAGGAAGTACACATAGGCTGCATTGGTTAAACCAACAATTTCCTTAAAAAAAAAATAAAAAAATACTGAAGATGCTAAACCTTGTCTACGAAGATGATCCTCGTGATAAAGCCTAAGCAAAACAAGCAGAATGCATGTTCAACACTTTAGCACTTTGCTCCTCCTATCCAGCTCGCCCTCACATTCCACCAGCCAATCGTAACCCAGTTGCTATGCTTGAGAAGTGGAGAGACTTAAAGAACCTCCTGTAACGTTTGACCTCGTTGCCGGTCTCTACCACAAAAGCAAAACAAACAAACAAAAAAAAAAAAAAAGACATAAATGAAAACCAAAGAGCAAAGGGACAGGCCGAGGCACGATGGGGAAAAGTGAAAAGACTTCCAACAAACTCACTTCCTTAAACCTTACTGGAATTATTTTTATTTCCTGTTTAAGACTTGTTTTTACACAGTGTTCTCGCAATCAAGGACGAGTGCAGGATCTGTTCCCTGGAATGATAAAAATCCAAACTGGCTTAGAAAAAGAAACAAATCTCTTCAAGGACCCAAAACAAAAAAGTTTTTAAAATCTGGCGTGACATGTCTCCAGCGTGAGAGCTGCAGCTAGTGCTAACTAGATATACGACTTTTGTGAAATGGGCCACACTTCAGTGTTGCACAGGTTAAACACGTGAAAAGCTTTCTCTACCCGTTTGCTACTCTACCCCACAAATAGTCTGGAGACTTTCAAAAATACATGCAGGAGCCTAGTCCAACTCGGGTTACACTGAACGCCCCCGGGGGAAACATTTCACTACACACCACCTACTGCTTCTCCATCACCTGTTGTCATCTGTCTCATTTCACTTATTCTCACGTGTGTAATAAGGCACGACTGAAAGGCTTACAGGGTCAATACTACACAATCCATAAACAGAAATGAATTCTAAACCATATATATATATATATATATATATATATATATATATATATATATATATATATATATATATATATATATATATATATATATATATATAACACACACACACACACACATCTGATCACTATGTCTTGGAGCTGATAACTTCTTTATCAAACCCCAGCCCTGAATGTTTGTCTCACTCAGAGGCACTCCTGAATTCAAAAACATTCCCGTCAGCCATAAATCCAGGCCTTGACCTCACAGACAAGCTTCTTTCTCACCAATAGGAGCAAGCCGTTCAGCTGACACCACCCATGCTCATCCAATAGTGCGGCGGGAGGGGACTGGATGATAAGAGCGGCACTGTAAAAACATCTGGCTTATCTATGCGAGAATGACAAAACAGTCCTTATCTGCTCATAACTTTTCTAATAATGCACACGTCACCAGTCTAAGCATATTCTCTCGCTTGGATAGGGTCTTCTTCACTTATTATTTTATTGTGACACACATGCGCACACACACATTTACATACCGGTGTCAGGAGCTCTGGGGTCGAGATGGGAGAGCTGTCACTGTTCAGCTTGATTCCACTGCCCAGGTCGAAATCACAAATTTTCACGGGTGAAATCTGAAAGCAGACAAAAACTTGTCATTTTGGCATCTTGACCACACAAGCTGTCCAACAAGCTTGCGATTATCCATGCTCTTTCTCCTTCAGAAAGTCTGTGCTTCTGGTCTAATTCAAGATTTGTTGAGAATGTGAGCACAAAAACAGTGAAAATCTCACCCTGTCTTGATGTTCACACAAGATGTTTTCAGGCTTGAGGTCTCTGTGGGCCATTCCTAGAGGACACACACACACACAAGGGTCATGCATTTAGATATTAGACATCGGTTCTCCGGGGTTTTCGAGGATGACAAAGGAGCAGCAGAGTAAGAGTATGTTTCCAATACACAGTGTTGCCAAGAGAGGCTATAAATAGACAATCATACAAATGTCCTCCGGGCGAAGACAAAACATGAGACCCTTTGGCTTCTCAAAAGGCTTCTCAGAACATCTTTCAAGGAAGCGATATGAAACACCGAAATGCAATCAGGCGTAGTTGAAATCCCATAGCTCCCACACCCTAGCTACCCCCACCACCACCACCATCACCTTTACCACCTTCCTAAAGGAACTATTCCCACTAAGGAGCTTGCACTATAATTACACAGTGTAAGTATAGTCTATGATGTCATTCTGCGATTTAAACACATGAACCCACTGACCTTTGTTGTGCAGAAAGTCCAGAGCGCTTGCGATGTCCTGCACCACAATGCTTGCTTCTTGTTCACTAAAGTGTCTCCTTCTGTGAATGTGAGTCAAGACAGAACCTGGAGGAGGAGGAGGATGAGGAGGAGCAGGAGGAGGGTGAAAAAAGCATGCACACAAAACCATTAACTCCACAGCTTACTTCACTTTATCACAAACATGAACAGCATATTTTCTTTTCTGTAAAAAGCTAACACTTGTACGTACCTCCTCTCAGCTTCTCAAACACCAGATAAAACTTATCCTCTTCCTCAAAAAACTCCACAAGCTCCAGGATGTTTCTGCGGAAAGAAATGATAAAGGAGCTCAGAAATTCATCCATGAACACAAAAAGTCTGGTTTGTAAAAGTATACATGCAGATCCTATACTACAGGGTCTATCCAGGGTCATACGCAAGCAGACACCTGCTGCTTTTCTCGGGGTCAGTTTACAGTGTAGAAATTGTGACTATAAATCTCATGCGTAATATATTAATCATTACAATATTTTATGCAAAGCACAAAGCCTGGCAAATTAAAGCCAAGCCTCAGTTTGTATTGGCAAAGAGTGAAGGGTACATTACCTGTGGCCCTGGCACTGATACAGCATTTCCACCTCCCTGAAAACACGACTTCGACTATGTCCTGGTCTCTTCTCTATGATCTACAAAACAGAAAAAAAACGATCAAAGGTTTTAACATAACTCTTCTCCACACGATCATCACTTGAAAGTCTCCGGCAACAGCTGTGAATGTTGCCCCGTGCACCTAAATATATCCTAACCCATATTCCAGCCCCAGGATGCTCATGACATTGCAAAGACAAAGCCCTCGCAATGTTCACGGGTCAAATTCCATCGACGATGAAAGCGCGCATCAGAATCAGAATGAGCTAAATGCAGCCTGGAGGTTACGGAGAGCTCAAATTGGCTGTTGACAGTAAATTGCTCTCCCTCTCCCAGGCCCCTCATTGACCCCTTCGTCATGTGGTGCAGGCTGGACGTGACTGGATTAGCGGTGCTAGTGAGAGAGAAGCAGCACACAATGTCAGTCCTGGATTAGAGCCTGGTGTTAAGGCCAGCTCTGCATTCCCTTATGAACCACTGCGCGCCTGAGTCAGCAACCTCCCAACAGAAGCCACACGAACCCTTGCTCACCAACGTGGCTACAGATCTGAAGAGTTTAGATGTGGGGAGTGAAATCCATCAGACGTTTTGGTTTTCCCTTTTTCAGAGTTATAAAAAGGTCACATGGGAAGTTTATACCACAGTGCTGCTGAATTTCCGAATCTGATTGGTCAGAAGCTAAGTTATTCAGAAGACCGTCTACAATGGAAGTGGCGGTGATGGGGATCAGTGATAGAGAAGTTTTCTATATGAAACATTTATGGAAGGAGTCTCCAGTCTCAGTGCTTTGTAACAGATTTTGTCATTAGGTCTAAAACAAATAATGTAGCTTTGTCATCTTTTATATTGTGTGTGTGTGTATACATATATATATTACTTACATATACATATATATATATATATATATATATATATATATATATATATATATATATATATATATATATATTATATATACACATACACACACACACACACAATATAAAAGATGACAAATATGTTTTGAAGATTTTCCATAACATGGTCATGCATCTTTTTCTTTTTTCATTTCAAATTGTAATCCTTGACAAACTGATGTTGTATAAAAAGAATAAAACACTTCCGAAAGTGCTGTTATTGTAAAACAATCAGATCACAGGAACTTTGCTTTGTATCACACCACCGTGCTGTTGATTAGTTTCCTACAACATCACACCCCCAAGTATTTCCTTCCTTAATTGGTGGATGGACCGCACCATAAATCCTCACCGTAGCCTAGAATAATTGCCCTAATGGAGCCAGACAAAGTGTATAAAATAAGCCAGGCCTGTAAACATGACGGTCAGAAGATGTGCGGTCACAACTGAAAGGAAGGAGGGGGTGCAGCTCAGGAAGGCTGGCTAGTGGGCTGTTTCGCTCAGCTCTTTTGTTCACACTCGGATATCAACACCAACCCCCCTTGAAGCCCAGACCTTAGGGAGGGGGTGGGGTGGGGTGACCATGACATCTGGTCTCAATTTACAAACCCCCTCCCCACCCAAAAACGGCCCTGATGGAGATAACGAGCTATGACTCCCCCGCGGAACAACAAAGCCCTGCAGACAGGCAGCGTTGCAGAAGCAAGAATGCAGACTTGTCTTCCAGAAACACCACCATTGATTAAAAATACCCACTGCTTGTAGTATCTTCATTAACCGTTTTAAGAATAAAGTCATTTCATCATCATTAAATAAAATGCAACAAATGCAAAAAAACTTTCGAGCACACCCCGTAAGCACGTGCTCCTAAAATCAAAACAACCACAGCATTGCTCAACACCCCACTTCCGCAAAGTGTGTTTGACCAAGGAAAACAAAAAAATCTCACGAGGTACACCTCAGGCATATAACGTTTATTCTTGAGGCCACGCCTTACATCGTTTTACAGCTCATGATCGAGAAAGCGAGTAAACATTTCAGGACGCAACCTCAGACCGCCCCCTCCCGCTCTTCCTCTACTGATGTGTGTTTTGGCAGACATACCAGAAGAGAACACAATGTTCCCGCCACTGCCTGGTTAGCTGACCAATGGCAGCACAGAACGGAGGAGGATATGGGCCTCCGGACGTTCTGATTGGCTGCCTTAACGGATGATCTAACAAAAACAGGAAGGGGGCGCTACTTTGCTGAGCCAGCAGTGAATGCAGCAAGAGTGCAACAGTTCAGCATGCACATCATCTTTTTCTAAACACAACCCAACAAGGGTACGACAACAAAGGGCTGCCGATCAAGTCCTTTTAATCTTGACTTAATATTTAACTTTAAAAGTTACATAACATTCACAGCCACAATCTAGGAAAAACACACAGAGCCAGTAAATACATTTATGTTCCTGTGACTCGTACGCAGAGCTCTCGTCAAACATCAAGTGGCTTCACAGAAATGCGGATGTAGAGTTATATACCTAATTAACAAGCCAGAGGCGACAGCGGTGAACAGCTCGTGCCCTGCAGGTGTTCAGAAATGTAACGTGCTCGCCAATAACAAACTGCAGTCGAGTGCAGACGGCGGCTCAGTTTACCAGGAACCTGTTTTCCTAGAACTGGCACGAGTGCAAAAGGGTAATCGCGTTCAAAACACAGGAGCACCATATTTTAATCTACATTGTTGACATAACACATGACACACGTGCACGATTTCACAGCCGTTCCTTTAACCTCTGAGAATTTCATTCTGAAACGTAAGGAGAGAGGAAGCGCGTCTTACCTTCACGGCGTATTCCTTCTGCGTAATTTGGTTGATGCACGTTTGCACTTTTGCGTAAGCTCCCTCTCCCAACAATTCATCCTGAAGCTTATAGACATCTGAATGGAGAAAGGCAAAGGAATTTCTATTAATGGAAATGAATGTTTATTAAATTCATTCCTTCATTCCAGAAAAACGCTTATTCAGTTTCATGTGCAACACACAGTACACGGCTCTGCACAGAGGAGCAAACATGGTACAAATGGTATGGTGTCTAAACTATAGACTCTATACATAGAGATAACTGTATCGGCAAAATCAGGAGTGTCTGAATCACCGCAATCACTAATGCAAGATGACTGTGATACAGTTAAATACCAAGATTAGGTAAGCAATGACAACATGACCAAACACCCTAATATAAACCATCACACTCACCCTCAAACCGTCCAGAGAAGCTGTCCGTCGCCCTGCACCTCTTTTTCTTCTTGTTTCGTTTCTTGGCGTCGGGAATGTCAATGGGCTGGCTGGATGGCATGTCTTCATATCGGGACAGGAAGAAAGAGAAAACTGATTTGAGTGAAGAAACTCACTTTGAAGCAGGCTTAAAACACAGGCAGATGGGAGACAGAGGCTTAACTATAAAGCGACTGAAGCTCTGACTCTTTACTGTAAACAACCCGAGTGTGTCCCCCATCACAGGAATACCGCCACAAAACTGCTGTATGTGTGTGTGGTGTGGTTTTGGAAGCAGATAACCATCAGCAAGCCAAAAAAAG
The DNA here is from genome assembly GCA_033459395.1 of Hemibagrus guttatus. NCBI lineage: Eukaryota > Metazoa > Chordata > Actinopteri > Siluriformes > Bagridae > Hemibagrus > Hemibagrus guttatus. The sequence goes on from JAUCMX010000007.1 coordinate 26,952,480, forward strand.
ACCTTAAGCACTGCCAGAGGTCTATGTATACGCTGGGTTAAAAACATTGTCAATGTAAAACCAGAGAGCCAAGGCATGTTCGAGACAAAGTCAAGGACATCAGGAAGGGGTTTCATACTCACCAGGGCGAGTAGAGCAATCGTAATTTAAGGCGGAATCATGAATGTGGGATCCGGTTTTGGAGAATTCTTCCGTTTCGAAAGGATTTTGGCCCTGGGATGTGTAAAACTTTACATTTTAAACTCTGTGTATGTTTCTTGTATTATAAACAGTAATTAATGTGTAATTATTATACAATTGGTTATTAATATTAAATCAGCATGTAATAATCCACATTTTCTATTACATGATACAATTGCAAACTTCCTCACACTTAGGACTGAGAATCAAGTGTGGGTGTCAAACACACCTTGAAAGAGCGATGGAATCCGGTTACAGCTGCGTTCTTGTTCTGCACCATTTTGCTTCCTGATTCGATTTTTTTTCTCCCCTGATTGGATCAGTGGCTGCCGGCAACAACGGTTCACTTAGCTGGAGTGAATAGTCTCACTTCGCTAATCCGATGTCTGGTGACTGCAGTGCTTTAAACGGGAAACCTGAAAATGGGGGGCAAAAAAAAAAAGAAAAGACATATGCTGTTCAATGTACAGTACAGAACATCAATCATGGCTCCCATGTGACTGCTGAGATCTTAAAACGTACAAGGAGCAGAGATAAGTTTCTGGCTGTGTGCCAACATGGCAGCAAAGTGATACCAGTGCCAAGAATAACATCCAGACTAACTGGAATAAATTAGGAGCTCCTGATTATACAGTACCATGCAAAAACATCCATAAATCAATCTTTCTCTGTCTCACTCTCTCCTATGCCTCGTCTTCATGTCGTTTAAACTTCGAACTCATGAACAAAAGTCAATCAATCAATCAACACTTAATTAGCAGGATCTCGATCACTATCTAGCCAATAAAAGTATTCTCTGCTGTAATAAATGATGTATTAATCTCTGAGATTAATACATCAGATTTTCTCGCATATATATATATATATATACACATCGACAGCACAAACACTTCTGCCTCTGGATGAACAACAAAAATTCAAATCCAAGTTCAATTCTTCCAGGAAACTCTCTGACACTATTTTAAAGATCATTAACTGCTGCATGAACTTGGTGATGTCTATTATAAAATTAGAGAATAAAAAAGAAATGCCTTCAACATATTCACACGCTGCATGTTTTCAATCTTTGAGAGATATTCCATTCCACATGTCCAATACAATTCCCAATTACAAGTCCGGAAAAACGAATTCCATCAAACGTCTGACTCTTTCCATCCCTGCTCAATTCTGGACTGAAATGTGTGTATTGGATAAATAATCAAAGAATACTTTCTGGATTATAAAACATTTAGTTCCTCTATGATTTATTAGTAGTCTAATAGCTAAAACTCATCAGCGTCGAAAGGAAAATTCTGGAAAATTACTGGAAAATTAGTCCAGGTGCATTAACACTTAGCATTACACGACCAAGCTAGCAAAGGCATGCAATAAAAATACAATATTTAATCATATTACAGAAATACAACGCTTATTTTCTTAACAGGTGTCGATTAACACTTATTATTTTGTTAGAAAACAATTTAACACCACCAGTTAGTTAGAGTTAAAATATACATAACAAATACATTAAGCTGTCGTCTATTGCTAGATCCGAATCCCAAATCGCATGCTAAGTGCACTATATAGGTCACATAAGGCTGTTATGTTATGCTCGATGTAGTGCACTTGTGTAGTGAGTCAATATCAGTTTGGGATCACACCCATTTCTAAACGTCCGTTAGCTGCCGTTGAAAGAGAAATAACTTGAAATACAGGAATTAAAACTTGTCCTTGAATTTATAGATTTCAGAAACTCAAAATACACATCGTTTAATGATAAACCCTTTTTTTTAAAAACTTTTAGATGCAACAAAAATGACTAACTTTGCTTTGTGCGCTACCGTGACTCGCTATTGTTTCCACAGGCAAGCGCTTCAATGCTAAATAAGCAAAACATTCGGAATATAGACGTATAAAAAAATAATAATAACAATCAGAAAAACGTGCTCACCCCGTTGATTAGAATTTATAGCTCCAGTATGATTGCCGTTGTGCGACCCCTCTGTTGTTGGTCTGGCCGTGGACCGGATGGTGTTCTATTGAGTGGAAGATGCAAAATCGTGCGGGATGGGTTTTATATAACTTCGCTGCCGTGTTAGCCCCGCCCCTTGTTCACAGAAAACCCCGCCTATCGGGTGAGAACACACGCTGCACATACACAGTGACGTTTTCTGTTTGGGGCGGAATACAAGCTGCCTTTGTTGTGTTTCTATATATTAATAAAATATAAACTAAAATACGTAGGAACCTAGTAAAACATATATAACGAGCAACGAAAAGTAAAATCTTTTTTTGTTTTTTCCCGAAAGTCAAACTCAAATTTAAACGTACAGTAAATGTGCACTTCCGCTATAGATTACAGTTATAGAGCTCATGTATGATGCAAGTTTCTGCAATAACAAACACTGCTGTCATCCATCCATCCAAAGCATGATTAGTGAGCAGAGTCAGCTTGAGAGAAACTTTGAGTCATGATGGCATTCAGATAACACCTAGTTATAAAGCTGTGCACTCTGCTTTCAAATATAGAAAGGATATTTTCTAAAATCAAGTGAGCAACATGTTATAAATACTTTGTTAAAGGTGCAGTAGTCGACTTGTTAACACGTCGGAAGATATCGAGAATATAATAAAATATGAATTAATCCATGGTGAGAAAACCCGTTTGGGAGAATGCTTGTTTGTGTTTGGGATACGCCTCCTGTCAATCATTTTATAGACACCCCAGGGACCACCATAGGTCAGGTGGGCGGGGCTTCGTGAACATGTTAGTGAATCGATCAAATGTCAAAACCACCAAACTGTTAGAGACCTAATCTTTAAAAAAAAAAAAAAAAAAACTAAACTAAACGAATCTACACTAATCTTACCTAAATCCTAATCTTATATAAGTACAAGTAAATATATTGATGATCTATACAAACATTTGCATAACCTTAGGTTTAGATTAGTTAGTGTTTACAAGCTGGGACTACACTACACGTAGCAAAAACATAGGAGTCCCTCAAGGTTCTGTTTTGGGACCGTCACAATTTTACACTCCTGTTAGCCAGGAGAATTCACGCATACAACACAACTCCACATTTCTGGTAGTGATAAATCATAGTGAGAACTTTAGGTTAACTAGGTTAAATTTCTAGCACCTGACTTTTGTAGGTCTTTTATTGACTGTTTAAAGGACATCAAGGTTTTTTGGTGCGTTATCATTATCTGCAGCTAAATAACGATAAACGAGAAATCTCTGTTATTATAGAGTCCTTATCTATGAAGATTAAAAATTGCGTCCAAAACCAGGGAGTAGGGTGCTCAGCTTTAAGAACCACATTGGGAATGTTTGCAAAACAGCACTGGGTTAGGAATATATCTGCAGTCTGTGATATTCTCTCAGCAAATGATAGTGAGGAATGCTGGTTTTACAGAAACGCTGGTTAATCTGGTTTACCAAAGAGCTCTGTTTCTAGATTACAACACGTGCAAAATGCTGTGAATAAGCAAACACATTACACCTGGATTCAGACAGCTGATGTTTAAATAATGTAACAGGCCAGCAAGATGATTAGCCTGTAACTCTGACACATTTTAAATGAATTCTTCTGTACATAATCATTATTCGTGAATTAATGGTAAACCTCCCCGGATTCTGAACATAATTGTTCGCATAGTGGTATCGTATCATAGCAGATTTAGCTATATCTACAAAGATCAGATTGTTGCCTTCTGAAATGTGAATACAAAATTATACTGTGTGAAGCCTGAGATTCACTTTTTTTTACAGGATGTGCCCAGATTTAATTGTTAAACTGGAAATCTCCGAATGGAAAAATGAGAGGGCACAAACGTTTGCACTCAGCTGTGTGTGATTAGTGGGTTTTAGTAGTGACCAATTTCGTTTTTTTGCTTTTGAGAGAAAAGTCCATTGTAATAACAAGAATGATGTGTTGATGACCTCCAGTGTTTTCATGTGATGGATCGATACGGTTCCCAGTGCTTCTAGGAAGTGTAGACAGGAACTCGCACATTCTGGACTCTGAAAGGTTTTTGCAGTTTGCTGAGAGCGAACGAGCGGGGTGCTACACACTCTCTCACGACAGTGTTAATGAAATATCTCTCTGTTGTGATCCTCGTTCTTGGAAAGAGCTGTTCCATGAAACAATCGCCTTGGGCTAAAAAGTTAAGCGTGGCGTTTTCGGTTATTTGTGCACTGTGTGAAATTTAATCAGACACAGTAAGAGCAACATGCATGTGACTGCATGAAAGATGAGAGAAAGATCTTGAGGCTCTCTGCTTACAAGCGGCTTAGAGTTTTTTTCCATCTCAAGCTGTCCAGCAAATCCTGCGTTCTCCCTCCCTTACCGTGTAAGGACACTTAATAAAGTGGAATCTTACGACTCTCTTTATTACTCCCTCTCCCTCTCCCTCTCTCCTGACCTACAGACTCGCTTCTGAAAACAGCGGCAGATATTGCGAAAGCTTTGCCTGCCGCTCGGGGAGGGAGAAGCACATGACGCAATTCCTGGTGGTGTTGACAACAAGCCGTGTTCTGAGGCAGGCGAGGGTTACTCGAGGGCCAGCACGAGCACAATGTCATAAAAAAAAAGGCCTGATGTGGCACTTTGACTCACCCGCCGCCTGGAATGTGCTTTCCAAAATCGATATCGGAGCACGCCCGGCTGACGCCTGCGACACAAACACGGCCTCTGGTTGGCTGGGATGTGTAGGTGTTCCGTTGAGTTCCTACATGTTGACAGTGCGTGCATGCGTACCTTCAATTATGTAAGACAGGCATGCATCTTCACAGGTTGTGTTCATTTAAACACCAAGTTCTGTACCCTTGAATCAGTTCTCGGTCCCTGGTGCATTGTGGGTGGAAACAGGACAGGGATATGTAGAGTGACTGAAAAGTGGAAGTGTTTGGGAATTTTGGATGCATGACACTAAGGAATTGCTACCTTTATAAAATTGAAGATTTTGGGGAAACTAACAAACAATTAGGAAGACACACTCCAGGAAGACAATCAGGAAGACAAATGATCTTTTCTTTGTGCAAAATCTCGTTATACACCGACCAGGCATAACACTATGATCATCTGCCTAATATTGAGCCCCCTTTTGCTGCCGAAACAGCCCTGACCCGTCATGCACTGTGTATTCGGACACCTTTCTATCAGAACCATCATTAACTTCTTCAGCAGTTTGAGCAACAGTAGCTCGTCCGTTGGATCGGATCACACGGGCCAGCCTTCGCCCCCCACGTGCATCAGTGAGCCTTGGCCGTCCATGACCCTTTCACCGGTTCACCACTGTTCCTTCCTTGGACCACTTTTGATAGATACTGACCACTGCAGAAGGGGAACACCCCACAAGAGCTGCAGTTTTGGAGATGCTCTGATCCAGTGGTCTAGCCATCACAATTTTGCCCTTGTACGTTTTCTTTTTATAGATTTGTTTTAATCAGTTTTATTCACTTCACTGGTCATAATGTTATGCCTGATCGGTGTAAATTGTATTGTTATTTATTACACGACTCAAAACACTCTCCAACCGAAGTGTGTTATCTTCTGACACTGGGGCACATGAATGCCATTATCTCACCTCTACCACACTCGCTGTTCAAAAACAGAGGTTTTGCCTCGTTAGAACCGAATAACATAAAAACCGCTCTGTTGTTTCGGATATCTAGATATATTTTGTCGGCATGCTGTCTACCCGCGTTATTAAAAAGTCATTAGATGAACGTTGTTGTGGTTACATCTCGGAGGGTGTTGTGCTGTTTGTTTTTTGTCGCTTCTAAAAAAATATTTCTATGTGATTTAGATGTAATTTACACTAAAAAAAAAAAAGATACTTTTAATTATTTTACAATTTTTTAAAATAAATTATTTTGATAGGAGTGAAGCAGAAATCTTTGAAATTAAATTCTGGAATAAATAAAAACTTAACACAGTTTATGACAATGAATACATATGTTTTTAAAAATGTCACATTCAAGTTGTTTACCGTTTATAATATACCCTCTCCTTCCACTTGAGCTAGCTTTACACAGACACAGAGTGACAGCTACTAAAGTGAAAGGAAAAGTGACAAGAGAGCGAGAAGAGAGGAAAACCGCAGCTGTTGTTGTTTTTTTCCTGTACTTTTAGAATGGAAAGTGGAAGTTAAACTTAAAATTCATTAGATCTCTAGCGAGCTAAACAGACTGCATTTTCAAGGATGTGCTTGCTAGATGAAGCGGACTGGTGTGATACCTGAGCTTTAAGAGAGACGTGTGTATGTGTGTGAGTGTGTGGGAGAGAGTGTAAGGGTAGTGCCGAAATATGTGTGTGTGTGTGTGTGTGTGTGTACACAATTCATTCCTATTCTGTTACATCTGAACATTTTCCAAGCTGGCAGCTACTACCTACTCACGATCAAGACTCACGGCTGCTTCTGCAGGAGAATCTGAAGCGTTCCTAGAGTCGATCTCTGCAGAAACACAAGCCTCGGCAGTCCAAGGCTTTAATCCTTACTCCATATCCTACACTGAAAATCAGAAACAGAACATACACTTGCCCGCAGACCTGAATGAATGTGTTTGTGAGTGTGTGTTTGTATTGATCACTAGTACTAAAGAATCTGTATATAAAGCTACTCCATACAGCACTGTATTATAGGCTGAAGCAGACGTAGTGAACCTGGAGAGTCTGTTTATAGATCATTGAAAGCCACTACACCTTCTGGGCCCTAAATAAAGATTTAAATGTGTCCTAGAGGGCAAAATCGATGTAAATCTTCTGTCGGAGTATGTAAGACGTGTAATGTCGCTAACACATATGGATCGTATGCTTCATTGATTAGGAAACTGAACATGTGGGACGTATCTGGATGGAATTCTGTTCACACAATGATGGAGGTCAGAGGTCACGCAACAAACACTAATGGGAATCATTACAGCAAAGAGATCGGAAAAACATAACGCTTCATGACCATATGATATCAGTAATTTGATTAATTGTCACTGATCAGCGTCGTTCCTTCTGACAGGTGATAAACGCGCTTATTTATTCACTCGCACAGATCACACACACTGACCAGTCTTTGGAGTTGCGTGTTGTAAACGATCACACGGAAACGGTTTTGCATTAAAGGGTGAATTCCATTTAACATCTCGAACTTGAAGCATACTCTTCCATGAAAAAAATCTCCATTTTAGTTTCAGAACATTCCCTCAACCCTGATATGTGTCACATTCAATCTTGTGAAATATCTGGAATGTCCAAACAGGAAGTTGACATGCCCCCTAGTTATGAAATTTCAGAAATTTCAGTCTCTGAGCTGTAATTATGGCGTTGTTGTCAAGGGCACTAACCTTGTAACACATTTCTGACAGGCAGCATTAGCTCCTGCGTTAGACTGAGCGTGACTGTTTTCTTTTACACACCATCAGGTAAGAATAATCTCCGTCAGAAAGGAGACGTAGCTGTTAATGACGTCTCGGTGTTAATTGTAGCACCATGATTACAGCAACTGTATTTCGTGACGTCTTTATGCGATCAAAGGATTGATAAGAATAGCTTGAAGGCTCTCATCAAGCTCCCGCAATTAGCGATCTCTGACAGGTTTGTGTACAGTCGTCGAGGGGCGTGGCTTTACCGCCGTCGACTGTTGCGCCAGTCAAGCGGTTCGACATGACGTCACTACCACTTCCTGTTTCTGAAAGCAAATGAATTACAGCTAACCATCCGTTTCACCAGGTCTTCAACCGTGATATGTTTATTTGCTAATTCTAAGAAATCCCAACATTTTTAACACTGTTACTCATTTTAGAGCAAAATATATCCTGTTAACAAAGAAACCTTGTGCTTTAGAGAGAGAGAGACTATTTTTAATAATTAAATGCGCAGTGAGATTATGACCATTCCCCCCTTCTTTAAACTAATAAAATACTTGATATCTTTTTAGATTTTTAATATTATATTATGGAAAAAAAAAAAACAATAAACTGTTATTTCATACAACATTTAACAAGAATTTATATCGAGTATTTATATATATATTTTTGTTTGTTTGTTTTGTTTTTTATTTAAGAAAAAAATCTAAACAAAAGAAAACGTGCACTGAGGCTGTAAAAAAAAAAAAAAACCCATCAGATTAATCACCAACTGTCTCTGATGCAACTCTGAGCCGCATTGAACCAGACCCACACACACACACACACACACACACAAGCCGTCTGGCACGTAGCAGCACTGAAGCCACGCCCATTATCGGACGACTGTTCTAGCCCCGCCTGCTTGTGCATGACGTTTCGTTTAGTCTCGGTACCTCGGGCACGTTCTAGAAGAAAACAAAGCGTAGACCAGCTGTAACCGGCTGCACTGATTCGGCTGCAGGGTTGCCAGGTCTTCGTATAATAAACACTAATCACAGTACTAACAATACACAATCTTCACAAGTTTTATACTAAACGTTATGACCATCATCTCCAAATATGTTGTAAGATTTATGAAGTAACATGTTACAATACAAAACTATATAAAAGGTTGAATGTATTATTAATTTTCGTATGAACATTTATTCATTTTAATCGTCACTGCCGTTGCTTTTTCATGTATATAGTCTAGTTTTATTTCATCTATTCCTGTGCATATTGTTTATAGTTTTATTATAAACCTTATTGTTTCTATGGTAACGACTTACACAGAGATACACGTTTTGCTCGACATGAACATCGTATTTATTTATTTATTTTTAAAAAGTATGTAAGTGTTGATTTCTGTGAGATGTTCATTTTTATTGTGTATCCAGGGTCATGCAGTGCAAAGGTGCAGAGGTAAAGCTGTAACTATTCTGTAAATGTAATTTTCTGACACAAGAAAGTCTTCATCGTTTTGCTCTTCCGCAGTGACATGACGCGCTTCATTGCTTCATTGTCTCCTTTAATATGCACTCTATTGCCAAAAGTTTTGGGACATCTGCTTTTACATGCACATGAATGTAATATGGAGTTGTCCCGTCCCTTTACAGCTTTAACAGCTTAAATTCTTCTGGGAAGGCTTTCCACAAGGTTTAGGTGTGTGTTAATGGGAATTTTTGACTATTCCTCTAGAAGCACATTTGTGAGGTCAGGCACTGATTTTGGACGAGAAGGTCTGGCTCGCAGTCTCCGCTCTAATTCATCCCAAAGGTGTTCTATGGGGTTGAGGTCAGGACTCTGTGCAGGCCAGTCAAGTTCCTCCACACCAAACTCGCTCATCCATGTCTTTATGGACCTTGCTTTGTGCACTGGTGTGCAGTCATGTTGGAACAGGAAGGGGTCATCCCCAAACTGTTCCCTCAAAGTTGGGAGCATGAAATTGTCCAAAATGTTTTGGTATGCTGAAGCATTAAGAGTTCCTCTCACTGGAACTAAGGGGCCGAGCCCAACCCCTGAAAAACAACACCTGAATTCAATGATTTGGAGGGGCATCCCAAAGTTTTTGGCAATATAGTGTTTTTCCTATCTGTAATCCTTAAACATTTACTGTATTTAAAATAGGACATAGGATCCTGTTTACATTCGGCATCTTGAGTATATTGATTATGTCGCCATGTAAAAATCTAAAGTGTAAAAGTTCCCACTTGAAACAGATAGATATCTGAGCTGCATCCAAGTGGAATTTCATAACCTGTCCTACAACATTGTTAGTATGTTTGACCTGAATCATGGTGCGGGTAGCTTGCACAGGTCCGAACACAGCACCCGGTTGTATGGACCAAACTACCAGACCATAAACCGTCTCTGTGAGGTACGGCTCCAGTCGATAAGTCTCTTGTGCTGTTTGAATGCACTGAAAACTTGCATAAAGTGAAAAAAGATGGATGGCGATGAAAGAGTTGCCAAGAGCTGATTTTTTTTATTAACACTAGAAAAAAATACAGATGGGTTTTAATCTTATTAGAATGTCAGTATGGTTAAAAAAAAAAAAAAGAAGAAAAATGAAATTTCCTGATGTAAACAGAAACTTTTAAGCATAAACAAAGCTCGTGTGTGTGTATAAATTGTTGTTTTTTTGTTTTGTTTTTTAAATTCACTCACTGATTTAATTTAATGAACGTGAAATACACCACTGGGGGTAAATTACTGCGGAACGGGGATAAACAGTGGATTTGGCAACACACATGAACAAGAACGAATGGAGGAAAAGGACGTTGCACATCCTGCACGTAACACACGGACTGGATCCGAGAGGTTTATAAAAGTGTTTTATATTAGGCTAAGGACACAAAAAGAGCTCAATAATTAAACAACATAAAGTAAATATAATATAAAAATAGTTAAAGTTTCGCTGAACTGAAACCGGAAGTAAGCTGTTTGTTGTTGTGAAGCGAACTTGCTGTTTTTTTTTTTTTTTTTTTTTTTTTATAATTTATTTTGTTTTTAAATTATCGCATGTTCACTTTCAATCCATTCGATGGTCCGTCTAGAAGAGAAAACATTTAATTCAAATCATTAAAAAATATTTTAATTAACCTTATAATTAATTATTCATAACGCCAGGAAGTACGCGCGTCATTCAAAACCATTTTTTTTCGCATTACACAAATCTACGCTTTCTATTAAACACGAATTAAACCAACTTAACATTTTTATGTGACGAATCCCTTCAAAAGTGTACAATTAAAATAAATTAAAAAAAAAAAAAATCTTGTCACGTCTTCTCGCTTGCGTTTCCTTTTTTGAAGGTCTAACGATGATTAGCATGCTAGTCAATCACTTCAGTTTAAAATGTAACCGTTTTTTCACCGGTTCTGTATCAAATGTAGGTTGTAAATATCACTGACCTGAATGAAAGACATTTTCCTCAATTAATTTCCAAGAAAAGATTAGAACAAACAAACAAAAACAGTTAGAACTTTCTAGAAAATCAGTTAACGCCTGAGCTCCGAGTTTAAATTGTCTTAGCATGTTAATTCATGTCCGCCATTATGGGTCGTGTTTCAAGAGTTTAGTAGGCCGCAAAACAATCCCCAGATCAGCGCTAGGTACAAAATGACCAATAAACAATCTTGTACTGGACATTTTCAAACATTTTTGAGCCAAAATGATTTAACAGACTCCTTATTTCAATGTGTATAGCATAATAAAGTTGTCACAGAACTTTGCCTCAACACAACATATCACAAGTTGAATAAACACTACATGACGACTGGTCCTATAAGGACGACTGATCATCACTACCGAATGTGCTTGATGAAAAATCTCTCTCTAAAGCCACAGGAATTAATACACCATCGAGTTTATTCCCCACCTTTGCTGTTATAATAACTTCCACTCTTCTGCAAAGTCTTTCCGCTAGTCTTTGGAGCGTGACTGCGGAACTGTGCTCGTTCAACAGGAGCATTAGTGAGGTCAGCGCTGATGTTGAACAAAAAGGCCTAGGGCAGCGTTCGCGTTCGGCTTTTTCGATGTGTTCCAACGGCTGCTCAGTGGGGTTGAGGTCAGGACTCGGGAAAGGCGGTGCAGGATACTCAAGTTCTTCCACTCCAACCTTAGCAAAACATGTCATCACTGACCTTATTTCATGCAAAAGGTGCATTAGCATGCTGGAACTAGTTTGTGCCGCTTAGTTCCAGTGAAGGGATATTGCAATTCTGCATATGCAAAGACATCCTATACAATTGTGTGCTTCCAAATTTGTGCACATGGGTTAAGATGGCTGTGTGACCACATACTTTTGGTCATATTGTGTATTTCGGGCCACTTGCGTTTGCGTTATTGGGGGTTGGATTAAAATCGTTTCGTTTAAGTGGTCAGTCAAGCTGGCTAATAGCTATAAGACCCCAATAATAAATACTTATTGTAAGGTTTGTGATATATATGCCATTGTGGCTTGCGGTTTCCACCACTGGAATTTTAAGAAATAAAAACAAGTACCCCTGGTAATGCATAATGGACCGCACTGTGAGAACATTGCTTAGGTTACTGTCGGGGCAAAGTTTCAAATGTTTTCCAGTTTCCTCCCTATTCTCAGAAACATCATGGTAGATGGCTTGACTATGCTAAATTGTTGCTCAGTGTGTGTGTGTATGCCTACAATGCAGGGTATATTCTCACATCTCGCTGAGATAGTCTGCAGAACCACTGCAGCTCTGCTCAAGATTCATTCATTCATTGTCTACCGCTTATCCGATCTATTCTCGGGTCACGGGGAGCCTGTGCCTATCTCAGGCGACATTGGGCATCAAGGTAGAATACACCCTGGATGGAGTGCCAACCCATCGCAGGGCACACACACACTCTCATTCAATAATGCAATCACACACTACGGACAATTTAGAGATGCCAATCAACCTACAATGCATGTCTTTGGACGGGGGAGGAAACCGGAGTACCCGGAGGAAACCCCCGAGGCACGGGGAGAACATGCAAACTCCACACACACACACGGCGGAGGCAGGAATCAAACCCCCAACCCTGGAGGTGTGAGGCAAACGTGCTAACCACCAAGCCACCGTGCCCCCCGCTGCTCAAGATTACCGGTGGTAAATTATTGCACACATTTAAATGACGTTTATGAACTCAGTCTGTCCTGCACCGCCTCACAGACCAAGGGTCCAGGGTTCGATCCTGAGCTCTGGGTTTCTATCTGACCCAGATCAGGATAAAGCGCTTACTGAAAGGGAGTGTGTGTTAACAAAAGGTGGTTACAAAAGATCTGATAACCCCTGACCTAGCTTTCTTAAATATCACTTTCACAACACTGGTGTCGTGTTGACACGGGTCCAAGAATCCCTTCCGTTGATGGATGGTGTAGAAAAGAGGCGAGAGTTTTTACGTCCTGAAAATCCATTTTTGCCAGTAAACACTTTTGCTAACCATCAGACCAAGAAGTGGAATGAAACCACACACACACACACGTAGAAAGAGAGAGTTAAAGACCTTGCTCAAAGGTGGTAGTGGCAACTCGATCTTCTACTCAGTAACCTACTGAGTCGCCACTGACTCCTGTAGAATATGCTGGAATTTGCCAGAACAAGCCAGTCACCTAACCCCATTGAAAGGAATGACGCAATTCTGATGAATGAGCATGTAAAGCTTCCACTTGAAACGCCTCGATTGATGAGCCTCAGTTATATTTAGCTTGTTTATTTTCTCCATTTGGCATTCCGATGTTTGTTCCACAAGCTTTCTGCCCCCAATGAACAAAACAGAACCGAACATTTCACACACATTTGTCATTAAAATGCTTCAGTTTGTCATGCGGGATTTAGTGCAACAACAGAACAGCTGCCATTTAGGCTCGTTGTTTGAGTGAAATAAAGCACTCCATAAATCACTGTCAGGGTTAATGATATGACTTCGCAGTGCTCGTAGCGCCACCTGGTGGATAAATGTGTTATGCCACTGTGTGTTCTCTGTTGTGAATTTCTAAATTTTTACTAGCAATTACTTTAAGCAATAGTTGTGCTAAAAAGATAGAACAATAGGCTTTTTTTTTTTTTTTTTTTTTACACAATATTAAGGACTTTTGCTATGGCACTTCTTTATGAAATGCAGTTGTGAAAATCTGCAGCACCAAATATACACCAGATATATTCCAGTGTACACTTCAACACATTCAGTATGTTCAGTATACTGGACATGTTGAACCCTCGATCCTGCACATTTTAGAATTTTCCCCTGTTCTAACACACCCACTGCAACCAGGAAAGCGTTTTAATTAGTCGAGTCAGGTGAGTTTGAGCAAGACAAAAGTAATACACACAGGATTACTCTACAACCGGGATTAAAATTCATATAATCTATTATTTTTTTGTTGTTTTGTGCAATTTGCCAAGAACTACCCACTCTGTAAGGAAATGGTGCTTGGACCCCGCAGATCGCTGCTGATTTCTGATTAACATTAATCATAATGGATTGTTTTTATATGTTAATTGATTTTTTTGATAATTGGTGCTATTGTAATTATGCAGTTATGTTGATTTTAGCTCAAAGAAAAAGGGCTATACTAATAAAATCAAATTCAGTTAAAATGTACCTTTTTTTCTTTTTTTGCATGTTACACTCTTAATAATAATGTTTCTGCTTGAATGTAAAGTTATTACCTGTGCTAATCATTTAAGGGCAGCTGCCTATTTTATGTATGCATTTTTAAAAAAAATCTACATTCACTGTCCACTTTATGTTTATTCATACAACTGTCCAGTCTGCCAGTCTGCCGTTGTAGACCGCCTCCCTCTGGTTTTGACATGCTGTGCATTCTGAGATGCTTTTCAGCTCACCACGCTGGTTTAGAATGGCTTCTATAGACATGTTGACCCAGCCTAGCGTCTGGTCTTCTCTGACCTCGCTATTAAACTGTGTGTTTCTGCTCACAGAATCATTGCTTACATTGCTTACCATTTGACTGTGTGAAAACCCCAGGAAACCAGCAGTTTCTAAAACCCTCAAACCAGCAAATTTGATGCCAACCGCCATGCCCCAGTTAAAGCTCAGAGATATTTTCTGATGTTCAATGTGAAAGTTACCCAAAGCTCTTTAGCTCTGTAACTGCATGATTTTATGCAAAATTATTTTTCTGACGCTTTAAAGTCCCGGGAAGCCTTCATGTCTGTCACCTTCTGGCTCTCCCTTTTAGTTATGCTGCCATAGCTAGTCTTGCTGGAGTCCCTGCTGTAGATTACACATAATCTACATTGTCTTTAAACATCACATGATCACAAGCATACCTAATATCTCTCTCTCTCTCTCGTCGCTTGGTGGTGCTCACTGCTGCTGTGGATAGATCTACGTGGACAGCCCCGTGACCCAGGGGACTGCTGTGGATAGAACAACTTGGAGACTACCAAACTGTCCCTGAACTGCCAGTGCATCTGTCAGCTTGTGACAGGAAGGAATTAGTGTTAAGTCCATAATGAACTCAGAAACTACACTGACCTAATACACTGACCTCAAGAGCTCCTGGTTGCTGTTGCAGAAAGAACATTATTTACATTTACATTATTTACTGTCCAGTGTCACCCGAATGAGGATGAGGTTTCCTTCTAAACCTGGTTCCTCTCAAGGTTTCTTCCTCAGATCATCTCCGCACCTCAGGCTTGCTCATTAGGAATAAAATAGTAGCTTAACTTTAAACTTTATAATTTTTTCCCTATGTTTATATACTTCTGTAAAGCTGCTTTGAGAAAATTGTTAAAAGCGTCCATTGTTAAAAGCGAAATACAAATAAATTTAATCGGAAAAAAACCTGATAATTGTCTGATCGGCAAACTGCGTGAATGCTCAGGTGTTTCTGCTCCTATTAAAGTGTCCAGGGTAGAGAAAATTGTTTATATTTCAGTCTATAAATAACAGAAAGTAATGGTAAAATTTGTAGATGAAGTAATCTACAGTAAATGGTAAGACTCTTGCACAACAACAAACTGCTGTGTAACCCAGGAAATAAAACAAGTTACGAAGAAGTGTAAATATATTTTAGCAGAGGATGTTTAATGTCTCAAACACATACATAAATATTAACAAATATAATCTGTATGCTTCAGACAGGGAAGAATACCAGCAATTACAATGACAGAAATGATTCAGAATCCAAAAAAAAAAAAAAAAAAGCATTTCTAATACTGTATTCTACAAAAAAAAAAGTTTCTACACATTTAAGAGAGCAATTCTGAATGTTAAACAGGATATTTCTCGCTAAATAGAATATTACAGTACTTTAAAAGTGTATAAAAATAGAGTCTTTGAAAACTTTGGTTAAATCGTGGAATAGGGCGCACGTGCGGCTCGGCCGATCTTTCTGGAATGTTCCACCTCGAGACGGTGGTTCAGTGACACATCCGTGACGTCATCTCTTTCTGTTAGGGAGAGAAACAGACGGTAGAAGGCGTAAAAAAAAAAAGAAGATGGATAAAAAAAAGTGTGAATGTTGTTGTTCATGAACTTGTGAAATGTGACATCATGTGAACAAACAAACACAATAAAAATCAGACCTAAAAATGAAAGCACATGCATTATTTGTAATATTGTTGTCTTTATGCTTGTAGACTGGTAGGTTTGTGTTACCGAAATCACTACTGAGTGTGTTTTAAGAAGATAAATTAATGACAGAATTATTCTAGCGATTGGTTTCCAACGCCATCTGTTGGCTGCAGTTGTTATTGTCACTACTCGACCCGTACCGGAAACACGATTTGTACTGCGCATGTGCGGAAATGCGTCTACTTCTTGTCTGAAGAGCACTATTTTTGTAATACTACCAAGGCAGCAATTTCGCGCATGCGCAGAACAAAAACCTGAGTTTCCGCACATGCGCAGTACAAATCGTGTTTCCGGTTCGTATCGAATAATGGCAGGTATTGCCAGTGTCACTACTCGATCGGTGCCAGAAACACGATTTGTACTGCGCATGTGCGGAAACTCAGGTTTTTGTTAGAAGACATTTCTCGCGATTTTGTGTTCTGTCCTGGCTAACGGACAATATTTTAGTCACGACAGTTTTCAATGCCATCTAGTGGCTGTAGTTAGTAGGTATTGCCAGGACAATCGTTTTGAGCGGTCTAACTTTCTCCCGGAAGTGACGTAAGGGCACCCGTCATAATCAAACGGAAATTGAAGATGCTCTGATCCAGTCGTCTAGCCATCACAATTCAAACTCGCTCAAATCCTTACGCTTGCCCATTTTTCCTGCTTCTAACACATCAACTTTGAGGACAAAATGTTCACTTGCTGCCTAATATATCCCACCCGCTAACAGGTGCCATGATGACATCATCAGTGTTACTCACCTCACCTCTCACTGCTCACAATGTTATGTCTGATCTGATCTGATGGGTGTATGGTGTCTATACTTTGACATTGATGTGTATGATTGTTAGTTAAATGTAATATGGTGTAACAATATGGTGCCCTATTGGTGTGTATTTTCTAATTTCATGCTTGATCTTTGAGTCTTTGGGAGTTTGATGGGAAGAGGTTCATTTATCTCTCGGACATTATATTGTATATATCTTACTGTATATAAGATATACATGGCGCACATATCGAGGACTAAACAGTTGTCGTTGTTGTGATTGTAGGCTGGTAGGTTTGTGTTATCGAAATCACTACCGAGTGTGTTTTCACAAGATAAATAAATGACAATCCTTGTGAATACCTAAATGAAAATTGCTATTTTCTTGCAAGTGGAAAGATCTGGCTGCAAATGAACCCTAGAAGTTTTTCTTTAGCGCTTTGAGAATAATCCATTTAACTACAAACGAATGCTGATGGCTACCAGTTTAGCTTTGCATAAAAACGTCATGCATACTGCCACGTCTCCTCACACCACATGGAGATGCTGGACTCTCTGACATACAGGGCGAGTATATCCTGCGTACTTCTTAGCGACAACAAAAAGCAAAATAAACCTAACAAAGCGACACCACAGGTATCTTTTGATGTGACATTTTCTTGGACAAACCATTCCTCTAAGCGTCATGGGCTGAGACCGGGAGAGAGGATGTGGAAAACCCTGTGAATCACGCTGGCACTGTGAACTCCCTGAGGCACCCAAAACGGGCTGTTAGTCACAGCGAGGCGTCTTTTTGTCTTTTGCTTCTCCTCCCTCTCTTTTTTTCTTCTTCTCTTTTTACATATGTAAACGGAAACATATGCATGCACACAAAATAGCACTGTTCCTACACACACCGTGTACACACACCTTGCACTGTGTACACTTTCCACTGCCTTCATCACATACACACACACACACACACAATTTTCTCACCATCCTTATGTGTACTATCCGTCCCCTGACATCATTATTAGTGCAGATAATTAAAGCTCTGCTATGTAAATTTAACCCTAACCTTAACCTCAGTAACCAGAAATGAATTTTGTTAGCTTTTGAAGATTAAATAAATAAATAAATAAAGTAGTTTCCCACACGGGGACCAGCCAAATGTCCCCATAAGGACAAAACTGTCACATATTCCTATCCTTGTAGGGACATTTGGTTCCCACCAAAATATAAAAACGTGCCCACACGCCTACAAACACGCACACACACACACTCCTACTTTATATGTGTCGGTGAAACTCTGTTTAAAAACTTTCTCTCTTTAGTTGTCCATCTGAAGAAACCCTTAAAGCTTCAACATGTAGCTCAGTTAGGAGCTAAAATCCTTAAATGAACTGGTGACAAACCTTCCGTTTTCGAAAAAGGAAGGATTACTAATACCTGTCTGCTTCCTGTTATACATCAGCACACAACAGTGCATGTGAAAGCGGGAGGATGTGGTATAGTGACATCTTTCCTGTCTACACTAAGAGTAGAGTTTCGGAGTTTTGTTTTAAGCTTTTACTCAACGTCCATGTAGATGCAAACGGAAATTATGAATGGGAATACGCCGATTTCGGTTCTTTTTGAGGTCGCGGGAGATTTTCCTCGCCCGCTGTCTCCTCTGGCTCGCTCATTAGCGACCTAAACTACATCTGGATTTCAGGAAGCGCTAGACAAAATAAAGGAACTGATTGAATCATGACCCTGGATCAAATCTATGCAACATGGGTTTTTTTCCATACTGTTTGTATATAAAACACACACAACAGCACTGACCAGTGGTTCCAGCTCCTTGTGGTCTATGAGGTTGAATTCAGTAACGAAGTAGTAGAAATGTTTGTAACAGGTGTTGACGTGCGCTTCTGCTCCCATCTGACTGACGCGGTCAAAGTGGTGGATGTAGACGTGCACGAAGACGCGGAACAGACGCGACAGGATCTTCTTCGCCACCTGCATGAAGCTCTTAGGGAAGGGCGTACCTGTGGGGGTGAAGACAAATGGTGTCGTTACTTTTTAAATGCTTTAGATTTTCGGAAAATAACATCCGGGAAATAGAATTTTATAATGAATTCTAGTTCATTATAAACACCGTGCTGCACAGTGATACCATTAAAGCCACTGCCACAGAGCGATTCCGGGTTGCCATTTTGGTCTAGCTTCCTCTCAGTTTTCAGACTGAACACAGTATGAATACCATGACTCTCACCCCCCCCCCCCCCCCCCCCCCCCCCCCGCATCAAAACCACACGTGAGAAATCCCCGCTGCTGAAGCCACTCCAGACTCAATGGTAAAAAAAAAAAACAATGTTATAAATGAGCGATTATTTTATACACAGGAGTGTGTGATATGAAACTGCACTATCGATAGCTCTAAAAATTCCACGTCACGTTACTGATCACAACACAGACTCATCATGGCACCTGTTAGTGGGTGGGATATATTAGGCAGCAAGTGAACATTTTGTCCTCAAAGTTGATGTGTTAGAAGCAGGAAAAATGGACAAGCGTAAGGATTTGAGCGAGTTTGACGAAGGGCCAAATTGTGATGTCTAGACCACTGGATCAGAGCATCTCCAAAACTGCAGCTCTTGTGGGGTGTTCCCGGTCTGCTGTGGTCAGTATCTATCAAAAGTATCCTTTAAGTCCTCTAAGTTCTGTAAAGGACTTAAAGGATCTGCTACTAACATCTTGGTGTCAGATACCACAGCACACCTTCAGGGATCTAGTGGAGTCCATGCCTCGACGGGTCAGGGCTGTTTTGGCAGCAAAAGGGGGACCAACACAATATTAGACAGGTGGTCATAATGTTATGCCTGATTGGTGTAAGTTCTTTATACCAGAGTGAAGCTGAATTCTTCAATCTGATTGGTCAGGTGGTGTGTTCTGTTTTTGTATGACTGCATGAGTCGGAAAGAGTTTCGCAAATTTTGTACAGTTTCGCAACTATTATATGACTTCATGACTTTTGTACAATATTTTTAAACAATTTTAGTACAACATTCCTATTTCACAACTTTTGTACAACTTTTGTAAAAATTCACAACTTTTGTTAGACTTTTATAAGATTTCTGCACAACTTTTGTTCGACCTTTGCACAAATCCATGACTTTTGTACGATCTTAGTACGATTTTTGTTTGACTTCATGACTTGCGCAATTTTCTTTTAACAATTTTAGTACAACTTTTGTATGACTTTTGTACAATCTTTGTACAACTTTTGTACGACTTCATGACTTTTGTACAAATTCACAACTTTTGTACAACCTTTGCACAAATTCATGACTTTTGTACGACTTTTGTTTGACTTTTGTACAAATTTGTACAATATATACAGTTATATTATCTTATATAAAATATATATTATATTATTAGCAGAATATAATAATAATCATGCTGGGGTTTTGTTTAAATGTCCTCGTTGTAATTTTATAGATTAGGGAAAGCAATTTGTTATTCTTGGTTAATTTTCTATCACAATGTTGAGATCATATGGTCACTTTGCCCGGACCTTAGACTGGACAAGACGTCTTCGTGTATCACAGTATCATGATATTTTCTGGCCCCTCCGAAATATCTTTGTCTTTGTGCGCTTTATAAATAGCAGACTGATTAAGATTTAATTACGCCATTAAGCTCTCTCGGGCTTGGCAGCGTTTTGAAAAGGTGTATTTATATCCTAAGCCGGGCTGCGTCACCTGATTTGAAAGGTGACGCTTGGATGAGCGCAGGAGCAGCGAGGCATCGGGTTTAGGGTGACAAACGAGACCAAGACGGTGAGAGGAAAAAGCCTGAGTCATGTGGAACAACCTGCTGCTTTCTTATCTGTGTGGCATTTTAATTAAATAATATTCTTCAGCACGTGTTTTTAAACGTTAATCCGGTGTGTGATTACACTCTGTCCTGCTACGTGTGTCCTGGGCGGCACTGGGCTTTCTTTCTTTGCATATTTGTATGTCATTTGAATGCAAAAAGAAGTTAACGCCCAGGTCTGTACCTAAAAAACAAGCCTAGAGTGCTTCAGGATCGATGGAGGGTTTAAACATCGATTACAAATGGAAATCTTACTCACTTGCACAATATTTCTTTAATATCTGAGGATTTAATGCCATATATGAGTGTGTGTGTGTGCGCGCACTGTGGTTTCTATGGCGACTGACTGGATCCAGGTTAAAGTCACCTCCTGTATGCTGTGCTTGATGCAAGTCACACTCCCCTCTTAAAGCAACTCAGGAGCACGAGCTGTGTACTGCCGGCAACCAGAAATTAATTTCAGTGAGAAAAAAAAAGACAAAATTAGATCACGACTGTTCTCCTGATCTGTACAATTTAGTAAGTTTGATCTTCCTGATGACGCTAATTTGTTATTTAGCCGAATCTAATCTCCAAAGTGAGACCAAGCAATCTTTCCATATTAATAACGTTTACACGAAATACACTTATGATTAAAATAACATAACTGTATATTATAAATCCTGATCTTTCATTGAGATACAGTTTCGGAAATATTATCAGGCTCATGCTTAGGAACAGCTTTGGAAATTGAAGTTGCTAAGCAACAAGATAAGCAGTTGCAAGTTAATGCTGCTTTATGAAGATGAAAGAACCTTTGAAAAAACATCTGGGATGCCCGAGAAGATCAGGAGCTCCTGACTGTAACAGATAATATAAGTACTCGCCTTATCGTCTGGAGATCACGGGTGGTGTACTCTCACTCCTGTCAATCACAGAGCCGATCATGAGCTCATGTATACAGAAGATCACTGGCCAATCATGAGCTCTTGTATGCAGAAGATCACTAGCTAATAATGCTAGCCAATCACTAGCCAATCATGAGCTCATGGATACAGAACATCACTGCCAATCTAAGATAACTAGCCAATCATGAGCTCTTTAATGCAGGCAATCATTGGCCAATCATGCTAAGATCGCTAGCCAATCATGAGCTCTTTAATGCAGAAAATCACTGGCCAATCGTGCTAAGATCACTAGCCAATCACTAGCCAATCATGAGCTCATGTAAACAGAAGATCACTGGCCAATCTAAGATAACTAGCCAATCACTAGCCAAGAAGATCACTGAAGATCACTGGCCAATCATGAGCTCTTGTATGCCGAAGATCACTAGCCAATCATGAGCTCATGCATGCAGAAGATAAAGCTTTTTCCTCCAAACATCTCACACCGACACCAGTTGAGAAGTCTACAGCCTGTGCTATAAGAATGAAGTGTTTGAGGTTTTCTTACCAACATTAGTGGGGAAGATCTGCTCATTGTTGATCTGTACCTCGATCCATTCCATCAACAGGCTCATGTACTTCGGAGCGGAAAGCGCCGTGGGCTTCTTGTACTTGTGCTCATCCTGCCAGCGGTACTCGTACTTGGGCCCTCCGGACATGACGGGGCACGTCTGCTCGGTGCACGACTCGCTGATGGTGCCGTAGATCAGGTTGATGCGGTTGAAGAAGTCCACAACGTGCACGGCCACCCAGTCGCTCAGGTCCTCGCCGTGAGGCAGCTGCACGGCCAGCTTCAGGTCCAAACCTGCGTTCAGCGACGCCTGTGCCTTCTTGTGCAGCTCGAAGCGCTGCGTGCCTGGCTCGAACTTGCGCTTGGGCCGGAATGTTCTGTCTTTGTTGAAGACTTGCTTCAGGGCCAGAGACATGGCGAGGGGACTGTGCGGTTTATTGAAAGAGGATGAGGGAGGAATAAAAACAAACCCTGACGGGAAGGTCCAGGCAGCTTGAGTCAATGGCAGCTGGTTTGCAGATCCAGAGAGAAATTCTGTAAGAGAGAGACAGAGAGAGAGAGAGAGAGAGAGAGAGAGAGGGATTACATAACCAGAAGAAGTTTCACTTAGAAGGAATTTGACTTGACAGTTGTTCAAATAAGAATTAAGAAGAGACGAAAAACAGTCGCAGACAATATCTTACGAAATATTAAAATATTTTGTTTTATATGAAACATCCAAGTGAGGCAGAAATATGACAAGAAAAAGCATCTAACATCATCTGAACTCACCACTCAGACCATTTCTGAGGACTGTCCTAAGGGGCGTGCGTGGCTTAATATTCTAATTAAAACACTTGAATGCATTGAGATGAAGCAGTTTTAATTTCCATGGCGAGTTTTAAAACTGTTACAAGGAACATACTACCTGTTAGACACGAAGGGTGTCACAAACTAATCTGTTCAACTGTAATTACAATGAATTATAAGCCGCATTCCGAGTTTTAACCCCATCCAGAATGACCAAGGACATTTCTACCTCCAATGTAATTTAACTTGAATAGCTTGTATGTTTGAGTGTTAAAGCCTCGGTACAAAAGGGAAGCGATCTTTAACGCTTTAAACCTTTTGAAAAACATCCTAATTAAGATCAACAGAAGTTCCAGATTGAAAAAACAAAGCCTGCTACGTCAACCAAGCAGAACTAAACACAACAATGTAAGTGCCGCTTCATGAAAAGCTATGAGAGAGAACTGACCTGTGATTGTTCATGGTAAAAAAAAAAATGTCACCTGTAATCTACCTGAAATCACACCTGTAATCAACAGCTGAGTCTAAATCAGAGCGAATCAAAGCTCTTGGTCTTCTGAGGCGTGTGTAGGGCTGAAAATGCACAGGTCAGAAAGCTCAAAGCATGGAGCACATGGAACACGGAGAAGATGGAACACGGAGAAGATGAAACATGAAGGTGGAACACGGAGAAGATGGAACACGGAGAAGATGGAACATGGAGAATATGAAACATGAAGGTGGAACACAGAGAAGATGAAACACAGAGAAGATAGAACACGGAGAAGATGAAACATGAAGATAGAACACGGAGAAGATGGAACACGGGGAGAATATGAAACATGAAGGTGGAACACAGAGAAGATAGAACACGGAGAAGATGAAACATGAAGGTGGAACATGGAGAAGATGGAACACGGAGAATATGAAACACAGAGAAGATAGAACACGGAGAAGATGAAACATGAAGATAGAACACGGAGAAGATGGAACACGGAGAAGATGAAACATGAAGGTGGAACACAGAGAAGATGAAACACAGAGAAGATAGAACACGGAGAAGATGAAACATGAAGATAGAACACGGAGAAGATGGAACACAGAGAATATGAAACATGAAGGTGGAACACAGAGAAGATAGAAACACGGAGAAGATGGAACACGGAGAAGATGAAACATGAAGGTGGAACACAGAGAAGATGGAACACGGAGAAGATGGAACATGGAGAAGACAGAACACGGAGAAAGACAGAAAACGGAGAAGAAAGAAACATGGAGAAGATGGAACACGGAGAAGATGGAACACGGAGATGATGGAACACAAGATGGACATCCTGTGTTCGTTTCCTCTTTTTCTTTGTTATTACAAATCTCCATGAACACTCAGTCATTGCATAGTGCTACAGCTCTGTGTTTTGGCTATACAAAGAAAAAAAACCCCAAAACACAGATCATGTTTGAATCACTTCCTGCAGTTGGACTGATTCAGAGTTGAATCATTTTCTCACTAGATTTCGCTGAGACCAGCGCACTCTGACGCTCCCGGACCTGGGGTTCTTGCCTATCTAAATAACTTCACTTAGAGGGAAAATACACTATATTAGCAAACGTTTTGGGACGCCCTTCCAAATCAGTGAGTTCAGGTGTTTTTTTTTCAGGGGTTGGGCTCGGCCCCTTAGTTCCAGTGAGAGGAACTCTTAATGCTTCAGCTTCATACCAAGACATTTTGGACAATTTCATGCTCCCAACTTTGAGGGAACAGTTTGGGGATGGTCCCCTTCCTGTTCCAACATGACTGCACACCAGTGCACAAAGCAAGGTCCATAAAGACATGGATGAGCGAGTTTGGTGTGGAGGAACTTGACTGGCCTGCACAGAGTCCTGACCTCAACCCCATAGAACACCTTTGGGATGAATTAGAGTGGAAACTGCGAGCCAGGTCTTCTCGTCCAACATCAGTGCCTGACCTCACAAATGTGCTTCTAGAGGAACGGTCAAAAATTCCCATTACATTGTGGAAAGCCTTCCCAGAAGAGTTGAAGCTGTTACAGCGGCAAAGGGCGGGACAACTCCATATTACATTCATGTCCATGTAAAGGCAGATGTCTCAAAACTTTCTGAAATATAGTGTACATGGGTTCGATTCAAGCAGACTTAACACTGCATACAATACCATTATTGTGTGTTTAATCATGAAATCTTATTGATTTATGTTTTTTCACCACACATCTAGGCTACATCTTCCGGATGCTGAATTATTCCTAGATATTTTCCTGCTCGTCATTTCTCTCAAGGATGCATTCCCACCACGTGCATTGCAATTCAGACACAATGGAGCGAGAGACCCTTACAAACCGCTCCCATGTGTAAAAATAAAGCTCTAGTGGCATTAAGGAAGAGGAGTTAAAATGAAAGAATAAGTAGAGGTGGAGACACACCCTTCCGAGCGTCACGTGTTCCAGATTCGTGTTGTGGTGTGTACAATTTCCAGAATTCCTCAGATGGGAAATTACTCAACTAACCTCGGAGTGCTGGGGGAATTTGTTGTTAGTGATGGTGTGATACAGCAATAATGTGTCACGATGAATTTGACAAGCACTTCATCAGAGATACAAATAATGACGTCACAACGTTTTTAATTCCACATCTGAGCTGTTGAAGTCTGTATAGGTTTGGATGTTCGCTTATTATCCGTCTCGAATAATACCCAAGTTCAAAATTATCCCAGAGGTCCCTAGTCTGGTATTTCTGGTAGATTTATAAAGTTTATAAAAATTGCGTTTCCTCTGCCGCAATTTAGAGTAGCATAAAAATCTTTCAAGCGAACAGTGAATTTAATTATATAAAGTATATCATGGAATAATGAATGAAGGAGAGCTGAAATGAGATGAGGAGTTTGTTTTGTGGTGATGGTGTGCATCAACTAGGCAACAGGGCGTCTTCCTGTACGTGACGTGACAGACAGAGGTTGCAAGTTTATGTTGCTTTATAAAACATTTCTAAAATCCTTATGAAGATGAAGCTGTGAGTGGAGTAACAGATAATATAAATGCTCGCCTTATCGTCTGGAGATCATGGGTGGTGTACTCTCCCTCCTGTCAATCACAGAGACACTAGCCAATCATGATCATCATGTGTGCAGCCGATCATAAGCTAGCCAATCATGTCAATCATGAGCTCTTGTATGCAGAAGATCACTAGCCAATCATGTGCTCCTGTATGCAGAAGTCCCAGTACACGAAAGAATTTACTTTTTCTTCACAAAAACACAAAAAAAGAGTATGCAAATTAAGATTAAACTTTTGTTTTAGTTTATACATTTGGTTCCTGTCTCCGCCCCCTGTCCTGTCATTGGTCTGTTTCTTCGCAAAAAAGAGTCTGTACTTCTAACACGTAGCACATGTATGCAAATCAGGACACCACAATTGTTTTAATTGGGTTTTGTTCCTGACTCCGCCCCCTGTCCTGTCATTGGTCGGTTACTGATTGTCTTCACCTGTACAGTGTTTCTTGAATTTTTAATTCTTATATCTTTTGTGTGTCACTGTGGCAAGGCAAAAAAAGTCATCATGATGCCTTTTGTCTGTAAAATCTCACTCTGTGCGCTTGTTTTTCATTTCTTTACCCTGTTTCAGTGTTATAAAACCCTACCTTTATTATTAAATATTAATTACTTTTAATAAGCTTAGGCACTGACTCGTCAGTTATAACCAGGTGTGATTTGTGCTTCGAAATAACCTACAAACTTATTTATTCATTCATTTATTCATTGTCTACCGTTTATCCGATCTATACTCGGGTCACGGGGAGCCTGTGCCTATCTCAGGCGTCATTGGGCATCAAGGCAGGATACACCCTGGACGGAGTGCCAACCCATCGCAGGGCACACACACTCTCTCATTCACTCACACAATCACACACTACGGACAATTTAGAGATGCCAATCAACCTACAATGCATGTCTTTGGACTGGGGAGGAAACCGGAGTACCCGGAGGAAACCATGCAAACTTATATTTATATGAAATAAAAATGCATGTAAGATGAGTTCAGGCTTTAGGGCACATCTTTTGACACTTTAGTGACTCGTTATTTAAGAATTCCTGAAATCATACCTACTATTAACTCAGTTGCTGTATTATATGAGTAATACATGGGCGTTTTTGCTCAGTTTCAGGGGAAACAAACCACTACCTGTTTGCATGGGACGGGTGTCCACAGCAAACCTTCTGAAATCATCCGTAATTATATGCTTAAAGAATTTTAACTTTTCCAAAAAATCCACTGAAGGTTTTTTTTTTTTTTTACACTTTTATAATCCGAATTTGAGCAGCGCGTGTCTTAATGTGTGTGTGTGAGTGTGTGTGTGTGTGTGTGTGTTTTCGGGTGTGGAAGAAAATAAGACCAGACCATATTTTTTTCTGACAAAAAAAAAAGGCGTTTCCTTTCCTTTTTAGAACCAAAACAAAAACCATGTTTACCAGGAAAAAGAAATAAAAGCTTTAAACTTCTCCCGTTGTCCTAATGAGATGTTAATAAGCAATATTTCCGTATATAGAAGTTGAAACAAACTTACCGATCAGCGGCGGATACTTTCTACTTCCGCTTTGACGTTACCGCTTCTTTTTTTTTTGGACGCTATTAACTAATTTATCTGAAACGAATGATCCCCAAACCCCTAAAGCTACATTATTGGTACCCCGATAACTCCAGTTGAGTTGTTCCTATCAGCGCAGTCGCTCTTGACAGTTATTAGGCTTTTTCTTCTGAGAGAGATGAAGCCTACAGTTTGTTGAAGAGAGCAACAAGCGCCTCCGTGTAAACCTACTGAACAAAGTCCACTTCCTCTCATCATGACAACGTCACGCAGCTCTACTGTACACACTGCTTTCCAAAATGGCTCCCTGGTGGAAACAGAGTGCACTACATAGGGCGTCAATAGCCCTGTATAAACACGCACTTTTATGTAAAGGGAATTGGGACTGAGCCAATGTGACTCTGGAGAGGGGTTTAACTTTACAGTATGTTTCTCAAACACGAAAAAAACCAGGCTTAACCCTTGAGTTTAATAACTTAGCAATAACTGTACTTTTGAGTTGTTATACTCACATCTATATTTCTAGTATTTGGCAGACGCCCTTATCTAGAGCAACTTATCCCATTTTTTATACAAATGAGCAATTCAGGGTTAAGGGCCTTGCTCAAGGGCCCAGCAGTGGAACTAGATATACATTCATTAAGCTATCCCATATACTAAGCTAACTAGATATACATTCATTAAGCTACCGCCATATACTAAGCTAACTAGATATACATTCATTAAGCTATCCCATATACTAAGCTAACTAGATATACATTCATTAAGCTACCCCATATACTAAGCTAACTAGATATACATTCATTAAGCTACCCCATATACTAAGCTAACTAGATATACATTCATTAAGCTACCCCATATACTAAGCTAACTAGATATACATTCATTAAGCTACCGCCATATACTAAGCTAACTAGATATACATTCATTAAGCTACCGCCATATACTAAGCTAACTAGATATACATTCATTAAGCTATCCCATATACTAAGCTAACTAGATATACATTCATTAAGCTATCCCATATACTAAGCTAACTAGATATACATTCATTAAGCTATCCCATATACTAAGCTAACTAGATATACATTCATTAAGCTATCCCATATACTAAGCTAACTAGATATACATTCATTAAGCTATCCCATATACCAAGCTAACTAGATATACATTCATTAAGCTACCGCCATATACCAAGCTAACTAGATATACATTCATTAAGCTACCGCCATATACTAAGCTAACTAGATATACATTCATTAAGCTACCGCCATATACTAAGCTAACTAGATATACATTCATTAAGCTACCGCCATATACTAAGCTAACTAGATATACATTCATTAAGCTACCGCCATATACTAAGCTAACTAGATATACATTCATTAAGCTATCCCATATACTAAGCTAACTAGATATACATTCATTAAGCTATCCCATATACTAAGCTAACTAGATATACATTCATTAAGCTATCCCATATACTAAGCTAACTAGATATACATTCATTAAGCTATCCCATATACCAAGCTAACTAGATATACATTCATTAAGCTACCGCCATATACCAAGCTAACTAGATATACATTCATTAAGCTATCCCATATACTAAGCTAACTAGATATACATTCATTAAGCTATCCCATATACTAAGCTAACTAGATATACATTCATTAAGCTACCGCCATATACTAAGCTAACTAGATATACAGTGGGGCAAAAAAGTATTTAGTCAGCCACCAATTGTGCAAGTTCTCCCACTTAAAAAGATGAGAGAGGCCTGTAATTTTCATCATAGGTACACTTCAACTATGAGAGACAGAATGAGAAAAAAAAAATCCAGAAAATCACATTGTCTGATTTTTAAAGAATTTATTTGCAAGTTATGGTGGAAAATAAGTATTTGGTCAATAACAAAAGTTCATCTCAATACTTTGTTATATACCCTTTGTTGGCAATGACAGAGGTCAAACGTTTTCTGTAAGTCGCCACAAGGTTTTTACACACTGTTGCTGGTAGTTTGGCCCATTCCTCCATGCAGATCTCCTCTAGAGCAGTGATGTTTTGGGGGCAACACGGATTTTCAACTCCCTCCAAAGATTTTCTATGGGGTTGAGATCTGGAGACTGGCTAGGCCACTCCAGGACCTTGAAATGCTTCTTACGAAGCCACTCCTTCGTTGCCCGGGCGGTGTGTTTGGGATCATCGTCATGCTGAAAGACCCAGCCACGTTTCATCTTCAATGCCCTTGCTGATGGAAGGAGGTTTTTACTCAAAATCTCACGATACATGGCCCCATTCACTCTTTCCTTTACACGGATCAGTCGTCCTGGTCCCTTTGCAGAAAAACAGCCCCAAAGCATGATGTTTCCACCCCCATGCTTCACAGTAGGTATGGTGTTCTTTGGATGCAACTCAGCATTCTTTCTCCTCCAAACACGACAAGTTGAGTTTTTTACCAAAAAGTTCTATTTTGGTTTCATCTGACCATATGACATTCTCCCAATCCTCTTCTGGATCATCCAAATGCTCTCTAGCAAACTTCAGACGGGCCCGGACATGTACTGGCTTAAGCAGGGGGACACGTCTGGCACTGCAGGATTTGAGTCCCTGGCGGTGTAGTGTGTTACTGATGGTAGCCTTTGTTACTTTGGTCCCAGCTCTCTGCAGGTCATTCACTAGGTCTCCCCGTGTGGTTCTGGGATTTTTGCTCACCGTTCTTGTGATCATTTTGACCCCACGGGGTGAGATCTTGCATGGAGCCCCAGATCGAGGGAGATTATCAGTGGTCTTGTATATCTTCCATTTTCTAATAATTGCTCCCACAGTTGATTTCTTCACACCAAGCTGCTTACCTATTGCAGATTCAGTCTTCCCAGCCTGGTGCAGATCTACAATTTTGTTTCTGGTGTCCTTTGACAGCTCTTTGGTCTTGGCCATAGTGGAGTTTGGTGTCTGACTGTTTGAGGTTGTGGACAGGTGTCGTTTATACTGATAACGAATTCAAACAGGTGCCATTAATACAGGTAACGAGTGGAGGACAGAGGAGCCTCTTAAAGAAGAAGTTACAGGTCTGTGAGAGCCAGAAATCTTGCTTTTTTGTAGGTGACCAAATACTTATTTTCCACCATAATTTGCAAATAAATTCTTTAAAAATCAGACATTGTGATTTTCTGGATTTTTTTTTTCTCATTCTGTCTCTCATAGTTGAAGTGTACCTATGATGAAAATTACAGGCCTCTCTCATCTTTTTAAGTGGGAGAACTTGCACAATTGGTGGCTGACTAAATACTTTTTTGCTCCACTGTACACTACTGCTCAAAAGTTTGGGATCACTCAAAAATGTTATTGTTTTCCAAGGAAACAAACATGAAATTAGTTTGAATAGAAAATATAGCAAAAGAACAGGACATGCCGATAAGTCAAAGTTGAAAACATGGTGTGAAGGAGGTGAATGTTGGAGTGGAAGATCTGGAGTGTCCTGACTCTGACTTAACCCCACTGAACACCTCTGGGATGAACTGGAACTAGAGCCTCATCACCATTTCTTTATATCTCAATTGATCACTCCCACCTGATCAGGTAGTCTATATTTGTACTCCTTTTTTTATTTCTTTTTTATCCTTTATCATTGTAACATTGTGAATTTCTTTTTCTTCATAGACTTATTTCTAAAATCTATTTTAATAAAAGCATATTGTTTATAAGAGTACATGAATTCATAAATAACTGTAATAGTAAAAGAAAAAAAAAATGTAGTTGAATTGCAAATAAAAGAAAAACAATAAAACATACAGTAATCCAAGGGGGAAAAAAATAAAGATAAAATGCATGTTTTATGAGGTGGAATGCAAACAGTCACTGGATGAGTATAAAATAAAGGTAAAAAGATTTTTATTAAATGATTTTTATTAATTATTTTTATTAATAATTTTTTTTTTAATTAATCTGTGTTAAGATGGAAAAAGTCTGATTAGCTACTCAATTATTATTAAATTATTAATTATTAAAATTGGGAACAGTGGTACAAACCCTGTACC
This sequence comes from Hemibagrus guttatus, assembly GCA_033459395.1. Lineage (NCBI taxonomy): Eukaryota > Metazoa > Chordata > Actinopteri > Siluriformes > Bagridae > Hemibagrus > Hemibagrus guttatus. Next base: position 26,984,068 of record JAUCMX010000007.1, read on the forward strand.
GCCAACCACTGCATAAAAAACCCCCCAAAAAATGCACACACTGTGCTTGCATAGTTTATCAAAAAGTAAAAAAGAAAAAAATATTTTTTCAATTCTTAAAATAGAAACAAACACAAAAAAAACCCAACACAAATACACACACAGGAATTCACACACAAAGTGTAAAACTATCCATAAAAACATTTGACTGAGATTTTGAATTTGTCCAAAATCCCAATCTGCTAAATTTCTTCCATGAATTAAGAAGACTTTAAGATTGACCACCAAACATCAGCATTAAATCCTGTCATGAATGCCATTTTAACATTTCAAGCTTCACCATCATAACAAAAAAGGTTCGAGGAAAAATGACGAAGTGGCAAAGGCGCTTATTCTTCGAAAGAAAAACTGTTATACTTGCATCATTATCTCAAAGAGGATGTGATTTTTAAAAAAAAGAAAACAAACCATGTATTTCATAAGCACAAAGCTTTCGCTTCCAGCTCTGACCTCTGACACACAGCGAATCCTGCAAAGAATTTGTACTTTCTCACACACACATGCACACATGCGCACACACACACACACACACCAGGCTGTTTCTAATTACTGCTAATTTTCCTCTTCTGGTTTCTTCTCCTCTCCATTCTCCTCAGTGGGTTTCTTCTTAGAAATGGAGTAGTAGTAGGTCCTCATCTTCTCTTCCACTTTCATGAAACCCGGCCTGTCTTCATAACTGCAGGGGAGAGAAAGCAGGAAAGGAAAGATGTTTTTACATGTTCCTCTGAGTGAATCACACTTCGTTAGAAATAAACACAGCCGGGGGCAAGTCCATGCAAAATTCAGCTGAACTCTGGGAAAATAGTGCTCTGGAAAACCGCTATAAAATCACACTGAAAGTGATTTAAGTGTCTGCTCGACTGTTTCACTGTAACACTAAATAGAAATTTTATTTAAAGTTTAAAATTTTAAAACTTGTTAAATGTTTTTTTTGTTTGTTTTATTTATTTATTTATTTATTTATTTGTTTTTTAGACTAAACACTAATAACACTAACACTAAATAGAAATAATTTTAAAGCAACATATTGTCAGTTTATTTGCATGTTTTTTATTTTATTGTGTTTTTTATTTTTAATTTCTTTTAGAAATAAAATTATTTTTAAAAAATGTCAGTGTGTTTTTTTTTATTTTATTGTGTTTTTATAATTTTTTATTAATTTTTTTAGAAATAAATAATAACACTAAAGAGAAATAATTTTAAAGCAACACATTGTCAGTTTAGTTGTATGTTTTTATTTTATTGTTTTTTAATTTCTTTAAAAAATTGTTTAGAAATAAACGATAACACTAAATAGAAATAATTTTAAAGCAATATGTTATCAGTTTATTTGTGTTTTTTATTTTATTGTGTTTTTTTTATTTTTTATTCTATTTTTTAGAAATAAATGATAACACTAAACAGAAATAATTTTAAAGCAACACTGTCAGATTATTATTATTATTTTTTTTTTTTTAAATATTTTTGTTTTTTAAAAATTCTCTATTTTTATTTCTAGAAATAAATAATAACACTAAATAGAAATAACTCCAAAGCAACACTGTCAGTTTATTTGTATGTTTTTTACTTTATTGTGTTTTTTATTAATTTTTTATGTATTTATTTATTTGTTTTTAGAAATAAATAATAAAAAAAATAGCAGCATTATCTGCCAATAGAACAAGTTTGAAATTAAAATATCTAGAAGTATGTTTTTATAATCTTCAAGATATTTTCACTTATATATAGATTTTGTAGATATTATATTATATATAGATAATGATATAATAATATTTATCTCTCTTTTTTTTTGGACATTCTAAAAAATATCTTGCGTCTAAAAGAGTAATATATGTTTGTCGTGTTTCTTGGACACATCACATGACCAGACTATCTCACAGATGACTGCAATCTTGTGCTTTAAAAAATCTACAAACTACATGGACGTCATTATGGTTTAAACAGGAAGTGACACAGATATTAAGAGGATATTAAAAAAAAAAGCTGCTGTAGTTCATCAAAAAAAGGGAATAGAGCTTTGGTGTAATGGAGCTTTGGGGTAATGAAAAATGAAATCTCACAGCTTGTCCTGTTCCTGAGAAACTAAACTAAATTGAGACTAAACTCAACAAGAAAATGTAAAAAAAAACAAAGAAACAAAACCCTAGAGCTTCACATGCTGTAACAAAACACTGACCTTTTTTTTTTTTTACATTGACGTAGCTCGTCCACTGTACAAGTCCTTGTGGTTACCATAGCAACATGATTTATTTATTTATTTATTAGAACGTAAACATTGTTTAGATGTGTGATTTGCTGCGCTAGCGTCAGAGCTACTATTGTAGAAAATTCATCAACGCTTTCTGACCAATCAGAATCAAGAATTCAGAAGAGTGCTGTGGTGAAAAACAAAAAAAAGTAACATACTAAAACACTAATTTCCTAAAAACTAACAAAGCTCACGTACTTTAAGGTCCAGCATTCTTTCATCAGCTCGTACATGGGCTCCGGGCAGCCAGATGGACTCTCCATGCGGCTGCCGCTCTGGATGAAGTTGATCACCTCGGGACCTTTCATTTTCTGTACACGAATAAAAAAACATTTTTAAAAAGGTGTCACGTGCCGACTGACGAGGAAGGATGGATCAGACCCACACGCGGGGATAGACGGCAGACGGGTTTATTTGAAATAAGAACATACATCCACGAAGACACCACACAAAGACGTTACATTAAGACGAGGACTAGCCCCGAACACAAGCAGAGAGCCACTATAAATAAGGAACATCATTACTAGCAACATGAGGAACAGGTGAACAAAGGCGGGAACACATTAGGGATTAGGCGTGGCTAAAACAAACACATGACAAACAAACAACAAAAACAACCCCTGCTGAAGGTCCCCTAGTGGTCCTACAGGGAACTTTGCCCACCGTAACAAAAGGTTTATAAATGTGTACAATCAACTGCAGCAGCTAGATAACTACAAGACACCTCATCATGGTATAAAGTATTGGGATATGGAAAAACCATCAGAAAGGTGTGGATCTAAAAAAAAACCCTTCTATTTTACAATTTATCTACAAAAAATTATGTAATGTTGGTGTCTCTTGGAACAAAACAATCCAAATATTATTAATAATAATAATAATAATAATAATAATAATAATAACGAGACATGTACATTTCCTGAAGAAAATGTGAGTGGTGCTTGCCGTGCTAAAACTCGTTTGTGACGCATTTCCCCACATTGTGCTGAGTGTTTTAATATGTCACATGTGTATGTGGCAGAAATTTTGTGATTACCCATAATTCTGGTGGGAGGGGGCGCAGGTGACGTGACATGACGTCACCCGGATACACATCACTTCCCCTCATTGTGCTGAGAGTTTTGATATGTCACGTGTATGTAGTCGTAATTTTGCGATTACCCATAATTCCTGGGGGCATGCATGTGACGTCACGTGACGTCACCCAGATACACGTCACTTACTTCCCCTCATTGTACTGAGCGTTTTGATATGTCACATGTGTATGTAGCCATAATTTTGCGATTTCCCATAATTCCCGGGGGGAGGGGCACGTGACGTCACGTGATGTCATCCAGACACACGTCACTCACTTCCCCTCATTGTACTGAATGTTGTGATATGTGATATGTCTATGTTGCAGTGCGTGTGTGATTTGTATTGAGGATTGAAAATCCCGCCCATTCATTTCCATGGCACTTTTTGGGGCGTTCCAAGGGGCGTGGCGGGAATACCGAAATTCCGATCGCTAACAAAAGTCATAGCACATCTTTCCCGAGCAAACCGCACGGTATGATACCTCATTCGTGGGTCTACGACAAACGGTGCGGGACTAGTTAGCAGACAGAATTTTGTACGGAAGAAGAAGAAGGAGAAGAAGCAGGGAGCAGAGCTGACACAGTCAACACTGACTGTATCAAAATTCCACAATAATTACAATGTACGTTAATACACAGATCAGGCCAAATATCGTGTTGGTCCTCCTTTTGCTGCCAAAAAAGTCCCGACCTGTCATGCAATTTGTATTGATATCTTTCTATCAGAACCAGCATTAACTTCTTCAGCAATCTGAGCAACAGTAGCTCGTCTGTGGGATCGGACCACACGGGCCAGCCTTTCCCCACGTGCATCACTGAGCCTCGGCTGCCCATGACCCTGTCGACGGTTCATCACTGTTCCTTCCTTGGACCACACTTTTGATAGATATTGACCACTGCAGACCGGGAACACCCCACAAGAGCTGCAGTTTTGGAGATGTTCTGATCCAGTGGTCTAGCCATCACAATTTGGCCCTTCATCAAACTCACTCAAATCCTTACGCTTGCCCATTTTTCCTGCTTCTAACACATCAACTTTGAGGACAAAATGTTCACTTGCTGCCTAATATATCCCACCCACTAACAGGTGCCATGATGAGGAGATACTCAGTCTTATTCACTTCATCCTCTCACTGCTCACAATGTTATGCCTGATCGGTGTGAAGAATATTTAATTTATTTTTCATTTACATTTCATTTATTCTTCTCATAATCTGAAGCAGTCTCTGGCAAAAGAATTTCCTTTAATTAATAAAGCTCTATCTTATCTTATCTTATCTTATACCCCTCCCAACCACTAGAGGTCTCTCTCTCCTGAACACTAATGTAGTTTTTCAGTCATATCCAGTCCACTCAGTATATTTATACACAGAAACCTGATATTCTCTGCAAAGTCTTGCCAACTACCTGCTTCATGTCATCATATCAGTGATGCTGTTTTGATTCTTCTGATTATTAATGAAAAAATTACGCCCCTGTTTATCCTATCTAGATCACTGTGATTATGAGAAGACTGTGATCTTGCTCTGTCTTGTTGATCTATATTCAATTATATTCAATTATCTGTATTCAATTATTTAACCTTCATCGTTCTGTCCTGGGGTGAACTTTTGCATTCAATTACAGAGTGTATTAAAAAAATGTTAAAGGCATCACTTTTATCTTTCAAGAGTTTATTAAAACCATGCGGTAAAATTATTTCCAGAGTGTTGTTCATTAGGGGCAAGCCAAATATGGTCATCATTATTCCATGCAGGGGTCAGAAAACAACAAGCGGTGAGATACCAGGAAACCAGAAGATGTGAACAAGTAAACAATTCTCAGACGTAAACATACAAATGAATGATAAGACTTCACAACGAGACGCAAGCTAACACGAAACAGGTGCACACAGTCAGTAAACAGACCTAAACATGAACACATGGAGCTTATCACCACGGCAACGGCAATGCATGACAAGTATCAAAAATGTGTGTGTGTTTTTTTAAATGGAATTATTCTTATATGTAATCAGGATGTTAAGATAAATACCTTGTAAGGTTTTCCTCCGTAGGAGAACGCCTCCCACATGGTGACCCCGTAACTCCACACGTCACCTTTACTGGAGAACTTGTGGTAGTTGATGCACTCCGGAGCATACCATTTTAGAGGCCATTTGCCTAATGTGCGTGCCTACACACACACACACACACACACACACACACACACACACACACAGACGCTCAAACACGGATGTTTGTCTCAATTTTTTCCACCCACACACTGCTCTTTGTGGTTTAAGAGGTTGCAGAACATATCAGTATGAATATTGAGGTCTTATTTCTCAAACAAGCTGAGCAGCTCTTCACCTTGTAATAGTTATTGTCTGCGCCGAGTGCTTTGGAGAGACCGAAGTCGCTGATCTTGGCGTAATGTTGGTTGACCAGCAGCACGTTCCGAGCTGCCAAATCTCTGTGCACGAAGTTCTTCTCCTCCAAATACTTCATCCCCAACGAGACCTGGTGCATTAGCTCCACCACGTTATCTACTGACACCTGATCTCTGACAAAACACACACAAATGCATCATTGATTAAAAAAATCAATTCAATCCAACCATCAACTCTTCCATCCATCCATCCATCAACCCATCCATCCAACCATCAACCCATCCATCCATCAAACCATCAACCCATCCATCCATCCAACCATCCATCAACCCATCCATCCATCCATCAACCCATCCATCCAACCATCAACCCATCCATCCATCCATCCAACCATCAACCCATCCATCCATCCAACCATCAACCCATCCATCCATCCAACCATCAACCCATCCATCCATCCAACCATCCATCAACCCATCCACCCATCCAACCATCCATCAACCCATCCACCCATCCATCCATCCATCCATCCATCCATCCAACCATCAACCCCATCCCCATCCATCCATCCATCCACCCATCCATCCATCCATCCAACCATCAACCCATCCAACCATCCATCCATCCAACCATCAACCCATCCATCCATCAAACCATCAACCCATCCATCCATCCATCCATCCAACCATGAATCAAGCCATCCATCCATCAACCCATCAATCCATCCAACCATCCATTCATCCATCCATCCATCCATCCATTCAACAATCCATCAACCCATTAATCCATCCAACCATCCATCAATCCATCCCACCATCAATCAACCCATCCATCCATCCATCCATCCATCAATCCATCCAACCATCAATCAACCCATCCATCCATCCAACCATCAATCAACCCATCCATCCATCCATCCATCCATCCATCCAACCATCAATCAACCCATCCATCCATCCAACCATCCATCAATCCATCCAACCATCAACCCACCCATCAACCCACCCATCCATCCATCCATCCATCCATCCATCCATCCATCCATCCATTTTCTGTAGTGATTATCATACACAGGATCGTGGAGAACATGGAATCCTTCTTAGAGGGAGACATCCTGGACGGGGTGCCAGCTCATCGCAGGGCACAATCACACACACACACACACACACATACACCCCCCCCCATCCCCCCCCACACACATACACATTACAGAAAATGCCAATCAGCCTACAATGCATTTCTTTGGAACGAGGAAGGAAACCTGAGAACCTGCAAGGAAACCCCTGAAGCACTAGGAGAACATGTAAACTCCACTCACAGACGGGATTCGAACCCTCAACCCCGGGGCAGGTGCTGTCGTGGAAAAGTTGGAATTTTATTCCATTATTCCATTCCAAATAAATGATCTTAAATTCCACAGTATTTCTGGAATATGCTGTTTTTGGCATGCTTTTATGGGAAAATAATTAAGGATGGCTTGAGGTTAACAGGTTGATGTGCCCTGGCATCATTCTTAC
>JAUCMX010000007.1:26996315-27033815 GCA_033459395.1 Hemibagrus guttatus
GAGAGAGAGAGAGAGAGAAGAGGAGATGGAAAAGAAGGAGGAAAAGAAGGGGTAGAAGCGAAAGAAGAAGAAGAGGCAAAAGAAGAAGAAGAAGGTGGGGGAGAAAGAGGAAGGAAAACAGAAAAATAAATAGCAGGGTGAGAACAAGACAGAGGCGGGAGAGAGAGAGAGAGAGAGAGAGAGAGAGAGAGAGAGAGAGAGAGAGAAGATAGAGGAGCAAAAGAATGAATAGAGGCGAAAGAAGAAAAAGTGGCAAAAGTTGAAGAAGTGGAGAAAGAAGAAGAGTGAATGAGGAGAAGTAAAAGAAGAAAAAGAAAAGGATGAAGAAGAAGTAGTGAAGGAAAAAGAGAAAGAAGAAGAAGGAGAAGGTGGAGGAGAAGGAGGAAGAAAAATAAAAAAAGAAATAGCAGGGTAAGAACAAGACAGAGGAGGAAAAGAGAGAGAGAGAGAGAGGAGATGGAGAAGGAGGAGTAAAAGGAGGAATAAAAGCAAGATAAGGGGAATGAAGAAATGAAGAAGAAGAAGAAGAAGAAGAAGAAGAAGAAGAGCTATCTGATTGTTGATCTCTCTTTCCTCGACTGTCCACACGTACAGTTTCATATCAATATGCTCCTCCTGATAATTCTCGTTTCCATAGCAACAGCTTGCACAGGGACTCGTACGTGACGGCGGACGCATGACGTGAACCGAATCACGTTTTGTTTAACCTTTGACAGCGTGACGTTTCCGCTAACGAGACATTTATTCTGTGCTCAAAAGGAAAGAAGTCTCCGGTGTCAGCGATTCGTTACATTAAGTTTTCCGACCCGGAAAATCTTTGGGTTTGTTTGAAGCGTGAACTTTTTTTCATGAAAACTTCAAGAAAGAGAAAAAAGTGTGAAGGAATGTTACAGCTGCTAAAACTTTCACAGAACACCAAATGTAACAAAAAATGGATAAAAAGTATCACCGTGTAGCTCATTAATGAATAAATAACTAAATTTACTGTACAAGGAATAAAACGTTCCTGTTATAGGAAAATAATCCACTTCCTGACGGTAACGTGATCTGGACGTTGATGTTTTTCCTCTAGCCGCACCCCCCGGTGTGTCCGACTCCTCCTCAACACGCTGAAACACTGGACGTGAGGAGTGAACTGGATGGAATGTGAAACCCTGACACCGACAGGATGTGCGTGTAATAACGATTTCTGCACGAATCCTAACTCTGAGCTCTGAGACTTTACGTTTTTAACCATGGTTATTGTTCACACACTTTCACACGAGTGAAAGTTTCCGACTGCGCTTCAGCGAAGCGGCTCATGTTTCGCTCCTTTTTCCATCGCTAATTATAGCACGCTGTGTGTCGCAGCTCAGAGACGCTTTATCATTTAATCCATCGATTTATATCTTCTCTTAAACCGACACTCAAACTGACCGCCTCTTTACTCCTAAACCTACACTCAAACTGACCACCTCTTTACTCCTAAACCTACACTCAAACTGACCTCCTCTTTACTCCTAAACCTACACTCAAACTGACCACCTCTTTACTCCTAAACCTACACTCAAACTGACCACCTCTTTACTCCTAAACCTACACTCAAACTGACCTCCTCTTTACTCCTAAACCTACACTCAAACTGACCTCCTCTTTACTCCTAAACCTACACTCAAACTGACCACCTCTTTACTCCTAAACCTACACTCAAACTGACCACCTCTTTACTCCTAAACCTACACTCAAACTGACCACCTCTTTACTCCTAAACCTACACTCAAACTGACCGCCTCTTTACTCCTAAACCTACACTCAAACTGACCACCTCTTTACTCCTAAACCTATACTCAAACTGACCACCTCTTTACTCCTAAACCTACACTCAAACTGACCACCTCTTTACTCCTAAACCTACACTCAAACTGACCGCCTCTTTACTCCTAAACCTACATTCAAACTGACCTCCTCTTTACTCCTAAACCTACACTCAAACTGACCTCCTCTTTACTCCTAAACCTACACTCAAACTGACCTCCTCTTTACTCCTAAACCTACACTCAAACTGACCTCCTCTTTACTCCTAAACCTACACTCAAACTGACCGCCTCTTTACTCCTAAACCTACACTCAAACTGACCACCTCTTTGCTCCTAAACCTACACTCAAACTGACCGCCTATTTACTCCTAAACCTACACTCAAACTGACCACCTCTTTGCTCCTAAACCTACACTCAAACTGACCGCCTATTTACTCCTAAACCTACACTCAAACTGACCTCCTCTTTACTCCTAAACCTACACTCAAACTGACCTCCTCTTTACTCCTAAACCTACACTCAAACTGACCTCCTCTTTACTCCTAAACCTACACTCAAACTGACCGCCTCTTTACTCCTAAACCTACACTCAAACTGACCTCCTCTTTACTCCTAAACCTACACTCAAACTGACCTCCTCTTTACTCCTAAACCTACACTCAAACTGACCGCCTCTTTACTCCTAAATCTACACTCAAACTGACCTCCTCTTTACTCCTAAACCTACACTCAAACTGACCTCCTCTTTACTCCTAAACCTACACTCAAACTGACCTCCTCTTTACTCCTAAAACTGACCGCCTCTTTACTCCTAAACCTACACTCAAACTGACCTCCTCTTTACTCCTAAACCTACACTCAAACTGACCTCCTCTTTACTCCTAAAACTGACCGCCTCTTTACTCCTAAACCTACACTCAAACTGACCGCCTCTTTATTCCTAAACCTACACTCAAACTGACCTCCTCTTTATTCCTAAACCTACACTCAAACTGACCGCCTCTTTACTCCTAAATCTACACTCAAACTGACCTCCTCTTTACTCCTAAACCTACACTCAAACTGACCTCCTCTTTACTCCTAAACCTACACTCAAACTGACCTCCTCTTTACTCCTAAACCTACACTCAAACTGACCGCCTCTTTACTCCTAAACCTACACTCAAACTGACCTCCTCTTTACTCCTAAACCTACACTCAAACTGACCTCCTCTTTACTCCTAAACCTACACTCAAACTGACCGCCTCTTTATTCCTAAACCTACACTCAAACTGACCTCCTCTTTACTCCTAAACCTACACTCAAACTGACCGCCTCTTTATTCCTAAACCTACACTCAAACTGACCTCCTCTTTATTCCTAAACCTACACTCAAACTGACCGCCTCTTTACTCCTAAATCTACACTCAAACTGACCTCCTCTTTACTCCTAAACCTACACTCAAACTGACCGCCTCTTTACTCCTAAACCTACACTCAAACTGACCTCCTCTTTACTCCTAAACCTACACTCAAACTGACCGCCTCTTTACTCCTAAACCTACACTCAAACTGACCTCCTCTTTACTCCTAAACCTACACTCAAACTGACCTCCTCTTTACTCCTAAACCTACACTCAAACTGACCTCCTCTTTACTCCTAAACCTACACTCAAACTGACCTCCTCTTTACTCCTAAACCTACACTCAAACTGACCGCCTCTTTACTCCTAAACCTACATTCAAACTGACCGCCTCTTTATTCCTAAACCTACACTCAAACTGACCTCCTCTTTATTCCTAAACCTACACTCAAACTGACCGCCTCTTTACTCCTAAATCTACACTCAAACTGACCTCCTCTTTACTCCTAAATCTACACTCAAACTGACCTCCTCTTTACTCCTAAACCTACACTCAAACTGACCTCCTCTTTACTCCTAAACCTACACTCAAACTGACCGCCTCTTTACCCCTAAACCTACACTCAAACTGACCTCCTCTTTACTCCTAAACCTACACTCAAACTGACCTCCTCTTTACTCCTAAACCTACACTCAAACTGACCGCCTCTTTACTCCTAAACCTACACTCAAACTGACCGCCTCTTTACTCCTAAACCTACACTCAAACTGACCACCTCTTTACTCCTAAACCTACACTCAAACTGACCACCTCTTTACTCCTAAACCTACACTCAAACTGACCGCCTCTTTACTCCTAAACCTACATTCAAACTGACCTCCTCTTTACTCCTAAACCTACACTCAAACTGACCTCCTCTTTACTCCTAAACCTACACTCAAACTGACCTCCTCTTTACTCCTAAACCTACACTCAAACTGACCGCCTCTTTACTCCTAAACCTACACTCAAACTGACCACCTCTTTGCTCCTAAACCTACACTCAAACTGACCGCCTATTTACTCCTAAACCTACACTCAAACTGACCTCCTCTTTACTCCTAAACCTACACTCAAACTGACCACCTCTTTACTCCTAAACCTACACTCAAACTGACCACCTCTTTACTCCTAAACCTACACTCAAACTGACCGCCTCTTTACTCCTAAACCTACACTCAAACTGACCGCCTCTTTACTCCTAAACCTACACTCAAACTGACCGCCTCTTTACCCCTAAACCTACACTCAAACTGACCGCCTCTTTATTCCTAAACTGACCGTGTGTGAAAGTTCTTGCTATGGAGGAACACCTGTATTTTTTTCATTCTTTGCTTTATCATCAGTAAAATGCAGCACATTAAAATCTACACTCCTCATGCATTGTCTCATTAATTTATTTTCTACCATATTATTAAAAAAAATATTTAAAATTTTTTTTTTCACACTTCCTGTCCTTCAATATTTAAGATATTTCAACTCAATCTTTTCATTTCTATTTCTCATGTCTGTTTATCGATTTATTTCCTTTCACTCAGTCCACTCACGGTTGATTTTTTCCTAACGGATCATATAATCATCTACATTTAACCCTTTTGTTTTCTTTGCCCAGCTGCTCAAAACACACACACATTAATGATTTTGATCTAAATGTCAAAGATCAAATAAATCCAGTAGAATCAGAGCATCTAAATATAAATAGTTATAAATGAACCCAGAAACGTTTGTGCCTGTATTTATTTGAGGGGGAAAAAAAAAAAAACGAAAAAAAAAAATAGATTTATTTCTGTCTCTGAACGCGATTAGATCTCGGCTGACGGTAAAGTAGTTTCACACGCGTGCGCTCGTTTTTAAAGAAATGAACGTTTTTACAGTCTTAAAATACAAAGAGGAGATTTGTCCGGACGATTAATTCAATTTTTTTTCCTTAACTGATTGCAAATAATGTGTGATTGAAACTGTACTAAAAAAAAAATCCACCAGCTGTTCAGATTAAATAATAATAAGTTAATAAGCATTTTTCAGTGACTATTTTTTTTTATCTCACAAAACGTTCTTTTTTTTGCTCCTAAGACTAAAAACAAACAGATTTTTGAAATTACCTCGTTTAAGGATAATAATAATAATAATAATTGTATAATAACAATAGTAATAATAGTGTAATAACATTAACAGTATAACTGTTGATGTTTATTATCAGCTCTGAGACATTTGATTAGATACGTTTTTGATTTTTTTTTCCCCTTAAATGATTAATGCAATAGTATTTCATTAAAAACTCTTCGAAAAATCTTCAAACAGTTTGGCCTGGTGGTGTAGAGCACTCGGATTAAAGCGTAAATAAGCGTTTCGGCTCCTTTTTTTTTCCGAGTAAGAAGATTAGAAGCTCATAAAAGCGCGCTTTCTGTTTTGTCGCTGTTTTTCCGCTTCTCTTCGCGTCTTCGACACGTGTCGTATAAACGTGAAAGCGTTTCAGATGAAAGTTTCCGTATATTGAATGTTACACAGTCTGGCTGTGAAGGACGTAAATCTGCAGGTAGAGAAGCTACAGAAGGAAGGCTGAGAACTCACAGGAACTTGCCGTCCGGCTGAGAGCCCGAGTAGAGTCGCCTCTCGCCCTCCTGACGTTGGACTTTGCCGTGGAACCAGGGCATCTTCTCGTGGGCCGTGGTGGCGATCAGCTTCTCTAACTGAGGAGCCTGACTGATAATGGCCTGCTCCATGGCCTCGCCCTGTAAAACACACACACACACACACACACACACATATAGTCTGTCAATACACCCATTTGTAGCAACACATTTGTTTCAAATCACATTTTTTTAGATTAGATTTCTTTAAAACCCTAGACTGTAGATTTATTGTGTTGTGATAGGAAATAAAGAGTCTTTCATTGTGTTATGAGTTAAATGTGCTGTTGTGGCTTGCTCATTACGGATAAATCTAAATTACATTTTAAATGTCTTTCTACACCAATAGAATTGGAATCGAGTCGATATAATAATCCACGTCGGAGCGGCGTGATACCGAGCCGACGTCTCGTTTTTATCCCTGTTTCTGAGTAGGAGGTGTACAACTTCTGCAACAATATGTACAACGCCTCAATAAACTGTAATCTTGATGTGATTCGATTATTTTTATACAACAGCATGGTCACGATTTTATCACGTTGCTTACGCTAGAGTTTATAGTTATATTGAATGTTATGGAACATCTGCGAGACAAGTTCCTGTTATCGCTGTCGTTTATAATCCTGCATTCTCTCTCTCTCTCTCTTTTTCTCTCTCTCTGTCACAGTTAACTCGTTTTAACAGCTCACATTCAAAATGGAAATCGACTTACGGGAGGTTTTCAATCAGAATAAACAAATGAATGATTTTATCTCCGTGACTCTGATATAAAACGAGCCTGTCGGCTTTCAGTGTGTTTTTAGAGACGTGTGTTTCCCCTCTGTCGGATAACCTTACACAGAATTTTACTGGCTGAAGATCAGATTTCAGATGCTTTTTAGATGAACAAGCACTTGGAACGTCTCAGAGAGCAGAAATGGGTTTGATATCAACATTTACTATGAAGATAGAAACATTTCGGTGGAAAAAATGAGCCGCTTTTTGTTTCTTTGGAAGCTTTCTATGAATAGTAGGCTAGAGAAAAACTTCTAAAGAAATCCTTCTAAAACACTACACGTTTATTTTTAAAGTCCTGAGTCCACTTTCATATGAGCTTCATATTAACCTCCACTGTGGAGTGAGACATGACAAAGACATTCGATCATCAACATGGACGCGAGAAAAACAGGAGAAATCGTGGAAACGTGTTACTGTTACAAAACTTCGACACCGGAGACTCCTTCTAAAAACGTTAATCACGTCAACAAAGACACGTTTTTCTTTTTTAAACAATGACATGTTATTTCAAAATAAATTGGAACATTTGGAGCGCAAGTGTCTTCGTATTAGCTATTACTATAATACGGAAACAATAACATGGTATAAGGAGAGCTTAGAAATAAAGCGATGGATAAACGGTTAATAAATAAAGGTTCCGAGCCTCTGTTAGAGAAAATCAACTCAACCGCATTGTGGTGTGAGATTAGCTATCGCTCAGCTCTGCGAGGAGAGTCAGTGATCTCTTTGATTTGGGTGGTTTTATTCGTGGTTATATGATCTGCACATGCTAGTCGAACATCTAAATATATACATGTTCCATTACATAACTTTGAAGATGCTAATTAGCGAAACTATCAGTATATTTTTACAGTTATGGAGAAAGAAGCAGAATTATCTGCTTGTAAAATCAGTCAGTTGAAATTAAGACTAATCGCCATAAAGAGAAGCAACGACGTAACTTACGCTATATGGCCAAAAGTATGTGCGCCCCTGACCGTCACACCTGTATGTGTTTCTTCTCCAAACAAACCGTGAAGCACACAATTGTACAGAATGTGAATGGTGCTCCTTCAATGACCTTCCCTAAGAGACTCAAACACTGTTTCAGACACGACGGAGCTTTCTCCAAGAAGACATGAAGGTTGGAGTGGAAGATCTGGAGTGTCCTGCACAGAGCCCTGACTCTGACTCAACCCCACTGAACACCTTTGGGATGAACTGGAACTGGAGTCTCATCACCCTCCTGACCTCAGTGTCTGATCTCACGAATGATCTTTTAACTGAATGGACATACAAATTTCCACAGATACACTCTAACATCTAGTGAAATTTCTTCCCAGGAGAAAAGAATGGAGTTTTTTTTATTTTATAACAATAACGAGAGAGGAATAAATCTGGAATGAGATGTTCAAAAAGGACCCATGGGTGTGATGGTCATGGGTGCACAAAATTTTAGTCACAATAGTATAGTGTATAATAATATAATAGTAAAGTGCAATGATATTTTGGATTCGATTAGAACACCCTATGACGTCATTTTATCCCTGTCACTTCATTGACCTTTGACCTTCCCAACTCGCTCACCTCCAGGTTCCAGGTTTGCCGAACGTACTCGCGAAGCATGTTGTCCCTCAGGGCATCGAAGACACCGGGTCTGATGGGCGTGTCTGCGGGGCGGAGACACGGCTTCTTGAGCTGGCACACCAGACCGTCCGCGTCCTTGCTGTAGTACTCGCAGAGCTCGGCTGGGCCGCAGTGGGCCTTTCCGCCCGCGATGCAGTACGTCCCGTTCATCTGCTTCTCCACCGGGTAGTGATAAAACTCCAGGTTCCAGACGACAGACAGCACGTATCCGCCCAGGCTGCGCAGACACTGACGCAGCAGGAAGAGACCGTCGCCCATACCTGCCAGCTTCAGGTGCTGCTCGGCGTCCGAGCGGCTGATGCTGCCGTAGAAGAAGGGCAGCTCGGCCGCGGGGTCGATCATGACGAAACCGGGTCACGAGCGTCTATAGTCTAAAGGGAGAAAGACGAGATTTATGTGGGAGTTCAGATAAAACTTTCTCTCTCTCTCAAAAAGAAAACAGTTCAAGGAAACCTTTTATTATGAGAC
Source organism: Hemibagrus guttatus (assembly GCA_033459395.1). Lineage (NCBI taxonomy): Eukaryota > Metazoa > Chordata > Actinopteri > Siluriformes > Bagridae > Hemibagrus > Hemibagrus guttatus. Next base: position 27,004,998 of record JAUCMX010000007.1, read on the forward strand.
TGCATGCCAAATTATGAGATAATAAAAGAAAAGACGATTTATATTGAAGCCAGAATCTGTGTAATGCTGAATTTTCAAAGAAAATGGGGGGAAAATGATGACTTGTATATAAGACAAAATTAAAAGAAAAGATAGAGAAAGACATGATTTGATTCTGTCACAGCAAAAGCAGCTCTGCTGATGTGGAAATAACTAACATACTATCTCTTTCTGACTCACACACACACACACACACACACACACACACACACGCGCATTAACACATGCTGTTTTTCATGCTTCCTTTCCGTCCCACAACTCTGTCAGGACTGCAGCCAGATCACAGAAACATGGCTCTATCATCCACAGCTCGTGTTCTTCACGCTACAGGTTGCACCGCTGAAGTGTTGCTCTCTCTGCAGTGTGCAGACACCCTTTACTGCTGATCTGAGACCTGCGTCGCCGCAACAGGAAGCTTACACACACACAAACACATCCTCTCTCCCCCCTCCTTCTTTCTGCTAATCTCAACATCTCCTCATTCTCACAGGTGCTGACGTTTGCTCGAATGTTCCTTTGTGACACACACATAGACTTCTGTTTCCCCCCTAAAACAGGACACGTTAACTGTTCCATAATCAGATGCAGATAAACTCCCTTACACAGGGACATGATGTCAAGAGGCAGGGCCTTGAAAAAGACGTCCAAAGCAAGTTATATATATATATATATATATATATTATGGGACATTTTCAATCAGTATAAACAAGTGAATTATTTTATCTCTGTGAGTCTGATATAAAATGACTCTGTCGGCTTTCAGGGTGTTTCAGAGACGAGTGTTTTTCCCTCTGTCGGATAACCTTACACACATTTTACTGGTTGAAGATCAGATTTTAGACGCTTTTTAGATGGACAAGCACTTGGAGCATCTCAGAGAGCAGAAATGGGTTTGATATCAACATTTACTTTGTACGTTTCTGTGGGAAAAATGAAGCATTTTTTTTTTTTTTTTTTACACAGATGGCAGCATCATTTCTGTAAAAAAAGTTTTGAATCATTTCAGAAGGAATAAAACACCTCTCAGTTTGAGGAAACTCTTCCTTACAGTTTCCACCACTGGAGTAGTTTACTAAGGTTGAAGTAACGATTAGAGGCGATGTTTTTCTTTACTAACTTTATTTTATTTTGTCTGAAATCGAACAAAATCCCCCTTTTATTCAAATTTGTGCTGCTCTCTTACTAGAAGACGTCGGTAAGCCCGAACAAGGTAAACATTCCATCTACGGATATAACAGCCAATCACGATCCACTAATTAAATGACTAATCATGCATCTAAATGTAGAGAAAAAAGCCATAAAACATATCAACTGACCTGTAAGAAAACAAGAGCAAGATATCAGACTTGTGAAGAGTGAAGAGAAACCGGGATTAACCATTATGGAGTCTTGACAACTTATCAATAAATCTTTAAAACTAACCTAGAGTTGCTAGAGAAGTGATTTAACATCGTGGTGTCCAAATCTATGCGTTTTTATCTTCTACTAAAATAGCTATTTTGATATATATAAAGCTAACTCTGGCTATTAACCGCTAACTGTCGCCAGTTTAGCATAGCTTAGTGTTAGCTAGCTGGAAGCCATTAAACTGCGTATAGAGTGTTTAACAAACATCACTGCAGAAAACTCGCTACGTTATATTATTAATTAATATTATTTCCTTTTAATATTTTTTTGGACCATGTAATTCGAATGATATGCCTTTACAAACAAAAATAGTACAAAATAAAAGAAAGAATTAATAATGTTTAATGTATATAATTCAGATATATGTCTATATGAAATAAAGCCCCATTCAGGACACCTACAGTAACCACTAAGAAAAATGTTGGCTACTGACCTCAAAGGTGAATTAAAGTTGTGCTGAATATTTAAGCATTAATACTGTTACCTTGTCTGGAGATTTCTTTTCGCTCCTCATCAGACAGTTTTCTCTCTCCGTCTGCTCCCTCACTTCAGTATTTATGATACACACTTTCCACTGTGTGGGAGGTGGACAGGTCACAGTGTCACAGTATATAGCAAGCTTTTTTTGCAAAGCTAAGCAAAACAGATGAAGCGTCTCGTAAACAAGAGAAAACGGCGTTAGGGTTTGTCTGAATTATTATTATTTTTGCTATACATATAATGGCTAAGTTTGCAGGTAGCAGGTCTTCCCCACCACCATTCACATACTCCCAGCATTAATGCTTGCGTGTTTCACCACAGTTTCCTGGACAAAATCACACACACACACACACACACACACAGTCATACCTGCCCACAGTCCCAAAGAGGACACCGGCAGAGCGGAAGACCCTTAGACACACAAAAACACATATGCTACAGTCGAAGCCACACCAGACCACAGCAAAGGGATCGTACACATACAGCCAGGTGACAAAGGTGTGGTGTAGAGCGAACCAGAAAAGTACTTCAAACCGCTGACCAGCTGCACAAAGCCGCACTAGCTGGGCATGTCTTACGAAGTGTCTAGCAGGCCTGGGATTTCAACTTATAACTGTTTTGCGACTAGCGTACAATTTTAACCGTTAATTGTAACTGCTAGGTTTGAGCTGTGGCTGTGATGGTGTGTGAATTGCTACTCATACCATGGTAAAATGTTCAAATATTCCAGTAAAGAAAACATTCCTGCTACATAAAGATGTCTACATAATGGCTGAGGCGAACTAGCATGTAACCACGCTTGCTAACACGTTTTATGACGATAAAAGTTGAAAAACTCGACCTTAAACACTTTAACTAACCAAGTGTGAGGTCCTAAATGGCTGATATTCATTATAACTAAACATTTAAAGTCTAGAACTAAGTAATAAGCAAGAGCTCTACGTAAAGACGAACCGACAGCACCGGAAAGATATAAATAAATAACGTAGCGGCTCGTGCCTATGCTAGGTTTGCACTGTGTTGATGTGTGAACTGGTACATTTAACATGATAAAGTGGACCTAAACTATTTTAAGTTCTGAAACTGAAAAATATGGAAAATATGGCTAGTTAGTAACTTTGGCTTGCAATAAGGAAATGCAGAGGCACTGAATTACGGTTAAACAATCACAAATGTCAACATTTATCTAATTTTTTGAATTGTTTGGAAAAAAAAACTTTCCAGGCAACACATAGGGTTTTTTTTTTTTTGCTATTTTTTTGTGTTGTTTGTGCATATGGAGAGCGAAGTATCCGCCTCCATGTGCGGCACTATCTTGGACGATCTTATAGTGTCTCAGTAACTAGCGCTTAAATGTTAAATTCCTTCCTAAAAAAGAAAAAAAAGATGATCTACATTTGAACTCACTCACTTGTTCGAAACTTCATTTCATGTTTTTTTGTGTTTTTTCCGGTCTGTGGGAGCATCATATCTGTACATGCAACGTTCTTTGTGAGCCAAAGCCATTTTCGGGAGTTTCCAGAAAGAATGTTGCGGTGAAAAGAAAACCCTTTCTGTTCCAGATGCATGAGAAAGAGTCACAGGGCTCTGAGTACGGATCAGGTGAACGAGCACAATCCTACGCTCTTTAGAAACATAAAGAACGTCGCTTGACCTTAGATTAAAAACTCAGAGTCTCACCACAGTAGTCAGCTGCTTAGCTTTAGCTTGGCTTTAAAAGTATTAACGATAACAGATAATTCATCAATTAGATAATCCATAATCCTTTAATTCGGATTGTCTTTTTAAAAAAAACCCAAAAACAAAAACAGTAGCATTCTATGCTAACACTTTACATAAACCAAGCACTTATTGATACAGAACATTTAAACTCAGCTTTACAAATTGGACAAAATGGCCATGCAAGAGGTACAACATGTGAGAAATATAGGTCTCTGTCAATCTTTATCACAAAAATAAAATGAAATAATGATTTTCCTGAGAGAAAAGTGAAAGATATGTTTATAACTACTAAGATTTTGAAGGGAAAACGCCTCAAAAGTGACCTTCGACCTGGAGTCTAGGAAATCTAACCTCAAAATGTCAAATTAATAAATCTGACATTTTGAGCGACATACTATTAGTGTGTGTGTGTGTGCGTGTGTGTGTTAATTCTTAACACATTAGAAACACAGCTTACACATTAACAGTTAATTAATTTGACTGATTTCGCAGATGTAACACAGTGGCATGAGCCTAGGATCAATTATTTCTCACAAACTACAGCGCTACAGCGCTAGGACACTCATGTCTCACTAAGATATTTGCACTTCTGGTAGATGCAAAGCGGCATTTCTTTGCTATGTACCTGTACTATACAATGACAACAAAGTTGTCTATAACTATACGTAACTCATTTAAGCGCTTAGGATTACTGTTGTGTTGATGTGTTTAGTTGTGGAGTACATAGTAGTATAGTAGCGAGTTACCACTGAATGCTACAGTAACTATACTGTATAAAAATATCTATTAAAAAATCGCCGCAGGGATGTTTTCGAAAGTGGTCGTAATTTCCATTTTCTTAAATGGCTTTTAATGCAATCAGAATGTTAAGTACTTTGAGCAAAATGTAATTTAATTACTTTTTCTTGTGTATAACACTTCACATTTTTTATCACAAAGCAGCTTTACAGGAATATTTACAGCAAAGTCGAGGACATCGGTTTTAAATTCAATCCCGAACGAGCAAACCAGAGGTGACGGTGATGGGGATGTGGTATGAGGAAGAAAGAAGACTAAAACATTGAATTCATGATCATAAAAGTGAAATCTGTTGTGTTGCAGCTCTTGTGTGTAAACTTTTTTACCTTCACATGTAGTACACATGCAAATTTCATGCTAGTTGCTAAGCTAACGTAAGGATCATCTTGCTAACTAGCTAACGGTATTTGTGCCTGATTCATTCGTATTTTTTTCCTCACCAGGATTCACTCAAGCACCGTGTTGAACAGCATCAAATGCTATTTACTTCATTTACTTGAACTTTATCCTAAAAGAGAACGGAAATTATTTACTCTCAGCCTACACTGGAAACCCGAACGAACAGATTTGTTTTTTCTACCCCAAATATGTAGGAGACCATTAGAGCATCTGACCCTGGGCCTTTTCAAGCCTTCTCTTTTCGTTGTGCTTGTCGTTTATTTTCCACAAACAGCTTTTAGCCCGTACTTAGCTGCTCCCACGGGTCTACTGAAATATCACCAGTGTTTTGAGCCGAGACAGGCCTGGATTCCCGCCACCGACTTCCTGCTTTTTTCTAACTCTATATATATTTTCTCAGAACGCTGTAATACTCGCTGATCTCAAATATCAAAATGCGTTCACTGACAAGAAGTGAGATTTTGCCGTCTTCTTCTTTTTTTTTTCAAGAGATGATGGACGCTATTTAATTTTTTTACAGCTATAGGCCAAACGTTGCAGGTTAATTCAACTTGCAGGATTTTAACAACTGCTGTGGAGGGACCAAAACATGTCAGCTTCTCTGAAGAACAGGAGTGCGTTCGATTCGTTGCTCTATAAATAAATCTCCAGCTCTGAGGTCGCAGCTGAACTCGTTCCTTTTTTGTGGCCAACAACATGGTACGCAAACACAGCGGCTGTGAATGCACACCGTGCTTCATTACTCTAAATGTTAGAAATATTTTTGGAAGGAACGTCTCGTGAATTTTTTTTTTAAATTTTATTAAAAAGGACTCTTTTTTTAAAATGGTGAAATTTGCTTCATTAAATTGAATTCCAAATTAGTCATTATTTATGGATTTAAACAAGGAAAGAAATCATTTTCTTCTTCTCTTTCTGTACAATAAAGCTGTTTTCTCATCTCAGTGTATGTCTTACCTCTATTATGTTTTGTTGGAAAAAATCTTTGTCATTTTTTAAAAATATTTATGACGTTGCGTTTGAGATGGGTGCCATATTAAATAAACCATTTAAATAAATACTGTAAATAGACACACGTCTTGATTTCTTCTTCAAAAAGTAATTTTATTATAATTCCATCGCATTTCTGGCTCTCATTTGAACCGTTCCTGTAGCACCGATTCTCATTTTTCATTATTCAGCATTTAACGATTGAACCTGACGTACGTTAAAAAATCCAGACAGTCGTTCTGAATTCTCAGAAATGTCATCACACACATACAGAGGTTTAAAGTGTCAAGAAACTTATTTTAGCTCGTTACAGGTGCAAACATATAAGCGTTAACAAGATTATATGTTTATAAGCGTGAACACATGAGTGCAAATCAGCAAAGAACACGATTAGGTGAATATCTCTGAATACACTACACAAATCCTTTGATTGGACTGCTTAAAAATCCTGATCTTTTTACTCCAGCATGTAACCATAGGATGTTTTTAATGGAGGCTGTAAAGGTTTTCTGGATGAGAATATCTAAATACAGCTAAAAATCGAAATAAATTAAATGATAAAAATATTAAGCGTCATCATTTCATCGACCGAAAAACCAGCAGGTCATTTATTCGTTATTCACTTACTAAAAAACAGAAATCCAACGATGCTGCACCAGCTACATTAGACAAAAGAAAAAGATAGACCCCCTGATCGCCATCGGAGGCCTTTGCTTACAGCGACATGGCCCGAGTTCACCAAAATGAGGAAAAAAAACCCCGCTGAACACCGCTGTCAAACATTCTAGCATGGCTGCAACTGTCTTAGTTCTTAACTTGGCCTGGAATTAACTCCCATCTGTCAGTTTAACAACCTTCCTAGTCTCACTCACCTCATTTACACACACTCGCTACTCTGACACTTAGCTCAGCACTGGAACGCTTGTGATGAAATCAGCCGAGAACCAGACAAGAACATCCATCTGCCATGGAGAGACAGATGAAAAGGGGGTGGAAAAAAACAATACACATGATCCCACTGAGCACTCACCGAGGTTCAGAAGGTTCCAGAAAGGGAGAGAAAGAGACAGCGAGAGCGAGGAACGTAGCCCAGATCAACCGTCAATGACAAACCTGTACAGTCTGAGGAGGTGACGAACTCTGATCTGGCTTGATGTATGACATCTGTGCATGCCAAGCACTACTGTGTGTGTGTGTGTGTGTGTGTGTGTGTCACTGTCTCTACAAATGCAGGTGAACAATGTGGGCTGTTAGACTCCCCTTCATGGTTTTGCAAGTTCTCAGAAACACAAAATGTACTCCTGCACCTCAATCAGCACAGCGCAGCGTGGCCTCTGGCAGCAGGCGGTGTGTATCGTGTTTACAGTATAAAATCACTTCATATTTCTTTCAGTGAAATGTACTACAGCGGTGGAGGCTTAGTCAAAAATGTGTCATAATGTAATTTGTTGTAGAAATAATCGCCTGCCGGGTTATTATTACTACACGAACGGCACAAAACAATAAAAAAAAAGAAAGAAATTTATTGAAACACGCTGAGCTGGACACAAATGGACTCCACGGCACACACACCTCGACCTGCTGCGGGTCAGAAGGTCCAGGAACGTTCTTTCTGTCACACACTCTCACACAGCTGTACCTGTAAGTAGTCTTTATTTGTCACATATACATTACCGCACAGTGAAATTCTTTCTTCGCATATCCCATCCTTGGGGGTTGGGGTCAGAGTGCAGGGTCAGCCATGATGCAGCGCTCCTGCAGGGTGGGTTGGGAGCCTTACCCAACAGTGGCAGCTTGGCGGTGCTGGGGCTTGAATCCCAATCTTCCAGTCAACAACCCAGAGCCTTAATGGCTTGAGTTACCACCACCAAGGCTAAGTGTGTCAGAGATTTTATTTATTCACATTTTGTGGGGGTTTTTATGCTATTACCGCATACAGTGATGGAGCAGGTAGCATTGCTGTCTCACAGCTCCAGCGTTCCTACGCATGTTCTCGGCTTGTGGATGTCCTCCAGGATTTCTCCCGTGTCTCAGAAACATGGTACTGGGTGGACTGGCTGTGATAAACTGGCCTGTAAGTGAGTATGAGTGCTTGAATGCAACATGTGTGAAAAGTGCTCTGGAATGGGTGAGTTCCCCATGTCACGAGTATTTTAGCTAGTTTCATGTTTAACTCACTATTTTTATCAATTTGTATAACATACAACACATACACTTATCCAGTCTGAGACACACTGAGTTGTCTCCTCACCCTGAACCTTTGGTTAGATGCCAAGTTTTGGTTTGACTCAACTCTGGTAGGTGGAGCTGGATCAGGTCTGACTCCACCCCCTGGACTTTTGGTCTGATTCTGCCAATGTAGGAGGAGCTGGATCAGGTCTGACTCCACCCCCTGGACTTTTGGTCTGATTCTGCCAATGTAGGAGGAGCTGAATCAGGTCTAACTCCACCCCCTCGACTTTTGGTCTGATTCTGCCAATGTAGGAGGAGCTGGATCAGGTCTGACTCCACCCCCTGGACTTTTGGTCTGATTCTGCAAATGTAGGAGGAGCTGGATCAGGTCTGACTCCACCCCCTGGACTTTTGGTCTAATTCTGCTAATGTAGGAGGAGCTGGATCAGCTTTGACTCTACATCATGGACTTCTGGTTATACTCCAGCCCTGTGGGAGGAGTTGAATCATGTATGACTCCCCATCCTGGACTTTTGGTTATACAATAAGGGTTACACAAGTGCCGAACTGAAATCCCAGCCATTTTCAATACATTTATCATCTCATTATTTTCTCGGTATGGTGCACTGACATACTTCACCTTACATACTTTACATAACTCCACTTGACGTCCCCTGATATACAGGCTGTAAACTATCTATAGCAGTGAAATTAATATACTGTATCACATCCGGAGTGTAAAAAAAAAAGCCTCATGCGGTGTTATTTTGCACACACAGAGGCAGTTTGGTGTAGTGGCGAGTATCTGATCTCCAGCAGGTGAAGGAGCTCAGCCCTCTTCCTGGCCCCATCAAAGCGCCGAGGCTCGTTACTGCCGCCCGCGCGACTTCCTGCGCGCTCACGCAGCGACGGGCGCGCTCCCGTGAGCGAGCGTGAGCGAGCGAGCTAGGGAGAAAGTGAGTGAGTGCGCGCGCGCGCGCGCACGCGTGTATGCGTTTTTTTCCCCTTCTTCTTCTTCTCCTTCTTCTTCTTCTTCCTCGCCCCCTCTTTCTGAACGCAGAAAAAAGAGGAAAGACTTTTAGAAAAGGAGGAAAAAGAGAAACGCTGCAGCACCACAGTGCGCTCCGCTCCGCCGTGCGCTCTTGTACAGCATGCGGCAGTGAACCGGGAGGACCGCGGGGCTTTACACACACACACACACACACACACAGAGCACTGAGAGGAGACTTTTGCTGCACAAATCGCACTCACAGGTGGGGACTAAACGCCTTTATATCGTGCATTTTCATTGATTTGCATGCAGCAGGAGGACTCGGGGGAGCAGACTGTGAGTCTCTGAGCTCTGAAAAGAGAAAGTGCATGACGTTTTCGGACACACTTTTACACTTTTCAAAATCTCTTCTCTAGACTAAAGTGGTGACCGTGTCAAATTTCCAATCGCGAATCGTACTGTTATTGTTATCGCTGTTGATATTGCTATTGATTTGCATTTTAAGCGCCATAGAAATCCTCCAGCAGAAAATTTGAGTCAGAGAAGACAAATCTGAAACAGTTATGACGTGGGAGCTGGGAGCTGCGGGAATTAAAGAGCAACTGCACTCCAAAATTACATTCTGTTTTTTTTTTTTTTAAATATTCATGAACAGCAACTGAAAGTGTATTATCTCTTATTCTGAGACAAGAGAGATGAATGTCTCATTCTCGACGAACGCAAAGGTCCTTCATCACTCTGTTTGACTTAAAGCTTTGACTTGACGTTAGACTTCTCAGCGTGACGTCACTGTGGATCCTATACAAGGAGGCTTAATTGACTGTGCTTTTTTATGGATTGATAAGGAGGGAGGTTTATCGGCAAGATCGGAGGAAAGAAAATGAGCTTTGCTCGACTCTCAGGGGTAATTATTTGTCTTGCATATGGAAACGTGGATGTAAAAGTGATTTAATATGTGACAACATTGACGCTATCATTGGAAGTTAATAACTAATATATCAAACAGTATATAAGTAATATATCAAAAACAGTTGGATGAAAGGATGCAGTGATTCATCGAGGGTTAATGTCACTTGTTTTCCATGATGCCGAGGTGAGAAAAATATGGTTTTATTAATAACGTAATTCTTGAAAACTCTTTATTTCGATATGTAGCATGTGTAGCAATTAGCATTTCGTGTTGTGGATGCTGCATACCAGCAGAAAGAAACATCAAATAATTTTTAATCTATATCGTTTTAATTTAGCTGTGCTTATAATTAAAAGTAAACTACAGCTACAAAACTGACAGTTGCTACAACGGGCAGTTAGCTACGGTTGGTGTTTATGGTTGAAATGCTAAACTCTAAAGTGGCTAAAGTTGTCAGATTAATGTTAGTGCCTGTAACTACTCGATCCGTACCGGAAACGAGATTTGTACTGCGCATGTGCGGAAACTCGGGCATGCGCAGAACAACACATAACATTATGTTATTAGTGGTTGTCACTACTCGAGCTGTACACGATTTGTACTGCGCATGCGTGTACTTGTCTGAAGGGTGACGAAACGATTTACGGCAGTTTCGGGTATTTATAATACTGCTGTTATAACACTACTAATAATATAATGTTATAATGTGTTAGTACAAAACCTTTTTTCCCGCACATGAGCAGTACAAATCGCGTTATGGATCGAATAGTTACAAGTAGTATTATATCAACAGTATTATAAAAATCCTAAACTGCCGTAAATCGTTTCGTCACACCTCTGACAAGAAGTAGACAAATTTCCGCGCATGCGCAGTACAAATCGTGTTCCGGCACGGATCGAGTAGTGACACTAACACCAGTTGTTAGTTAAACTTGCTAGCTGCTAGCTACATTGATTTGATTGTAGCTTATTTAATAGATGTCACATGATCACTAAGGGGGGGGAGGCACGGTGGCTTGGTGGTTATCACGTTTGCCTCACACCTCCAGGGTTGGGGGTTCGATTCCCGCCTCCGCCATGTGTGTGTGGAGTTTGCATGTTCTCCCCGTGCCTCGGGGGTTTCCTCCGGGTACTCCGGTTTCCTCCCCCAGTCCAAAGACATGCATTGTAGGTTGATTGGCATCTCTAAATTGTCCGTAGTGTGTGATTGCGTGAGTGAATGAGAGTGTGTGTGCCCTGCGATGGGTTGGCACTCCATCCAGGGTGTATCATGCCTTGATGCCCAATGACGCCTGAGATAGGCACAGGCTCCTCGTGACCCGAGAATAGATCGGGTAAGTGGTAGACAATGAATGAATGATCACTAAAGATAGTAGCAGCTTGTTGCGTCTCGTAGGACGGATCACAGTTTACTGTTAGCTAAAATAATCCTTGAATGCTGGCGTAATAGCCATCGAATACTGATGAGCGCAATTGTGCTTGAATTTGTTGACGGACAGGAGGTTCATTTTTCAGTTTAGTTTTACTGATTTTGATCACTTCAAACACCTAGCTAACCAAATGTCATTACATAGCCACAGCGTCATCAAAGTTTTGATGTAGCAACGATGATATCGTTCATCTGTAAGTTTATGTAGCCAGTTTACAGTTAGCATGTTGTTATTGTCATAATGTTATAATATCCACCTATGATAGCCTCACTTTTCAGTTTTCATTTGAAAAAATGTAAAATTGGTGACGAGTAATATATTCAGATGGTTCTCAGGACTCCAGTCAGAGCTAAATAGCTATCAAGACAGCTAGCTTCCTGCTACAGACGATCTGAGGGGAATTTACTCGACGGAAACTTGTTGCCATGGTGATGCTGGCGAGTCTTATTAGGTTTAAGGCTTTAGTTTTCTAACTTTTTTTTAGTTTTAGATCGAAATGTTAGTTTTTTTAGTTGTAAATAATCAAGCAAAAAATTTTTTTAATATAACCCTAGGCACTCACTTCCTGTTTGTGACCTGTGGTTATTATCGTGTTATTATTATACCAAAGCAACACGTGACATTCAGACATTTAGGAGGCTGTTAACTGCGCGTCAGTGCTCATATAACCTTCGAACCTTGTGGCTGTAAAGTTGCATGATGATTGGAGTGGCATCCGTGACTAGCATAAATCCTCAGCGATCAGATTAGCAGAGAAATCCCACTCTCTCTCTCACTCTCTCTCTCTCTCTCTCTCTCTCTCTCTCTCTCTCTCTCTCTCTCTCTGTCTATGCAGTCACATGACATGGATGGCTGAGCATTCAAACTAAACTGTTTCACAGGATTGCTTTTTGAGAAAAAAAATAAAGGAAAAAAAAACCTAGAATGTCAAAGCAAAGCAAGTTAATTCTGTCCAGCTTACGTCTGTTCTCCAGCTCGGTTCCCAGATGCCACAGTGTGTTGACTGATCTACAGTTGATTGAGTTCATTAAATGTTGCGTCATGAGCCATTTTAGCCAAGCTTGCATCAGTGGCCATGAACGCTCTGCGTTCTCCCGTGTAATCCAGTGTTTATTCTCAGAGACTGGAGAGACCCCGAGGTCGATTTAACCCGGGCTTTGTTCTCACCATTAATGTTATCACCTCATCTGTTTCTGGCTTGCTCCAGGCTCAGATTTCCTGGTTTCTGTAGACCCCAGCGTCTGTGGATGAGGGTGGCGTGTTCGTGGATGCCAGCAGTGGCCTCTGGACCTTCTCCGTTTAATACCTCTTTCCTCGTCGTTGGCACGACACTGTGTGATACGCTTTCCAAATAGGAGAATAAATGTCAGAAATTCCTGGAAAAGCCCAGAAATGTCCAGATCTTGTTTGTTTCCAAGAGTGTATGTTGTGGTATAAGTCTGGGAGACAGGATTTGTTTCTGGACACTGAGAGAGAGCTGTATGAGTATGAGAGAATGAGAGAGATTTCCATTCTTCAATTCTTCTGAGACTCCTGTGCCTTGAGGCTGGAGTCATATGGGTTTGATTAGGGAAGTCCACACCGATGTGTGATGCCTCTGAGGCATGTTTTTTTTTTTTTATCAGAGTAGCCACTGACCTTCCCCTGCTTCAGGTTATTTATGAGGATATGATGTGCTCGGTTGATATATGAGACCCAACCTTTGTCTGATGGAGACTCCTTTAAAGTCTGTTCGTAATGATTCAACACAGTGCCGTGTCCATGCTTGGAAATTGGAAAAAAACGTGACCTCTGACATGGAAAACGCAGTGGAACTCGGAATTCCCAGTCGGGAAAATGAATCATTTTCCGTTTCTTTTTGACAAAACTTGTCGTTAAATTCCATCAGTTTCACAAATGCCATCGTTGTCAGCTCAGAAATAAGTCACGTAGCTATAATTCTTTATTCGTTTATCAAGTCTAGAGACTAGCCACACACACACACACACACACACACATGATTCTGCTTTGGGCTCGGTGTTTCCGAGCTGAAGCACTGGAACATGTTTAGATGTTTGGAATTCTGGAAAATCCACTCGAAACATTAAGCTCGCTCCAAGTGCACTAGACTGCAGCATTAGACTTTGAGCACTAGGGATGTCTACTGTGACTGTGCAGTTCTCGGATCTTAGACTCTGAGAAATAAACACATTTTAACACTTCAGCACTAAAGTACTGGTTCGATCAAAGACGTGGTCATTTATGGGAAAGAAAACAAGTCGTAGTGAACTTTGTTTAGTGTCACGCTGACTAAATGAACAACATTCTACCAGTTTATCATACAATGTTTGCTACAGATGAGTTCTGTAGCTATACTTTAGCTATACGTTAGATGCTAGCTAAACTTTTACTACAGATCTCAGATTGATGTTAGCAGCAAACTGGTTACTAATACAGTTTTTCTTAGATAAACTCGCTAGCTGCTAGCTAAACTCTTGCTAAAGTTGTTAGATTAACATTAGCAATGTTTAGTTTTTTACCACCAGTTCTTAGTCACACTCCCTATCTGCCTGCTAAACTCTTGCTCCAGTTGTCTGTTTAATATTAGCACTTTTTTGGTTATTAACAGCAGGTCTGAGTTAAATTAGCCATCTGCTGAAGTTTTAAATTGATGTTAGCACCTTAACAGCAGTTCTTAAACTCGCTAGCTGTTAGCTAAATTCTCAGTTGAATTAGCTACTGTTTCTTTTACAGACGTATTTAAAGTTTTGGGATGTCTATTACAAGCACATCATGCTAGTTCAAATCAAAAGGTTTTGCAAAAATATTTTCGATAGCTAACTAGCTTGAGTTATTAGATTTTTACTAACTGGTGGTTGCAATTCTTGAACTAGTGACAAATGATAGCTAGAAATTACGATTAGCTAGAGTTAGAAGGTGATCTGATCGTCCAGTAGCTTTACTATATATGATTAAGCACTGTGCACTTTTTTTCTGACTTTTTTTTCTTCAAACAAGCGAAATTGAACCTCTCTAGGCGAGCGTCTGATGGGTCTGAGGGGCCTTTGTTTGCCGAAAGTGAGATGAGAAAATCAATGGCTTAATAAGAAGCGCTGGATATCTTACTTACAATAAAACAAGCCTCTGACGAGAAGAAATGAATCCAGAGGGACTTGAGCCAAAGTGGCAAATCTCTGGAAAAGCCCTTGGAGTTTGGATAGAGGAAAGAAGAGGGGAGAGAAGAGAAGAGAGAGAAGAGAAGAGAGGGGCCCACTGCAGACCTGCACCATTTGTAGTTGGTATGGTGTCTGGGGGGGCAGTGGGGGGCAGTGGGGGCGGAGTGGGGGGACGACAAAGACGTCTTAGTGTTTTAAGACCGGGGCCATTTGACTTGCTCTCAAAGGAAATGAGGGCAACCTTAAACCTGCATCCACTTCTTTTCCACCGCAAACTCGCCCCCTCCACCGGCCCCTACACACACACACACACACACACCCTCAGTTAAAGCCCTAATGCTCAGTGTTATATTGTGCTTTGAAGATAAAGACAGATGTATTGTTTTTTGTTCCTGGTGTGAGGTGAGAAAGGAATCTTTGTACCCCGGGTTCAGTAAGTCGGAACAATAAAGGCAGTATTTTAAAGCGAGACGTGTTAACACGGCAAGGCAGCCGAGCACTGCAGCGTGCAGGAGTTTCAAATAACTTTCCAAAACAATGTTTTTTTTCCCAAAGCAGAGTGAAAAAAATGGTTTATTTATTCTGGGGATTGGAAGTGCAAATGCATGGGAACACACACACACACACACACACACACACATTGTATTGTTTGTTGCTCATCAGGAATGGTTATCCCAGCTGGATTGAAAGAGTGCATAGTTACGCTTTCTTTCCCTGACTTTCACTTCTCCTTTTTCTCCTTCTAGTTTTCTCCTATTTTTTCACATCACAAGATGACTTGTTCCTTCAATCCCATTTCTAAATTGTTTCCCATCTGCTCCTGATTACCTTTGGTTGCACTTGGTTCTCTGCCAGCCATCTGGGTTTCCATATTCTCTCTCTCTCTCTCTCTTTTTTTTCTCTCTCTCTATTTCTTTATCTCTCTGCTCTTTTGCTTTTTCCTTCTCTCCATCCGTTCTCTTGTTCTCCCCTCCTTCCAACTGTGAGAAAGGATGGAGTAGAGGATAAGCGAGACCTTGGGGGGGGTCCAAGAGAGAGAAAAATCGAAAGTGAAAAAAAAGAGAGAGTGTTGGAGAGTTGTAGTAGGCTTTTGGCAGTTGGTACAGAGCGAAAGGTAAGAAAGATAGACAGATAGACGAGCAGATACTTTATTGGTCCTGTAGAGGAAAATTGCTTGTTATAGCACGCATAACTGCAGTATAAATCTCTATTATGACGGGGCAGATGTCCAAGTCCAGATTCACCAAAGACAGAGTCTGAGAGCAGTGTGTACGCTTGAGACTCATGGGAAGTGTGAGGCTTTGTGTGCAGGAGTATTTTGAATTAAAAAACATTGTCTTTATATGCTGGACAAAAAGGAAGGTGTGTGTACGTGTGGTCAGTCTTCAGGTTGTTGATGGAGCCTTAGTCATTGAGTTTGAGACATCGGTTTGGACACAAGTCTGCTGTCTAGCATCACATCAGACCAACTTTTCTTATTGTAGCACAAGCAAGTGGCACTTATGGAACCTCAAAGGTTCTGCATGTTCTGGAGATGGTTACAGTGCTGATTATTTGTCCTGTATCTCATTTGGTTAAAGGCTTTGCTCAGGAACCCAACAGTGGTACAGTGGAACCTCGGCATAGGAATTTAATTCGTTCTGGAAGCTGGAAGTTCTTAAGGTGGAAATTTGTATTGCGAAAGGGAATTTTCCCATAAGAAATAATGTAAATGCAGATAATCCGTTCCAGCCGCCCAAAAATATGACCAATACGAAGCGGATGTATACTGTATTGGCTGCTTACAAAGAACTGACCCAAGCCAAGCATTCCATGTCAAGGCTCCTCACAGGAAGTCGTGCCACCAAGCTTGGGCTAAAAATAGAACAGACCGCCCACGCCACCGATCTGTCAACAAAAAAACACCAGAAAAATCACCTAGCTTTTGAGTGCATGCTGAAGGAAACGTTGGTATCGTGGGTTGACTCTTTTGAAACAGCTTTCACTGACTGAAAAAAGGTCGGGTTGGCTTCGCTTGGCTTTCCACTGACGCAAACAAGTTTTGAACGGCTCCCGGACGTACGCATGACTTAGCCGGTGTTCCGTTCGGTCCAGTTTGTTTGTATGCTTCGTATGCCGATGCAAATTTCTTGCAAAATTTCAATTCTTAAGGCAAACATTCATAAGGGAGGGCATTCGTATGCCAAGGTTCCAGTGCAGTATCACAGGGTAAGATTTTGAACTCCCATTTGGAGCCCAAAGTGTTAACCACCGCCAGGCAAGTCACCGTGTTTGATATGTTAACCATGTGAATGTAGGCAAAAGTTCACCCCAATCCAACACTTCTTCTGTCCGTTGTCTTAAACTGTGGTCTAGAAGATTCACTTGAGAACTTGTACAGGTGACTTCCAAGTGGTACTTGAGATCTGATGTGTAAAGAGTCTAAACAGGAAGTGAGAAAGTATGTTCAGCTGGAGAGCACCTGCAATCACTCTCCATCCAGACAGACAGTTTCGAGTCCTCACAAACTGCAGACGGCTACACAGGTAGCCTTTGATCTTTAAAATCCTAGGGGCAAAAACCTGCATTTCACATAGATTTACCAAACAGCTGTGAACGGATAGTCTTGAAATCGCTGGAGCAGACACTACCCCCCATATGGCTACCTGGCACATTCAGATGGCCGTAGACCTTCTTGCTGTATCCAAAACTCAATGGAGTTGATATAAATATTGCACAGGTTCTAATTAGCTCTGAGTCTGAGGTTGACTAAGACCAGGTTTTCCAATGTCTTCACAACGTCAGATGTCAATCAGTCAGACCTGAGATCTATCATTACTTTGGTGCATAGAGTTGACATAGACTTATAGGGGCTTTCTCTAGATTCCGGTTGAAAGCGTTGACAAAACTAGCCAGGACAAGTTCTCAGGAGTCTATGGAGGTGTGATGGTATTCCTCGGAGCATCCACAGCCATCATCACTGATGATTAAAAAAGCAGCAGTCTTGATTCAGTTTGATACCACAGCAGCTGAGGGTTGTGAGATGTGAGGTGTTTGGTAACCAGCTGAAAGCCTTCCCTCTTCTACCTCCCTTCATAAAGTCCCTTTTTAGGTTCTCCAAAGAACCTTCAGACTTGTCCAATTCCATGATGGGAATTTGGGAATTCTGAGGCCCCTGGAGTGGGAACACATTGCAAGGTTTCTCAAATTGGCCAATTTTCATGATTTACTTGGTGTGGTTTACCTTGTTGAGACTTTGCCCCGATTGTTAGGAAAAATCTAGAATGCTTTCATTGACACTGGTTTTAAGGCGCTAGTCATCGACCGGTTATGAAGAATTTAGCTGTTCACACACTAGCGCAGTTGTGGATTGTATTCCTCTAGCACCTCCTCTATCCTCAGTAGCCGCTTTATCCCGGTCAGGGTCGAGGAGCAGTACAGTGAAACTCTTTACTTTAAGCACTATTGGGATGAGGACAAGATTTCCAGATGTTAAGGATTAAGGTTTGTGGTAATTCTGATTGATTTATATGTGAGATGTGATAAGGCCAGTATCTTTTTGCTTTGGTTTTGCCAGGAATTGACTTCCTCCTCTTTATATATGACTTGTGTATCAGTACGTGTCAATAGCTAGCTTGCTAACTCGCGAATCATAATGTAAGAGTCTAATCCAGCTAATCCCGCTACAGTGATTTTTAATAAAAGAAACGGTTTCAGGCATCTCAGATAAGCCATAATCATCAGGTTTACTCTTAGGTCTGGAACTTTAACTGCTAGACTTAGCCATGCTCCATCTTCTCCAGTGCTGTGTAGTGTTTCAGTGCCAATCGTGTCCTTATTCGTCTTTTCCTCAGCGTCTTCAGCACTACTGATTTCTCTGCCTGGCTGTTGGACGTCGACCCACAGACGAGTCACGTGTCTTGCTGAGCTGCCTGGAAGCTGAAGTTGAACACATACAACTTGCACTCAAACACACACACACACACCTACACACACACACACATTCGTGCCCGGAGCTGCTGTCATGGCCCCAGAATTCAGTGCGTCACTCTGGTGAGCGGTGGGGCGAACCAGGCAGAAGACATGTTGGCACGGAGGGACGGGTACCGCACTGAAACTAGCTGTAGTAACCATGGAAACGGTGTGGAGGAGCTTGGCCTGTGTCGGGGTCATCGCCATGGTAACCGCTGGAGTGGGAGTGAGCGTCTCTGCTCAGGAGGGTCAAGGTAATGATTTTTTAAATTACTATTACACATGCAGTTTGATTTCACAAAATAAAGTTACCTCATAAAATATTATATACTACGAAAACTCGTAATTTCACAATTTTGAGGTGTTCCACATGGACACCTTCATAAGACTGTGTTTCCTTAGCAACAAGCTAACCCGCTAGCATTAGCGCTGTATGTATGTAAGTTATATTATAGGAAACATTTCTGATATAAATTTTGCTTCGTGCTAACTTAAACAAATATGCAGACATGGCACGCTTGTGATCCGAGTTCTGTTTTTAGTCCATGTCATTTAAATAGCTAATGAGGTTAGCCATCATGCTACCACCATTGTGTCATGTAGCGGTTAATAAAGGGCTGCACCAAGTGTATGTAAGTGTGGGTAAGTGTGTGTGTGTGTGTGTGTGTGTGTGTGTGTGTGTGTGTGTGACCTAAGGCTCAGACAGGCATTTCATGGTTTTATAACTTAAGTGTTCGATGGTTCCCCACGAGACGGACAAAAACAGAGACAGGATTGCATGCGGAGTTATGAATAGGCTCGTTTGGAGTCCTGCGGTTATGGTGGCCTCCATTCAAGAAAGAAAAACTTTCTAAACCTGACACGCAGATACGCGTACGCTCTTCCACGAGCCCGGGATCAGCCGTGACTGGATACAGCTGTTGGACATCTGAAACACAGAGAGAGAGACACAGACAGACAGACAGATGGCTGCTGTTTTCCTTGCTTTCTCCAGGAACACTGAGTCATATTCATCAAGTGTTCCCGAGCAAAAGCAGTGATTTAGGATCCTTTCTTTTTCCAGACAAGTGTACTTACTGTGAAGAGAAATGCAAAAAAAATGTAAAAAAAAGAAAAGATTCGGAGCACTGTTAGAAATATGCTGAACATGTTAGCAGCCAGGTAAAAATAGAAATTATTAGCACCCAGTCATTTTCCATTCAGTCAGACTCCCACCCTGTAGCTCGGCAGGTCTTGCTTTATCACACATCCCAGATTCAGGTTTCTTGCTAGTCAGCATAGCTAGCAATATCTAGAATCTTCAGTTAGCTAGCTTGCTAACAACCTTGGGCACTGATTTATGAACTGTAGTATTTGGCCTAATGTTACACCACAGTTTACAGTATAACATTGTTTTTTCAAAATATTAGCTAGCGGCTAATAATAGCTAACTTTGGAAAACAAATAGATACTCTAGTGTTAGCTAAATTGCTAATTGCCTTGTCTACTAGTCTACAGTATATAAAAGCCTAATGTTAGCTAGCAGCTATCGGGTTGCACTATTACACAGTTAACTAATAATACCTAACTATGAAATAATAATAAAAATAGTTACTCTACCGTTAGCTAAATTGCTAATAGCCTGTGTCGACTGGTTAACAAAATAAAATAGCCAAATGTTAGTAACCAAGGTTATTAGCTAGTTTGCTAATAACCTTGGTTACTAGTTTACATCATATCATAGTTGAATGTTAGCTAGCTTGCTTGTGTTGTCACATTATTTAGGAAGCTAAGTTGGCTTAGCTGATGTTGCTAAATATAGAAACCAAAGTAGCATTTTTAGTCTTGTTAATTTTTACCTCAGGGCATGTGCATTTGTAAAGCAAAACAAACCAAAACAACAACAGAAACATCCTGCTTTATGGTGTTATGTGAAACAACTTATCTTGCCTACAACAGATTAGCTTTCATGCTACACCAGAGTGAGCTAACTATAGCTATAGCATGTATATAGCCCGCTGATTCATGTGGGCTTTTTTTTTTCCTTTGTACTTTTCCTTTTTAGACTTTAGATTCCTCTGAAGTTTAATTAATCTAATGTAAAAAAAAAAAAAAAAATGTTTTTCACACAAAACGTTTTGCTTTGCTAGCTAAACCTCCAGACATTCAAGAGCAGATATTCCCCTCAGTGCCGTCGCTTCAACCCATCGGCTGCTTCTTTTTTACTGTTAAAATTAGTCTTGTTGATGTTTATCAGACTTCCCCCGTGTTCCTCTCTCACTCGGGATCAGATTATAGCCTCAGCTAACTAATTCACCTTCCAAAAAAAAAGCTCTAATCAAATTTCCCTTTATTTTCCACTTTCACCTTTAATGAAGGGCTTCTTTCCTTTCAGAGCCTGTAACGTAAACTAAAGCGAATGAAAGGTGAGTGCTTTTAGTTTTTATAGGCCTCTCTGTCTGTTGACTTTATGAGAGAATAATGGGGCTATCCTGCATCTCCCCTGGGCCTCATTGTGGAGATTAAGAGGAAAGATCAAAAGCCTTTAATAAATAAATGGGCTTCCCAATGTGCGCAGGGAGAGGCCTTTCCGTTCATTGTAGCTGAATGTTTAGTTAACAGAGTGTTACCAGTGTGTGGTGGTCCGGATGCTAGGTGTGTGTTAACGTCCTTTTAACGATGGGAAGTTGTATAGTTATTGACCTTTCTTATTTATTTATTTTTTTAATTTGGCTAGATGAATAGTATTCACACTCAATAAGATCATGCTCGTGACCTCAGAAAGTGTCTTGATGTATAAAAGTCATCTCTTAGAAAGAGATCTCTTGTGTACGGTTACATTTTTTGGAACACATTTTTGAAGACTCGGCTGTTCAGACATCTAGAGGAAGTTCCATCATTCCACCACCTCGGTGCCAGAACAGAGAAGAGTCTTGATGTATACCTACCTCTTACCCTGAGAGATGGTGGGACCAGTCGAGCAGTTCTGGTAGATGGTTCTGAGAGAGCATGGTGCAGCGTGAGGAGTGACAAGAGCTTAAGAATGTCGTAACAGCAGCTAGGACAGTCTTGAATCTAGCTATAAATCATATATATCAGTGCGCTAGTTCTGCTACACTGTCGATATGGTGATTCGCATTTTCAGAAGGGGTCTCCAGTGTTAGCATGTTAAAAATCTAGGGATCTGAGGATTGAGGAGTTTATGGTTTCTCGTTAACATGACAGGACTCGTTAAAATAGTCACGGGAAAAGACGCAGTGGTGAAGACACAACTGTTTATAGAGGCTATATAAGTTATTGTTATGCATTAGAGGCATTTTTAAAAATCCTGTATCCTGCTCAACAAGTGTCAGAAGTCTGAGCTCTGAACTTCTAAGCATCTAAGAGAGCATCTAAGAGAACAAAGGACTGCTGCTGTCATTTTCTGGCATCGTAAAAGATTTCAAATTGAAACCTCAGGTCATAAAGTGGCCATGTGATTGGTGTTACCCAGAATGCCGGTGTTCACTGCACTGTATTTAACCTTCAGCAGAGCTCCGCTGCTCCACCTGGTCCATTCCCTTTCATTAGACCCAAGAACAGATGACAGAGAGAAGGGGAGACGTGTGAGGAAGGGATGAATAAGTGCATATTACTTATCATTATATAAGTGCTCAACGTCAGTCACGCTCCTTCTCCCCACCACAGAGGTGTTGAAAACCCAATGAAACCACATGTTAAACTTCCAAGCAGATATAATCAGATCAGGATGGCCGGCTCTGGATAGACGATTACCTTTACCGATTGTGACACGAAAGTGAGCGAATGTCATCACTTTCTTACGTTTTGTGTTTAAAGCCCATTAATGGGCTGCTTAAGTGGTTAGGAATGAGGCACTACAGAGGCATATCTGGACCAAGCAGATGTTAGCTCTTAATACGACCTGTTCCTACTAGGGACTACAACTACAACATGTTTTCATGAAACCTTTTAATTTTAGATATTAGCGCAGATTGAATTCTAAATCACGCTGAAGAAGTGGAGTTTTTTTTCAATACATGTGAAATCCAAAGCTTATAATGATCAATGAACATGTTCTATAAATTCCTGCTAAATCAGAACTGATCCACAGGTTCATAGTGTAGGTCAAAGAACAGGTAAGCAACGGGAAACTGGGATAATCCGTAATAAAAGTTAAAAAGAAGAAGCATGATGCAGAAAAAGAAACAGGGAAAAAAAACAGCTTGGTGCATAATATAATAAGATATAATGCTGCCTTCACGTGCTGTGGGAACGATCGGAAATACAAGTTTCCCACTAGGAAGTTGCACACAAATGTTGTAATTACAAATGGGAAAAATTTCGATACCCAAGTTTCCAAAATGGGAGGAGTCCAAACATTTCAGCATTGCAGAGAAGAGTATAGTTTTTCTGCTGAATGAAAGGTTTGATTTGATTAGCTGATAAAATGCTGCTGAAGCTTTAGATCTTGTTGTTTTGTTCTGATTCTTTAAAAAAAATGCTGTACATTTTTAAAAAGCTTGTAAAAATAGATTGTGTTTGTCCAAAAATCCTATCTTCTGCAAGCTAGCTAGCAAAGTAATATGTGTTATGGTGTCAACGTAAAGTAAAGAAAAAAAAAAAACGCTGGCATCATCGGCGGTTCATATTTGTTCAGGTTTTCCAACAAACAGAGCATGTGAACACGACATACTCGGAATTACCGCTTCAGAAGTGGGAAGTAGGATCGTTCTGATAGCACATGAAGACAGCTTAAGAAGCCAAAACACAGCACAGGTGCACACAAACTGATAACAGGACAGCGTCTCGTGCTGAGAAGGAAATATTCATGACACTTGACGTCAAAATTGACGTTTCTCTACATGTTATGTGTCTACAGTATTTCTTAAACATTCTGTGTCCTGGGAATGAAAATTGCAATGCACCGTAACAATTTGACTGCAGCATTTTAGACAGAAATAATATTTCCCACATCAACACTACATCCAGGAGAAAATTCAGCTGCTCACATTGTTTTGTTTTCTTTGGCCGCTTCGATGCTTTGCTGATATTTTTGCTTATTACATAGGAATGCTTAAACTTTGGCTATTTTCTGCGAGGTATGAGTAGCAAAACAATCAAATTCAGTCTCTCATCTCTTTTTTTAACTTTATATACTGTATGTATCAGATACAAGCAAGAATTAGTGTCTGGATTTCCAATCACAGATGGCTAAAGTAAACCCTGAGGACAGAAACAGATATATCTAAAGGTTATTGTAATCATATTTCCATGGAATCTGTGGATCTCACCACTTCCAAATCCTCGTTTAAGCCCCGAGTGTACTGTATCACCAAGTTTCACGTCAAACCGTAAAGATATGCCCGCGCAACCGATAAGGATTAGACCTCTACGGTTTTCTAAGGTTCGTTTTACTGCATGAAATAACAAAATAATCAGAGAGTTTCTGATATCGATTTTATTTTCCCTTTTTCCCCATTTCTGCAGCACGGAGAGCTCTTGGTGTCTTGGATCAGTCGAGAGCTGAGAATACAATCACTACACTCACTGTCTCTCTTCTGCAAGTCGAGACTTTACAAAGCCTTAACCAGTCAGGCCTTGGAGAGCTCACACTGCCTTTGTCCATTTTGTTCTGCTTCCCGAAAAAGGGATTTTCTGGTTGTCCTGTTCAAGGTTTATTTTAAACTGGCTCTGACGACTGAGCACCAGCCAAAGTCTTTATTTCACTCCAGAGCCAGTGGATAGCATGTTAGCATCAAACCCCATTAAGGAAAGCAACAAGTTGGACAGCTGGGGGTTTCTGAGGTGACCTCACCCATTGGTGCTAAGCGTTGCTGCACTATTTATAGAGTAACTCCTTGGAGAGCAGGAAGTATACAATTTCAGGGTTTCTGTGGAAACAGTTAACTGTCAGACCTTTGGACAGTTAGCTGTGGACTCTGACGTATGTGGTTAAGTTTGTATTGGTAATTGCTAAGTAGGCTGCCAAATGCCAGAAACACCACCCAGATGCTCTGGATTTATTTCTGTTTAGATGTAATCATACCTGATGAGTGCTCGATTCTGACTGGTCAGAATGTCTAGATGTTTTCTCATTTCCTCAAGCTTTTATATTTTTTTATACCTATTTATTATTTAAAATTTTTTTTTTTTTACTTGATCTGCCAATAGTTCAGCTTGCTATTCCTGTAGTGGACGTCTAGAAATAGGCTTACATTACATATCAATTTGTTTCTGCTTTTATTCCACTGATCTCCTGCTTCTTATCTTCAGCTGCGTTCCTCACCAGTCTGGCTCACTATGAGATCGCCATCCCGATCCGCGTCGGCCCTAGCGGCGAGTCGTCGTACAATCCCGAGGCCTCAGACAGGCACAGACGCCATCGGCGGAGTTCCGACGCGAAACAGGAGGTTCCTGAGCCGCAGCTTTATTACCAGCTGTCCACACCGAGCACGAGCCTCTTTCTGAACCTCACACAGCAGAGCGGCCTGCTGTCCCGCAAGTTCCGCGTTGAGTACTGGAGGAAGGGCAGGCTGGCGTGGAGTCACCCCTACTCATCCGGTTGCCAGTATGTGGGGCATCTGCAGCACCAGCCCCAGTCCAGCACTGTGGCCCTCAGTAACTGCAATGGCCTGGTAAGATCTTATATAAGGTGTGAGTCCTAAATCATGTAAGTTGTAAGATCTTGCAGAAGATGTGAATCCTGAATCCGGTATGTTTGGAAAGGTTTTCATTCATCAAGCTAAAACACTTGTGCCATTATTTCTATACTAGAACACAAGCTTTAGATAAAAAAGAAGCCATCTCTTGTCTCATATATAGAGTGAAGCATGTCCCAGCTTGTTAGGAAACTGGAGTCAGAGTGCAGGGTCAGCCATGATACACCGCCCCAGAGCAGAGATGGTTGAGGGCCTTGCTCAAGGGTCCAGCAGGGGCAGCTTGGCAATGCTGGGGCTTGAACCCCAGCCTTGCAAACAACACTTTTACCATTGGAGCCCTGCTTTTAGAGCAGGGTCAGAGTGCAGGGTCGTGGTACGGTGCCCCTGGATCAGGTAGGGTTAAGGGCCTTGTTCAAGGGTCCAGCTATGGTAGCTTGAAAAAGCCCTGACCCCTGATCAGCAACCTAAAGCCTTAATCATTGAGCCACCACTTCCCTAGACCACTTCTCTAGACCACTTCCCTAGCAAATCCACTTTGACTTATTAATACTAGACCAATTGCACTAATACTAGATACAGTTTGGTTAGCTGCCAGTTCCCACCAATTCCCATGTGCCCATTGTACCAGGATATCCTTCAGATACATCACAACCACCCTGAGCAGAAGAATCAAATAAGGCCACCTCTTGTTGCTCCCAGATTGGTTCCTGGATTTCTAGTGAAACCTGGGAAAACTGGGTCAGTTTGAGTATTTCTGAATCTTATGCTGTAAAACAGATAGCAAATTCTCCAACATTCCCAATTCTCTTTTGTTGAGTATACAGTTTCAAGGAGTTCTTTGCGAAGGGGTCATGACTTGTCACCTTCCCCACCTGGTATGACTCAAACCCTAAACACTACAGTTTGGGAGCTAGCGTAACAAAGCACACTGCTCCTGAAGTACCTAATAATTTGTACTTAGAGTCAAAACAGGTGTGTTGAGTGTGCTTAAACTAAACTACCACTTAATGTTTCCGAATCCGGTCCCAGTGGAACTCGGCACTAATACAGCTCTGGTTTCATCAAGGCTCTGTTTGCAGACAGCAGACTACCGGTTTTCCTAGATATCATGCCAAGTATGATCATGCTTGCCAGCTAGCTAGGTTATGAATAATTATTGGGTATGACATAAAACATCCTTAGAAATTCTTAGAAATAGCTTGATAGCATTAGCAGTGAAGATAGTAATTAACTGGTTAGAGTTAGCAGAGAAGAATATATATTTTTTTTAGATATAAGAAAGTCCTCTTTCTTCATGTTTACTAGTTGTCTAACATATAGTATGATATAATTCTAAAATGTGTGAATCTGACAAAACAAATACCTCACAAATTGTATGGATTTGTATGGATCATGTTAGCTAGTTGTGAAACATTAGGAGCAGATTGTAAGCTACTTAGCTCTAGATAGCTAACATAGTCATAGCCATTAAAATATTGAAAAAATCCTTTTTGATATTAACTAGCTGGCAAGTTAGCAATGTTGACATTTGTAAAGTTGACTCAAAATCCTAAACATTGTGTATATGATTTAAATTTCCTCACTCTCTCCAAACTCTCTATAGGGATAATGTTAGCTAGCTGCCTAGCTTTAGCATTTAAAATCGTTAACATTGTGTATATGATTGAAAAATGCCTCATGTTAACTAACTGTCTAGTGTTCACAGGCAAGGCTTAACACATTTGCGGATATAATTGAGAAAAACTGAGATTAATCTCCTCAGACACTCTCTGTGTAGCTCATGTTAGCTAGCTGTTAACCAGCAGCATTAGCAAAGAAGATTGTACATTTGTGAATATAGTAAAAAAAAAAAAAAAAACAGTCATAAATTCTGTATAGAAGTTTTAGATAGCTGTATAGTTTGTGAATGACTGAAAAATCCCTTAGAAATTCTGTCTAGCATTAGCATATCCCCGACTATGACTGAAAAATCCCTGTCTAGCATGGCTGTTTAGTGTTAGCGGTTTAGACTAAACATTTGTTAAAATGTGTGCCAAACATTCTGTTTTGTAAGCTATTAACTAGCTGGCAAATAATGAAAACCAGCTTCACAAAATGACTTCTTTTGTCTGATTAGCTTATGCTAGTTAGCGTGCTGCTGTTAGCAGTGACTGAAAACGTCTTCAGAAATCCTGTCAGGTTGCTAGCTAGCTTTGGTTAAATTCTGCAATTTTTTTTTTTCATGTAACGCTAGCCTAATGCTAACAACCAATCAGCACCGAGACACAAGCAGGACTTTTCGTGTTGGAATTGCTCGAGGTGTCAGTTCAGATTTTCAGCAGCACAGCTTCATTTGCCTGACAACACAAGGACGTTTATTCTTCTCTAGTGTTTTTTTTACATGTATTAAGGACATGTGGTACGAATTACTGACCCTCCTATCCTCGAGTCTGCAGCCGTCACTTCTGCAGGATGATATGATGATCTTTTCCATCTTCCTTCTTCTCGTCTAGGAAAGAGAGAAGGAGAGAGAGCTAGAGAGAGAAAAAGAGAGAAAGCTTGTGAGATAGATAGATAGATAGATAGATAGATAGATAGATAGATAGATGGATATAGAGGGATAGAGGGAGATTGAGATAGGGAGGGAGGTGTTGAGAGAGAGCAAGAGAGAGAGCGATAGATCGATAGATAGATAATGAGAGAGAGAGTGGGAGAGACAGAGAGTGAGAGAGAGAGATGTTGAGAGAGCGAGTGAGAGAGAGAGAGAGATAGATAGATAGATAGATAGATAGATAGATAGATAGATAGATAGATAGATAGATAGATAGAGAGGAGAGATACATAGAGTGAGAGATACAGAGCAAGTGAGAGAGATAGAGAGAGAGTGATAGATAGAGAGAGAGAGAGAGAGAGAGAGAGAGAGCAGATTCTGGGGGGCTGGGATACGTACAGCTGTTCCTGCAGCCTTGTTCCCAGTGCCAGCTGATTTATTGCTCCATTCCACAGACAGGTGTTTTGGATGGTAATGATGGATTTGGTTTGGAGCAGCGTGCTGTGGCATGTTCATTATTGACCGGGGCCAGCAGCGCACCTGCGTAAACAAGAGCGTCCAGAGCCAAGACTAATGCCCGCTTATTTACACACTTAGATCCACTTTCAGCTCGGGTTAATGAGGGACTGAGGGAGAGATACCAGCTACTACTGACACAATGGCCTGGGAGTCTGCAGGTCTGCTGGAAGCTTCCAGAACCTGACTCGGGTTAGACTAGGCCTGTGTGTTAAATTGTACCATGTTTAACAAATTGGCAAAATCGATTTGCTGTTAAGATTCTCTATCATTAAAAATAATATATTTTAATTTTAACATTAACATTGAAATTGTAACATTAATATTTAAAAATTTCTTTTACAAAAAAACTTTGTACCATAAATTGTAAAAAATAAATAGATAAATAAATTGTATCATAAATTGCAAAAAAAATTACTTTTCTTTTTAATTTAAAAATATTATTTTTAAATTAAATTAATTTATATAATTATTAATTATAATTTTTTAAAATATTTTTTTTACATTTTTTTATTGGAAGCAGATCATTTTTGGTAGTAATTTATAATTAATTTATTGGATTATCACACAGTATCAGTAAGTATATATATATATATATATATATATATATATATATATATATATATATATAATATATATATATATATATATATATATATATATATATATATATATATATATATATATATA
>JAUCMX010000007.1:27038815-27066315 GCA_033459395.1 Hemibagrus guttatus
AGAGAGAGAGAGAGCACAGCTGTGAATGTGCTAATGTTTTTTTTTGTTTTTTTTATCTAAAGATAGAAATGTCACGACGCAGTTGTCATGTTTGGATGATTCTAACATCAGGAGTTAAATATACAGCACTGACCTGTCGCTTTAATAAAATATGACGTACCTGCGGTCATATCTGAGGTCATATCTGCGGTCATGTGAAGATCCTGGAGTGATTACACATCATTCCATATATCAACAGATGGAGTTCTCTTTTTCTCAGGAAAATCATCACACGCTTCCTCTCACATATCAAGCCTGGGATTAGAGCGTTGTAGATTTACAGAAATCCTGAAAGCTGCCTTGAGGTCAGTTTCATTCTAGAAAATGCCACATGCAGAAAATGAACATTTATCGCTCAGTGCATTGAAATTCAACAGAAATATTAACGTTGGACATTTGTGGGCTCTGTAAATGACACCCAGAGACGTCTAGCAGGTCATAAAGCTGTCTGTCAGACACCCGCTTCATGTCTGAGTGGATTCTTTTAGCCGGGATATGGAAGATTGATCTTCTGCACTTTATAGTGTCAAAAATCTGACGTGTCACATATCTGTTAAAGGGGAGGATCTTTAAAAACCGGCAAATCTGAAGTGAAGAACCTCGGCATACGAATGCACTCTCTTACGAATTTTCAACTTAAGAAATCTGCATCGGCATATGAAGAATTTTCGCTATATGAACGAATCAAAGCGAACCGAACGCCGGCTAAGTCGCGTGTACGTCCGGAAGCCGTTCGAAACTTGTTTGCGTCAGTGGAAAGCCAAGCGAAGCGAGTTTACGAATTTTTACGGATTTCTTTTCAGTCAGCGAAAGCTGTTTCGGAAAAAATCAACCCACGATACCGACGTTTCCTTCGGCATGCGTTCAAAAGCTAGGTGATTTTCCGGGTGTTTTTTTGTTGACAGATCGGTGGCGCGGGCGGTCTGTTCTATTTTTAGCCCAAGCTTGGTGGCACGACTTCCTGTGAGGAGCCTTGACGTGGAATGCTTGGCTCGGGTCAGTTCTTTGTAAGCAGCCGTACAGTTTACATACGCTTCGAGTTGGTCATATTGGTCATTTTTTGGGAACGGATTATCTGCATTTACATTATTTCCTCTGGGAAAATTCCTTTCGCAATAGAAATTTTCACCTTAAGAACTCTGATGTGGTTCTATGGTAGTGAAATGAAACTACGTTCCTTTAGGACTATATAAAGGTGCTATATAAAGACACAGAGCTCAGGGCTGATATATCAGTCTACCGCTAGCTATAATCTTATTGTCTTAGACTTAGAGTTAATTTATCCTTTGCTTTTGTCTTTAATCCACAGCCGACTCTGGAGATCAATCACCACGCTGGGAAATCATTAGACAGCTTCTGTAAGTGGCAGAAATCCATCCAGCAGAGCAACGGCCATGGAAACGCCATCCCCGAGAATGGCATCGCACCTCACGACACGGCCGTCCTCATCACGAGGTCAGAGTGCGCACGCACACACACACACACACACACACACACACATACACACACACACACACAGGGACGGCTCTGAACCCTGAACTACATGGTTTTATTGAATATTGGTCAATTTGTGTGAAAGTGAAGTTTGAATCTATTTATCACAGCCTAGTGTTTGGCAACAAAAACAACAACAAATTTGGATCGTTACACACATGCTTTACACACGCAAAAACACACACACACACACACACACACACAGACCAGCACAGCTGTCTGAAATCTTGTCGCGTTTAGCCGAGCCTGAGGGAGAGCTACAGCATGGAAACACTCAAGCATCAGGGATGGAGTCATTTAGGACAACAAGCAATTTACAGAAAACAGCCCTTCTGCTTTGATACTGTATGTGCGTGTGTGTTCATGTGTGTGTGTTTTGTGTTTTATCTAAAGAACGGGAATGTGTCTGGGAACAGAATGCCGTTAGCGTTCCTCACTTCCTGTTATTGTCCTGTCTGGGAGATGAGCTTCGGGACATTGTACAGCCTTAACCCTTTGTGTGTATGCTCATCTTTTATTGTGTTTGTGCTCCAGGTACGACATCTGCATCTACAAGAACAAGCCGTGCGGGACGCTGGGTACGTCTGGAAGTCTGGAAGCGCCTCTTGAAATCTAAAAAATCAAACATTTTCTGATATATGATTAAAGAAAAAAGCACAATAGAGTTTAAGCGGGAAAAAACGACACAGTTTCACCTCGACGTCGTCGATCGTCCTGATAAAGACGCTCTCAGATATGCGTATTTATACTTTATAGGGAATTCTGAACACAGTCACTTGTTAATCAAATAAAATATTTGTTTATTCAGTCAGTCACTTGAAGTAAGCGTTTTCTTTAATAAGACCGAAAGCGTACAAACGGTTACATTCTGTATTTCATTTTGTGATGAATTTTACACAAACACAGTCGTCTGGTTTGATCAACAAAATAATAACCCAATAATTTCACACTCGAGACCTTAAAAGCGAAAGATCAACACCGACGTCCCGAATATCCTGTCTGCGTATCCTGCAGCACTGTCAGTGGAGCAGCTTTACTCTTGAAGGACACAGAAAAACACCAGGGATCATAACGGATCCTGTTAATTACGCAGATTTTATGGGATGAAGAACATTTTTCAGGTGAAGAGAAAACAAAAGATTTAATGGTGGCTGTTTTCCAGGCAGAGATTTTCAACCAGCATCCCTCGGCAGACGGCGCGTTCGAGACACAGCGACGTCATAGCTTGAAGCATTTAGCGTGTTGTTCCATGTGATACTCAGTGTTTTATCAGCTAACAAACAAAGCCAGCAGCAGCGGCGGGTTTCTTTTGGTTGTTTTTATTTTTCCCCCAAGCACGTTACAGTCAACGGATATGATATCTATATTGTCTGGGGCAAGAATAATAAATTCAATTCCATAAAATTCAATTCAATTACATTAAATAAAATGAATCAATAAATAAGATCCATTTTAAAAGAAGTAAATAATGAAATAAGTAAGAACGAAAGAAACAAAAAGATAAATTTAAAAATATGTAAATATTAAACAAACAAGTAAATAAATAAAAGATAAAAGAAATAAATAATTAAATAAATAAGAAAGAAAGAAAAATATTAATAAAAAATAAATAAATAAGTAATAAATAAATAAGGAAAAAAGAAGAAAAATATTAATTTTTTTTTTTTATAAATAAATACATAAAGACAATGATAAATGTGAAAATAAATGAATAAACAAATAAATAAAACAAGCAAAAGAAAAACATATCCAAGACTGAAGCAACATGTTAATACAGGCACGATTCCGGAGCTTATCCCGGGAACGCTGGGAACGACACTGGGAACGGGACACACCGTAGATGCCAGTTCATCATGCAGACACTCAGTTTTTCTAAAAATATGCGACTGTGATGATCGCATATCTTTAAAAACCAAGTGTCTGTGTAACATTTCCTGTTACTGGTACAGTTTCATGACTTGGTGTACTTGTACAGTTTCATGGCTTGGGTAACTGCACTGCGGACATATTACCTGCTGATCCAAAATGGCCGCCTCATTAGGCGTATTAACTAGTTAGCTACAAGTCACGATCATCAAACACGAAACACGAATCCTGACATTCGGGATGAGTGAGTGCTCACCTGGACATGATTTATTATAGATGAGTTTAATGTTATGTTATGACTAATCCCCGAATTCTTTGTAATTATGGAATTATGCTAATGAGTGTAGTATGTAGTTTACCGCTGGTAGTTTGTAATGCTGCACATTTTTAGAGCCTTCAGTAGTGTGTGTGTGTGTGTGTGTGTGTGTGTGTGTGTGTGTGTGTGTGTGTGTCAGGCCTGGCCCCGGTTGGTGGAATGTGTGAGCCGGAGAGAAGCTGCAGTATAAATGAAGACATCGGTCTGGCCACGGCGTTCACCATCGCTCACGAGATTGGACACACGTGAGTCTCATCTCCCAGCAGCATTTTTGTTTCTGCTGCTCGTTTTTTCTTCTGGCTCTCCCTCGTTCCAGCTCTCCCTCCTCGCTGTTGCTGCTCAGAGCTCAGTCTCTAGCGAACACTTTGTTCCAGTCTATGGAGGAGATCCGTGAGCAGCGTGTTCTGATTTACAGATTCGGTGCAGAGACGTTTGAAAGCTGACGTGAGATCTCAAACAGGTTGTTAGCGGAGACTGTAGATGTGCTGAGAGTGCTGGTGGTGTTGAGGTGCTTTCAAATACACCTTCATCGACTTCCTGTCACGACCCATCACTTGTGGGTCTGCGTGCAGAACAGGTCAGGGAGTGTGTATTAGGGAATTGGGTCACTCTATACAAACCTGTTTCAGATGATTTGTGTTTTGATGAAAAGTGATATGTGCTGGAGAATTTTAGCACCAGGTCAAGACATGAGGTCTTTTCTTCAAGTGGGTTAGATGGTGTTTGTTGGTGAGGGTGGATGAATAGTTAGTTGTTGTTTAATGGGGTTTAGTGGCATTTCATGGTGAGGGTGGATGAATGATTAATTGGTGTTTAATAGTGATGGTGCTGAACGGTTAGTTGGTCTTTAATGGTGTTTATTGGTGTTTAATGGTGAGAGAGGATGAATAGTTAGTTGGTGTTTAATGGCGTTTAATGGTAAAGGTGAGGGTGGATGAATATTTGGTGTTTAATGGTGTTTCATGGTGATACTTAGATGGGGTTTAATGGTGTTTAATGGTGAAAGTGGATGAATGATTAATTGTTGTTTAATGGTGTTTAATGTTGATGGATAGTTGGGGATTGATGGTGTTTAATGGTGATGGTTAGTTGGGGTTCAATGGTGTTTAATGGTGATGGTGGATGAGTAATTAGAGGGTGTTTAATGGTGTTTATTGGTGATGTTTAATGGTCAGGGTCAATGAATAGTCAGCTGGTGTTTAATGGTGTCTAATGGTGTTTAATAATGAGGGTGATGACTGGTTAGTTGCTGTTTGATGGCGTTTAATGGTGTTTAATGGTGTTACATGGTGAGGGTGAATGAATAGTTAGATGGTGTTTAATGGTGTCTAATGGTGTTTAATAATGAGGGTGATGACTGGTTAGTTGCTGTTTGATGGCGTTTAATGGTGTTTAATGGTGTTACATGGTGAGGGTGAATGAATAGTTAGATGGTGTTTAATGGTGATGGTGACGATTGGTTAGACGGTGTTTAATGGTGTTGAATGGTAAAGGTGAGGGTGGATGAATATTTGGTGTTTAATGGTGTTTAATGGTGAGGGTAGGTGCATGTTGAATATTCAATGTGGATTTTTCAGGATGAAAAATGTTATTTGTTGGAGAATTTTAGAGAATTTGTGAAAAGTGAAAAACACCAGGATGAGTTGGTCTGTGTTTAATGGTGTCGAGCATCTTACAGATCCCCATTCTCCAGTCTGAAAGGGTTAATGATGATACTTTATCTCAGTCTAAACACACACACACACACACACTGTTTGTTATTGGAAGAAGTTGCTCGCTCCCTGCTCGATCACTCAGTCCCGATCTTCCTCTGTGTTCAGCCAGAGATTTTGCGTTTGCCTGGTGGCCTTGCATTCCTCCATGGCTGTGTTATTGCAGCGTAATCGGTTTTCTCCAGTCTCTGAGCTTTTCGCAGGTGGGAAAGTCATTAGCAAACGGCTCCTAATGCAGTGGCCAGCTTCAGAGCCACTGAGCCCTGGGGACTGTCTAGACAAGGGGGCATATGCATATAAGATTACATAGGGTTGCTGAAGAGTGTGTGTGTGTGTGTGTGTGTGTATGTGTTTAATCAGGTGTGTCAGTTAAAGGCAAAAATTTGTGCCAACCACAAAAATGTCTCCCCATGTCACTGCATCCATCCATTCATCCATCCATTCATCCATCCATCATTTCACCTCTCTGTCTTCTTTCTCTGGTGCGTCCTCGTCCCCGCGTTAGCTTCGGGATGAATCACGACGGCGTGGGGAACCCGTGCGGCGCTCGCAGTCAGGAGACGGCTAAGCTCATGGCCGCCCACATCACCATGAAGACGAACCCCTTCGTCTGGTCAGCGTGCAGCCGCGATTACATCACCAACTTCCTCAAGTAAAGATTTATGTTCTTTTTTGGAAAGCAGTCGCAGCGTACATAAACTGACCTGGCCACTATTTAGCCTACTGTACAAAAACCTTTTCTTCCTGAACAAATTTTTATTAGCTTTTACAGTAGCATCTTCTCCTAAATATAAAATTTTAATGCTTTCGCCTCATGAAGGAGGTTTTGATAATATTTTATTTTGGTTTCTAATCGAATTCAGATGTCGGGTCTCACGCACACAACTATATACTGTACGACTTGGAGTGAAATGCTGTCATAAAAAGTAGAGTAAAATAAAAAATAAAAAATAGTTTTAATACAAGTAGAAGTAGTATTATATGTACAAGCAAAATATAAAAATATATATATATTAATATATATATATATATATATATAATATATATATATATATATATATATATATATATATATATATATATATATATATAAATGAATTAATGGTAGAACAATGTGACAAATAAAGATCTTGTGAATAAAGTGCAGATGTGAGCAATTACTCAATCTAATGAGATACATATTTATATTAAATTCGTGAATATTGAATTCACTTCTTCGTAGTCTCGTCATATTTGGAAGAATTATTTCACAAGGGATAAATAAACAGTAGATAAAGTAGCTTATTCTAGCTAGCTATTTTGATGCTGTACTTGAACTTGACTAGCATTATTTCTGAATTATGTCTGTGTGTGTGTGTGTGTTTCTGCAGCTCTGGAATGGGTTTGTGTGTGAATAACGTTCCCCCAAAGCAGGAGTTCGTGTACCCGACCACGGCGCCCGGTCAGGCCTACGACGCAGACGAGCAGTGCCGTTTCCAGTACGGGATAAAATCTCGGCAGTGTAAATATGGGGTACTCACTTCTCTATACTCTGTTTTCACATGTTCAGGATGTTACAGTCCAGTTGTGTCCCATTTAAATCCGAACTCTATATAATTGTATGGCTGTGGTCACACACAGCGACTCGCAGCGACCAGAGACATGTTCAACTCACGTTTAACGAGAGCGTCGGCGACTGGATGTGGGCGTGTCAACATCAGCAAGTTGAGAAAAGTTTATGTAAATACCGGGAAACTCAAGGCAACGACTTTTCAGCCAATGGGGGTGAAGGCAGTAGAAGTCATGTGACCCATGGCAGAGAGCACACACTGCTTCTCCTTCACCTCCAACGTTTGATGCAGATAAACACTGATGAATTTAATACACAAACGACAAATGTCCCTCAATGTCACAAGAAAACTGCAGAACATTAGCTGCACCACATGCTGTTAAACGTTGTTACCATGGCAACCACGGAGTAGGATACTGAAGACTTGATAGTACCAGAGATGTGCAGAGATAAAATCACTGTATGCGTGAGCGCAGGTTAGTAGCAGAAGCTGTGTGTGTGTGTGTGTGTGTGTGTGTGTGTGTGTGTGTGTGTGTGTGTGTGTGTGTGTGTGTGTGTGTGTGCTTATTCTGAAAATAAGCCAAAAAATATATTCATTAGTGATGACACACCCGGTCACTTCCTCTGTGCCTGCTGAAGAGCTGAGACGTGGTTCATGTTTAATTGTATGCATTGACATAACAAAAATTCTACAGATTATTAATCAAAGAGGATTATTAATTTATTTATTTACATTTTTTATATATATTTCTATATTTAAAATAATATAGCTCACTACTTGCAATTCTTTTTAGCGACTGTGTTGTAAGGTGTTTTTTATCTTCCTCAGGAAACTATAACTTGCTGAACTCCTTCAACACGTCCCCTCTAACAGGATAAAAACTAAACTATGCATATGTGTCACTCTAGACAGCAGAATTATTTGTGAAATATCTGCTACGCCGATGTGACCCGTGCAACGAAGCAAAGCCTGTGCTGATTTTTTCCCCACTCCAAGCAGATTGAGTGTAGCAGTAAAGGGTTTGTGTTCTACTCAGTTGTCTGGAAAAGTTCCCCCTCATCAGGTGCCTCTTCTCGCTCGCAGTGAATCACTCAACACTTTCTTCCTCTCTGTCTTACCCCAAACTCTCGCTCACATCTGGCCCAGATGGCCGTCGTAGCTCTTTCTGCTCTCGGTCTGCTCATTTCACTGGCTTTCTGCCTGAAAAAAAAAAAAAAAACTCAGCAAAAATAAAAGGTTTGCTGCTTTCGTCCTTGTGCGGTCTTCTCACGTCCAACCATAACTTGGAGCCGGTCTACCTTCTGCAGGACGGCTGCGGACCTCAGAGCTTTAGCGCAGCTGCAGCGAGTCTTTAAAAGACTTCTATAGCTGTCTTTATTGAGCAGGACTTTATGTGTATAGTCGGGTTTTATGACATGCCGCTAGAAGAATATCTGGAATAGGAAATTACATTTAAGACGCTTTCTGATTTTAATCCTGCACGGGATTAGCCTCGGAACCGGGCAGGAACGGCGTGCGGTGTGTTCTGTGTTATAGCTGTGGACCGGTGTCAGGGAGCTCCACCGTTCCTGCGAATGCAATTTCATGGTTTGTTGCAGATGTTAACGTTTAAAGTTGCAGTGGCAGTTGCAACCTCACTTTTACTTACGAATTACAGCCAGTGAAATGTGTCAGGTGTATTCAAGGTGTATTTCTGTCCATTAACACTTCATATCAGTATGCTGGAGACATTTTCTTACGGGACGTTTTCAATCAGAATTAACAAACCAATGATTTCAGCACCGGGAGGCTGATATAAAACGAGTCTGTCGGCTTTCAGTGATAACCTTACACAGAATTTTACCGGTTGAAGATCAGATTTTAGACGCTTTTTAGATGAACAAGCACTTGGAGCGTCTCCGAGAGCAGAAATTGGTTTGATATCAACATTTACTTATGATGAAAAATATGAACCGTTTTTTTTTAATGAATATATCGCCCGTAGTAGCTAGTGAAAAACAGAAATCCTTCTGAAACACTACAAATTCTTAAAGTCCTGAGTGTCTACTTTCATATGAGCTTCATATTAACCTCCACTGTGGAGTGAGACATGACAAAGACACTCCATCATCAACATGGACACGACAAAAAACAGGAGCAAACTCCATTTTTTTGGCCTTTGAGTTATTCTGTATTTCCATTAACATGTAAATCCTGAAGATATGTGCAGAGTGCACTAATTAGGACATTTTTCTGTACACAGCGAGAACAGAAATATAATACTCGCTTAAATAAATAGCGAACTTTAGAAACTTTGCTGTGCTTTTGACAAGCACAATGATAATGGCTACAGCTTTTGACCCCAATGGTTTTCCATATTCCACATGGTCATTATAGAGCAGGTGATCATGTTGCATAAATTTAGGCCAATTAGTATTATTACTTTATAAACTATTTATTTATTCAATCTATATTATTTTCTTATATATGATATGCATCTGGATGATAAAATTGCTCTGTGTTTAGAATAGCCCTTAATTAAAAATAAAAAAATCTCCCGTTTCTCTTCGTGTTCTGTGCATTAGTGTGTCACTTACAGTGTGTTACAGGTCAGTTGTTGTGTGTTTGTGTGCAGGAGGTGTGCAGTGAACTGTGGTGTATGAGTAAAAGTAACCGCTGTATCACCAGCAGCATCCCCGCGGCCGAGGGCACCATCTGCCAGACCAGCACCATCGACAAAGGGGTGAGTACGCCTCTAATAAACACCATACATGGACATTAGAAATGAATTTGATTTGCTGTTGCGGGATTACCGAAGCGTAATTCCCCGTATTAGCATCCGCCGGGGTGCCAAAACTTTTCAGACTAGTGATAATGCAAGAAAAACTAAAAGTTTTCTCCTTGTGTGTTCACGCAGTGGTGCTACAAGCGGATGTGTGTTCCGTACGGCACTCGTCCAGAGGGAGTGGACGGTCAGTGGGGTGCCTGGTCTCCGTGGGAGGAGTGCAGTCGTACCTGTGGGGGCGGAGTCTCCTCCTCTGTTCGCCACTGCGACAGCCCCAGGTGGGTCACACATGATTTTATTATTATTATATAACGTCGTCGCGTCGTTAGTATATACAGCTAGACCACAGCACGGATCTCGATTCTGATTGGTCAGGAAGTGTCACAGGCCTGTCTTGATACAGTATCATCGTTTCTATAGCAACAGCTCATTCACTGGATGCCTGGTATAATCAAAGGCTGATTTTATACAGATTACTGAACTAACAAACTTGTTATATAAGTGACAAGAGGAACTGATTGTCTTTTTGTGGACGATGTTTAAATGGTTCACACAGGCAAAGGCTCAGGAGGAATAAAACGGAATACACCGACCAGGCATAACATTATGACCACCTGCTTAATATTGTGTTTGTCCTCCTTTTGCTGCCTCTACCTGTCAAGGCATGGACTCCACTAGATCCCTGAAGGTGTGCTGCAGTATCTGGAACCAAGATGTCAACAGAAGATCCTTTAAGACCTCTAAGTTACAGGACTTAAAGGATACTTTTGATAGATAATGACCACTGCAGACCGGGAACACCCCACAAGAGCTGCAGTTTTGGAGATGTTCTGATCCAGTGGTCTAGCCATCACAATTTGGCCCTTCCTCAAACTCGCTCAAATCCTTACGCTTGTCCATTTTTCCTGCTTCTAACACATCAACTTTGAGGACAAAATGTTCACTTGCTGCCTAATATATCCCACCCACTAACAGGTGCCATGATGAGGAGATCATCAGTGTTATTCACTTCACCTCTCACTGCTCACAATGTTATGCCTGATCTGTGTACACTCTTTTAAAAATAAAACATCTATATAAAAAATAACACCCTTTGGCCTTCATCACAAGACTCTGTCACTAGTTATTTTGGCATAACAGTTTGACAGCGAGGTGTTTTTTTCCTCACATACACATACACTTACACACACAGGAAACACAGAGTCTGCTTCATCATCTCTTAATCCTTGTGTGGTGTTCGGGTTCAAATTGACCCCATTTATATATCTTCTTCTTTCGGCTTTTCCCTTCAGGGGTCGCCACAGCGAATCATCTCTCTCCACCTATCCCTGCATCCTCAACACTTGCACCCACTAGCTTCATATCCTCATTAATTCCATCCATATACCTCCTCTTTGGCCTTCCTCTTTGCCTCCTGCCTGGCAGCTCCATGTCCAACATTCTCCTACCAATATACTCCCTCTCCCTCCTCTGAACATGTCCAAACCATCTTAATCTGGCCTCCCTAACTTTGTCCCCCAAACGTCCAACATGAGCTGTCCCTCTGATGTACTCGTTCCTAATCCTGTCCAATCTTGTCACTCCCAAAGAGAACCTCAACATCTTCAGCTCTGCTACCTCTAGCTCTGACTCCTGTCTCTTCCTCAGTGACACTCTAAACCATACAGCATGGCCGGTCTCACCACTGTCCTGTACACCTTCCCCTTGATTCTCGCTGATATTTTCCTATCACACAGAACTCCCGACACCTTTCTCCACCCATTCCAACCTGCCTGCACTCGCTTCTTTACCAATTGACCCCATTTATATATATATATATATATATATATATATATATATATATATATATATATATATTAAATGCTTTTTATTTTTAAATGATGCATTATGCAGATGCATTTGTGAGAGCTGTATTTCATAGCCAGTGACTGCAATAATCTTTTCTTTCTTGTGCTTCTATTGTTGTTCACCTGCATTTCATAAATCAGTTCAAAATAATAAACATTAATTGAAACCTTATTCCATCCCATTTTATACATTTATTTAAAACACCACAGTCTTTATTCCAGTCTATTTTACTACACAAAGTAGAACTTTATCGCAAACCAAAAAATATGAATATTATTTTCACTGTTAAATGTGGTCCTCTAACTTCAAACATTAATCAGTTAATAAAATGTTTTCTATATTGTTTTGACTGAGATAAAAACAATATGTGTAAAACAATAAGGACTTTTATGTATTTTTTTTTTTATTTTTTTTTTTAT
Source organism: Hemibagrus guttatus (assembly GCA_033459395.1). Classification (NCBI taxonomy): domain Eukaryota; kingdom Metazoa; phylum Chordata; class Actinopteri; order Siluriformes; family Bagridae; genus Hemibagrus; species Hemibagrus guttatus. The sequence continues at coordinate 27,050,824 of JAUCMX010000007.1, forward strand.
GTTGGACTTTTAAAACCCCAATAATGTCCCGGGTCGGTTTCAACCAAACAGTACCAAAGGGTCCAAATACAGAACGTAACACAAAGGTTAAAGGAAAGGTTCTCTATAGAGCCTCAAAATGGTTCTGCTTTATGTATGGAACCTTGGCTCTTTATATAACCGTCTTGAGGGGGTCATTGAAAAAGAACAGACTGAACATTTTATTTAAAATCATATGGTAGTTGATTATTATTATTATTATTATTATTATTATTATTATTATTATTATTATTATTATTATTATTATTATTATTATTATTATTATTATTATTATTATTATTATTATGTGGGGCATGGTGGCTTGGTGGTTAGCACGTTTGCCTCACACCTCCAGGGTTGGGGGTTCGATTCCCGCCTCCGCCATGTGTGTGTGGAGTTTGCATGTTCTCCCTGTGCCTTGGGGGTTTCCTCCCCCGGTCCAAAGACATGCATTGTAGGTTGATTGGCATCTAAATTGTCCATAGTGTGTGAATGAGAGAGTGTGTGTGCGCCCTGTGATGGGTTGGCACAGGGTGTATCCTGCCTTGATGCCCAAAGTTGCCTGAGATAGGCACAGGCTCCCCGTGACCTGAGAATAGATCAGATAAGCGGTAGACAATGAATATTATTATTATTATAAGATAAACCTTTATTCGTCCCACAGTGGGGAAATTTCCATGTTACAGCAGCAAGAAAAAAGAAACTGGGTTCACTGGGAGCAGCTCTATTATTATTATTATTATTATTATTATTATTATTATTATTATTATTATGATATACTTTATTTCAACAAAAGCAACCTTACCGCATTATGAAATTTTTTTAGCTAGTATTATATATCAAAACAGCGAAACTCCTCTCTTTTATTAAAGTGTTTCTATCTAGTATTATATATCAAAACAGCGAAGCTCCTCCCTCTCTTAAAAAAAACAACCCTTTTTTTAAGGGTGTACGCTTTTTAAGCATGTAAGGTTTAGTTACAAGGTAATAAAATAGTTTAGTTAAGGTAATATTTTATGCTGTTTACGCTCTCTGCTCTGTTTTTAATACCGATTTCCTTATATGGTCGATATTTCCTGTTACTTTCTTGTTACTCTCTGCCCTTGTAGTTAATGCGTCTCACCTGTTTATCGTGCTCGCCGTGTACGTATTCTATTTTTACCTCTCTGTGACTCTCTATTCACGTGTAAATTGATAACTGACGTGATCTTACGTTACAGTTCACGTCGACTGAACCTCTGGCTCGTTCCATTTTTCGCACAGAGACCTATTTCCCCAGCGTCAAATCAAATTGATTATATTTGTCATATTTTAATTTATTCTGATTGTAACTCATTTTGTATCCTCAATAATAAACATTTTGAAAAAACAGAGCGTATTTTATTTGCAATGTGATTTGAGTAACTCGCTGATAAAAAAATAAATAAATAAATAAAAATAAAAAGGAGCAGGGGCAGACATGATGGCTGGGTTTGGATAACAGAGTGGAGTTGACATGTGAAATTGCTCTCAGATGTTGCTTTCATGTCGATTTGGTGTGTGTGTGTGTGTGTGTGTGTGTGTGTGTCTGTGTGTGCAGGCCGACCGTCGGAGGACGTTTCTGTCTGGGCGAGAGGAAAAGGTTCAAATCCTGCAACATTGAGGTGAGTTTTAAGTGTAAAGACATCGCATGATCCAGCTGAATAAAGATGGATAAAGACGACATTTCGTTAAAAACTGTTTTTTAAGTTTTAATAAAGGTCGAGGAATCCAGAAAGTCACAGCCGAGGTTCAAGTCACGTTCAGTTAAGTGGCTGAGATCTTAGCAACAGGTACAGGCTCCGCCCCTGTGATGGTCATGTGACAGACCCATGAGCTAACAAGCAGCTCACAGAAACCTACAGCTCCTGATAAAGTACTAAAGTGTGTTAAAGACACAGTGTGAGGTGTGTGTTGTAAGAGTTGAGCTAATAATTAATCTGTGTGATTATCCTGAGTGTAATTATTACAACTCTGCAGCACAGAAACGCCAGGACTGAGGATAATAAAATGATCTGTAAGGAGTTATATGATTACTTTTGTAGCCTGACCCCCTCTCTCTCTCTCTCTCTCTCTCTCTCTCTCTCTCTCTCTCTGACTGTCTGTCTGTCTCTTTCTTTCTCTCTCTCTCTGACTGTCTGTCTCTGTCTCTCTCACTCTCTTTGGCTGTATGTCTCTCTCCTTCTGACTGTCTGTCTCTCTCTCTTTCTCTCTGTCTGTCTGTCTCTCTTTCTCTCACGTTCTCACTGTCTCTGTCTGTCTGTCTGCTTTGCTCTTTGTCTCTCTTTGTCTGTCCGTTTGTCTTTCCCACTTATTTACTGTATCTGTCTGTCTGTCTCTCTCTCACTGTGTCTGTCTGTCTCTCTTTCTCACTGTCTCTGTCTGTCTTGCTCTCTGTCTCTTTCTCTTTCTTTTTTTCTGTCTCTCTGTTTGTCTGTCTGTCTGTCTATCGGTCTCTCTCTCACGGCTCTGTCTGTCTGTCTATCTGCCTTTTTCTCACTTTCTCACTGTCTGTCTGTCTGTCTATCTTGCTCTTTTCTCTCTCTCTTTTTCTGTCTGTCTGTCTGTTTGTCTCTGTCTCTCTCTCTCTCTCTCTCTCTTTCTTCTCTCTCACTGTCTGTCTGTCTCTCTCACGTTATCACTGTCTTTGTCTGTCTGTCTTGCTCTTTGTCTCTGTCTCTCTCTCTTTCTTTTTCTGTCTGTCTGTTTATCTGTCTTTCTCTCACACTGTCACTGTCTGTCTCTCTCTTTCTTGTGTGTGTGTGTGTGTGTGTGTGTGTTGCAGGAGTGTCCTCCTGGGTCTCAGGATTTCCGAGAGATTCAGTGTTCGGATTTTGACAGCGTTCCTTTCCGGGGGAAATTCTACACCTGGAAGCCGTACAGAGGCGGTGAGTGATGTGGAAACTGCATCTGGACCAGTGACACACACACACACACACACACACATCGTACAGTTCCACTTTCACTACTCTAGCTTATTCAGACTTCACGTTTTCCTTCCTGTCTCCTCTTACGTCTGTGGACTTAGTTAAAGATCGGTTTGTCGTTGTCTCCCAAGAGCCGCCTCACGCCGCTGAGGTCCAGAAGACGCTCGTGTCCGTGTTAAAAACTGGACTCCAGATTCCTGACGGTTATTGTCCTGTGCTCATGGTTTCTGCTACAACGAGATCCTGAGGGTGCTGATCAGGAGTAGAGATAAATTAAGAAAATAATAACAAAGACCATTTTAAAAATCCTACTACAGCGTGTCAAGATTTTATTTATTTATTTGTCACATTTATATGTCATATGATGTGAGGGATCTGTACGATGGACATGTCTGTGGTCAGAGGAGTCTGATGGCCTGAGAGCAGAAGCTCTCCTCCTGAGCCTCTGAGTTTTAGACTAAATTCAGTTCTTCATTCTGATTGGTCAGAAAGTGTGTGTTATTTTTGTGTAACTGTACAGCTCACACAGTGTTTGAGGCTGTAACATGAGCGATAGGGTTACGCTAACGCTCCTCGTCTTCGTACAGGACCGTTTCTGTAATAACGCCGTAATAAGACTGTTAATAAACAGATTCGAAAAAAACAAGGGAAGGTGACTGTGGTCATGGTGGAGCTTTTCATTAGGAGATGTTTCATTAGAGTTTATGGAAGCTCTCTCCTTTTTGAAAAGAGAGAGAGAGAGAGAGAAAACAGACAGACAGACAGAGAGAGAGACTGACAGAGAGACAGACAGACAGAGAGAGACTGACAAAAGAGAGAGACAGACAGACAGAGAGAGACAGAGAGAGAGCCTGACAGAGAGAGAGAGACAAATATACAGACTGAGAGAGAAAGGCATATAGATAGACAGAGAGAGACAGTTAGATAGCCGGGGGAGAGAGAGAGAGAGAGAGATAGACAGACAGAGAGAGATACACGTAGACAGACAGACAGAGAGAGACAGATACACAGACAGGCAGAAAGATAGACAGAGAGACAGATAGATAGATAGGCAGACAGAGAGAGACAGTTAGACAAAAGAGAGAGAGAGACAGATAGATGGAGAGACAGAGAGAGACAGACAAACAGACACAGAGAGACAGACAGAAATACAGATAGACATAGAGAGAGAAAGACAGATAGACATTCAGATAGAGAGACAGATAGGCAGACAGAAAGAGACATATAGACAGACAGACAAAGAGAGAGAAAGACAGAGAGAGACTGACAGACAGAGAGACAGGGACAGATAGACAGACAGAGAAATAGACAGAGAGGCAGATAAAGAGAGATAGACAGACAAAGAGAGAGACAGACAGTGAGAGAGACAGACAAACAGAAAGAGACAGTTGGACAGAGAGAGAGGGAGAGGCGCCAGAAAATGGAGTTTGCTCCTGTTTTTGTTGTGTCCATGTTGATGATTTTTGTGTCTTTGTCATGTCTCACTCCACAGTGGAGGTTAATATGAAGCTCATATGAAAGTAGACACTCAGGACTTTCGATGTTCAAAGTAAATGTTGATATCAAACCCATTTCTGCTCTCTGAGACGCTCCAGAGTGCTTGTTCATCTAAAAAGCGTCTAAAATCTGATCTTCAAGCAGTAAAATTCTGTGTAAGGTTATCCGACAGAGGGAAAAACACACGTCTCACACACACTGATCTACTGACGGGTTCACTCGAGGAGTCTGTCCTTCACGTGACGCAGCCTAGCACGCGTTTGCTTTAAATTACTGCATTAACTGATGCAAAATGATTCACGTCGCATTCATAATGGGCTCTAGCGCAGACCACGGGTCACTCTGAGAACAACGACTCAGAGAAATTAGTGCTGAAGGCCAGGTAATAAAGCTGAACCTTAACACCGATTATGCCTTTGATATTAATACAGTAAGTTTTAATTAATACATGATATTCACTTCATCTGCACATCTTTTAGAGTTATCTCATGAACACAACACACCTTTAAACTGAATTCCGAACATTCAGTGCATGCATGCGTCTCATAATCGTACAGAAATATTGTTTCTTCGATCTACTCTGATGTCATTTGTGCAATTTGCTTCACTTTAAAATTATTACAAGTAAGAAACATAGGATCGTTTAGTTCTCTCTCTCACTCTCTCTCTCTCTCTCTCTCTCTCTCTCTCTCTCACTCTCTCAGACTTAATATATGTGATGAATGTCACATTGTAAGCTTTCGATGCAAAGCAAATAACCAACGTTCCTCACGAGAAGGCGATTCTTTCCCAGAATGCATTGTGGCCAAACATCAGCTCCAAATTTTCCTTTCAGGAATGTGCTTATTGAGACTCGAAGCCTTCTGCCATCTTCGCTTTCTGTCACTCGCTTTCTAGAGCTCAGTCCGAGAGACCGGGGGATGTAGTGAAAGTGTGTGTGCGTGCGTGCGTGTGTGTGTGTGTGTGTGTGTGTGTATTGTTATGTGTGTAGTGTTGTTAATCAGATTCAGCTGTTTGTAAGTACGCCAGCTAAAATGTGCTCTTTCCCTTTTAGTACCCCACTTTCTTTCTCTCTCTCTCTCTCTTTCTCTCTCTCTCTCTCTCTCTCTCTCTCTCTCTCTCTCTCTTTCCCCCATCTGTGGCCCCCGACTTTCTAGCAGCTGTTGAGGAACAAACTCACTTGCATAAAAGCCCCAAAAAGCTCATTAAAGTACTTTGTGCGACTATCAGCCACTTTAAAATCATTCCTGTACTTTGATTCGCAGCCAGACATGTCTGAGTGTGTGTGTGTGTGTGTGTGTGTGTGTGTGTGTGCGTGTGTGTGTGTGTGAGTGTGTGAGTGTGTGTGTGTATGTTAAAGGTGTAAAAAAATTCAGAGTAAATTTTTAAGCAGTTTGATCTTCAAGTCTGGCTTGCAAGCCTGTTGTAAATTTAAGAATGGCAGACACAGAGGCCACGCCTCCTGCACTGAGACTGACAGACACACAGGCCACACCTCCTTCACTGAGACTGACAGACACAGAGGCCACGCCTCCTTCACTGAGACTGACACACACACAGAGGCCACGCCTCCTTCACTGAGACTGACACACACAGTGGCCATGCCTCCTTCACTAAGACTGATACACACAGAGGACACGCCTCCTTCACTGAAACTGACAGATACAGAGGCCACGCCTTCTTTACTGAGACTGACACAGACAGAGGCCACACCTCCTTCACTGAGAGTGACACACACAGAGGCCACACCTCCTTCACTAAGACTGAGTGACACACAGGCCCCGCCTCCTTCACTAAGACTGACAGACACACAGGCCACGCCTCCTTCACTGAGACTGACAGATACAGAGGCCATGCCTTCTTTACTGAGACTGACACACACAGAGGCCACACCTCCTTCACTAAGAGTGACACACACAGAGGCCACACTTCCTTCACTGAGACTGACAGACTCATAGGCCACTCCTCCTTCAGTGAGACTGACAAACACAGAGGCCATGCCTCCTTCACTGAGACTGACAGACACACAGGCCCCGCCTCCTTCACTAAGACTGACAGACACACAGGCCATGCCTCCTTCACTGAGACTGACAGACACACAGGCCACGCCTCCTTCACTAAGACTGACAGACACACAGGCCCCCCTCCTTCACTCAGACCCGACAGACACACAGGCCACGCCTTCTTCACTGAGACTGACAGACACACAGGCCACACCTCCTTCACTCAGACTGAAAAAAGGAATTTTCAAAAAGGCCCACCCCCCTCCTTCACTAAGACTGACAGACACACAGGCCCATGCCTCCTTCACTGAGAGTGACACACACAGAGGCCACACCTCCTTCACTAAGACTGAGTGACACACAGGCCCCGCCTCCTTCACTAAGACTGACAGACACACAGGCCATGCCTCCTTCACTGAGACTGACATACTCATAGGCCACTCCTCCTTCAGTGAGACTGACAACACAGAGGCCACGCCTCCTTCACTAAGACTGACAGACACACAGGCCCCGCCTCCTTCACTAAGACTGACAGACACACAGGCCACGCCTCCTTCACTGAGGACTGACACACACAGAGGCCACACCTCCTTCACTGAAACTGACACACACAGAGGCCACGCCTCCTTCACTGAGACTAACAGGCTAATTTTTCCGTGTGTGTGTGTGTGAACTCAGGTGGAGTAAAATCATGCTCTCTGAACTGCCTGGCTGAGGGTTATAACTTCTACACTGAGCGTGCTCCAGCGGTGGTGGACGGGACGCCGTGCAGAGATGATTCTCTGGACGTGTGTGTTAATGGCGAGTGTTAAGGTGAGGGCACAGCAACACACACACACACACACACACACCACACACACACAGAGCTCACCTAGTTCCAGATATGTTTATTCAAGTTTCCTCTGAGTTCTTAGAGCATTTTAATGTAACCTTTATTAACGTTTCTACAACGTTCTAGCAACATCTCCTCTCCTCTTCTCTCCTCTCCTTTCTTCTCTTCTCTTCTCTTCTCTTCTCTTCTCTTCTCCCCCATCCTCCTCTCCTCTCCTCTCCTCTCCTCTCCTCTCCTCTCCTCTCCTCTCCCCTTATCCTCCTCTCCTCTCCTCTCCTCTCCTCTCCTCTCCTCTCCCCTCTATCCTCCACTCCTCTCTCTCTCCTCTCCTCTCCTCTTCTCTTCTCTTCTCTTCTCTTCTCTTCTCTTCTCTTCTCCTCTCCCCCATCCTCCTCTCCTCTCCTCTCCTCTCCTCTCCTCTCCTCTCCTCTCCTCTCCTGTCATCCTTCCTCATCTCCACTCCTCTGTACTACTCTACTCTCCCCTCATTCTTTCTGTGTTCCCTTTGTCCTTTCTCCTCCCCACTCCTTTCCTCTTCTCTCTTTTCCTCCCCCTTACTCTTTCTTTTTCATTTCTTTTCTCTTCCCTCCGTTTTTTTTCTTTATTCCCCTGTTCTCTTTTACCCTCTCCTCTCCTCTGCCCCAATCCTTCCTCCTATCCTCTCTCCTTTCCTCTCCATTTTATTCCTTTCCTCACATTGCCACTTCTTTTCTCTTGTTTTCCTCGTCCTCTTTTCGCTTTTTTCACTCTCCTCCAGTCTCCTCTCTCCCCTTTGTTATATTTACAGTCTAAATGAACTCGATGCCCTTCCAGGCTGCAGCTGTCTGAACCGCCAGCAGCTGAACAAGATCTCAGCAACTGATTTCTCCTCTCCTCTTTCCCTCTCTCCATCCTGTTCTCTTTTTTTCTTTCCCTCTCAATTTGATCCTCTTCACCTCTCAAATTCTGCTCTCCTTGACACCCATCTCTCTCACTCTCTCTCTCTCCTTTCCTCTTTTTCCTCTTCCTCTCTACTTTATGGCGTGTATTAAAACAAGCGAACAGCAGGAGAAGAAGGCGGTCGGCCTGTTTGCGGCCTCGCAGTGGACAGACTTCCAAAACAATGTGCCTTTGATTTGGGACGGTTTCAGAGGAAAGCTTTGAAGCACGCAGAGCCGAGCACAGCCTCAGGAGAAACACGTTGCGAACGCACTCGAGCAGAGAGGGTCACTGACTCACTCCGGCCGCCCAGAACTGGGTCATGCGCTCACAGGTTGTGAAATGTAGGCCAGGTCAGGAGGAACGTTTCCAAGGAGTGGAAGGGTGTGGGGGTTTGTGCAAGGGTTTTAGACCGAAGGATTGTGGCACGATGCCAGGCACGTCCACAGAACTTTTCTAATGTGTTTCGTAAGTCTTTCTAAACTCTGTAAAAACTAACACACACACTCTATTCAGGTTGTTTGTGGCGCGACTATAAGTAGACTCGGTGAGCCACATATTCACAGAAGAATACAATTGTCGTCTAAGGAAAGCAGAGTCGTGAATTTAGGCGAAGTGACTCAAGAGTGGTTTGTTGTTTCACTCACGATGTGTGTGTTTGGACCTCAGACAGTCAGAGGAAAGGTCTGGATGACCAAACGGGCAGCAGGGTGGCATTTTTCCTGCAGCTGCCTGTGATCTCTGGTGTTGTCTGCTGTGAGCAGGTCTGGTGAAGATTGTAGCCATGATAAATAGCGTTCTTAGCAAAAATCTGGTGCCTAGCCTCGGGACAGGGTCCGGAAAATTCCTACCAGGAGTCGTGTCACTTCGCTGAGATGCAGCTTCACTTCCTGTTTTGAATTATTAAAGTTTTGACAAAACAAACACATTGCTAAGACGTCTAAAACGTCGACACCCATCTTGAAAATGTTCCCTCATCCAGCGTCAGTGCCTGGAAGCCCCGCCCACCTTCGTTTAAGCAAGACTTTGAGTATGGAGTGTGTGAAGTAGGTCATCCGTGTTGTTCGAGTGCACTACTTTTTCTTGCACACCTTTTAGTATTAGGGAATATTTTACGGTGTAAAGAGGAAGCACCAGTATGGTAGCCAAGTGGAGTCATGTTGCTTTGTATAGTGTGACATCACAAGTCTTAAATATGATATCTATATTCCAAAAAACTGTACAATAACCCATCACTTTTGTTATGTAGGTTTGCGGCTATTTTGAAAGAAACAAAAATCCTTATATTCAGACTTGATTTTATCTTTTTGTGTGTGTGTGTGTGTGTGTGTGTGTGTGTGTGTGTGTGTGTATAGCATGTGGGCTGCGATAAAATCCTCGGCTCGGATGCCCGCGAGGACCGCTGCCGCGTGTGTGGGGGCGACGGGAGCAGCTGCGAGGCCATCGAGGGCGTCTTCAACGATTCGCTCCCTGAAGGAGGTGCGTTTCATTTGTGTTTTCTTTTTATTTATGAACCACATTGCTCAAATACTGCTTTTGTTCCAAGTTTGCGGATCCATTTCTCCTGGCCGTCCTCCATGACTTTATATAGGAAGCTGTAGAAATGTCAGCTCAGGCAGCGAGATATAAGTCATGGAATTATGAAATAAAGTCGCCTGTCTAATTACAGGCAAAAGGGATGCTGTGGATTTACTGTAGGTGTCAGAATGAGATCGGTGTACTATTCGGTTTGAGAGAAAAAGCAGCATGGGTTTCTTTTCATCTGAGGAGCGATGGGGTTTGTCGAACGTCGAGGTGCAGTTCATGGAACTACGCTGGACGGTCTTAAATACTGCGTGAACACGTGTCTTGGGTTACAGATCTCTGAAGTGGAATGCTCGGGGCGCAGAAGCTTTCACTGTAAAGGGAAAAATGACCCAGTTCAGCTCCTGGGGTCTGATTAAAGCAGTTGGATATGATTCTTCTGTATTTTGTAGTCCTTGTAGTAATCCTGCAGTAATGCCTTGGCCCTGATTCTCTATTATAATCTCATAAAGCAAAATGTGTGTGGGTGAGAGAGAGAAAATGGCTCTTACAGTACATCTGCTTAGCTACAAATCACTGAGGTAAGGAATAAAACGCTTAATGGAGTGCACTTACAGGAACTTAAGCAACCACAAGGAGTTGTTGTGATGCGGCTGTAACTGAACCTAAGAACAACGCTGATTATTTTCCTCCAACACCATATTCTGAAGTGTTTTATTCCCCTTATATTCATTTCCTTCTCTCACTTTTCTCTCTCTTGAAATTAATACGACAAAAAAGTGCCGTTTGCCATGTTAGAGAGAAGCGTAATCTCCTTCTGTAAATAAACTTCACCACGATCTGATTATGTGGACCGTCCACCGTACGAGCTCATGCTTGAGTCGCTGCCACAGAAACGCTAACGTATCGAAAGAGCGTCTTAATCACTGCATAAACCTGCGATTTGCCTCGCAGCCGGAACTACTTTCTTTCAGAGCTGCTGTTACAGAAAATGAATCGATACCTTTCTTGACTTGAGAATTCATCCACAATGCGGTAAAAATGCATTTATTGTAAATACAAAAGGTAAAGTTTAAATAACGGCACTTTTTACTCACAGGCTTGGCACATCAGGTAGGTCTCTGAGGGGCATTTGATGGGGAAACTCACTCGGTCTAGTGCGTGCCAGATAGTCTCTGAGCATGCCAGGATTGTTTTATGTCTGTCATTTTTAATTATTTTTATTATTATTATTATTATTATTATTATTTTTAAAATTAGCTAATAAAATACCCCAGTCAATGACACAACACACTGTAATTTCAAACCATCGTGTTTGTTTTTGCTTACTGCATGTATTCTGTTTTGTTTTTAATATCTCTCTCTCTGTCTAAGAACCATAAATTGTGATAAATCTCCAGGTTTCAGCCTGGCTGGAAAACACGAGCCAACCTGGATTCAAATCAAATGGAATGAGACTTTTTGGATCACGTTAAGGCCTCATGAGAGCCAGCTTTAACACTTTTTCGCCTCATACCTACTTCAAACGACCCTATAATAGCTTTATGGAAAGTCAAACAATGTCTCTGTGTGTTTGCATCACGTTTTTTCTTTATCTGGTATTTTTTTCTTTCTGTTTTTTAACCCAAGCCCAGTTATGTGTTGGACACATGCCGCTTTTGAGAGAATGGAGCGTTCTTTAAGGCAAATTCATAATTACTTGCTCACATGCAAAGTCTGCACCATTCAAATACATTTGAAAATCAAGGAAGGAAATAAATTAAGAATATCATATATATATATGTATTCAAATCACTTTGTACACTCACGATCTGAGACCATCCATACCCCTGCGCATCCCTTCTGTTGTAACCCTAGCCCTATAAATATTCATACCTCTCTGTACTCTTTTGATCCCCTCTGGTCACTTTGATACCCATCCATACCCTTTGTAAATGTCCATGTCCTTCTGTACCTCTTCAAAGCTCTTAATGCCCCCCTGCAGCCACAAATACCCCTTATACATATATTACAAGTCGCTTATGTATACACATACATATATTTCTCGTGCATCTCATCCTCATATACATTATATATATATATTTATATATATATAAAATCCATGCCAAGCCTGAACAGTTTGCTGGATTCCGCAAGGGTTACACTGTCTGAAAATCTGGCACCCTTATACAACAGTGGAGTGCTGTTATAGTCAGAGGAGCTGTATGAAACAGAATAAAGAATATGGGTAGATAATAAATGGCATGGAGAGTAGCAATGAGGATGAGATGTACGAGAAATATATGTATGTGTATACATATGCCACTTGTAATATATGCATAAGGGGTATTTGTGGCTGCAGGGGGGCATTAAGAGCTTTGAAGAGGTACAGAAGGACATGGACATTTACAAGGGATGTGGATGGGTTAGGGTTAGGGCTAACCCAAGGGGCATGGAGGGTTATGATGGTAGGGAAGGGGTTATTGAAAGTGTACAAGGAGATTTGAAGTGGCATGGGGGGTTCACATGGTGACAAAGGGGTTAACCAAAAGGGGACAAGGGGATTTGAAGGTGCATGGAGGGTTGAGGTGGTAATGAAGGGGTTAACCAAAGGGTACAAGGGGATTTGAAGTGGCATGGAGGGTTGAGATGGCGACAAAGGGGTTATTCAAAGGGTACAAGAGGATTTGAAGGGGCTTGGAGGTTTACGATGGTGAGGAAGGGGCTAACCAAAGGGTACAAAGAGATTTGAAGGGGGAATGGAGGGTTGAGATGGGGATGAAGAGGGTAACCAATAGGTACAAAGATATTTGTTGGGGCATGGATAGGTGAGATGAGCAGGACGGGTAAATGAAGAGTAAAAAAGGGATAAGTAGGGGCATATAAAGTTGATATAGACACAAAGGGCAACCGAAAGGTAAATCGGGATACAAAGGGGCATGGAAGGTTGAGTTGAGAATGAAGGGTAACTGACAGGTGTAAAAGGATAAAAAGGGTATTGTATTGAGAAGAATGCAAAGAGATACAAAGAGACTTGGAATGCTGATGTTGGAACTGAAGGGTGTCAAAAGGGTGGCCATGGAAGTTGGTTACGAAAGGTAACTTGGGTAACATGACCAGCTTAAGGGTATGAAGGAATATAAAGGGACACAGAAGGATGAAGTACCCTCTGTGAATGTAGATTTATCATAAGCATGTGACCAAAGGTACAAAAAGATTCCCGGGCGAACAGACAGGTAGCAAAGTGGAATGTAGGGTACAGCTGATGTGTGAAATGGAACGGACATCGACGTAAAAGTACAGAACGTTATGAAGGGCCATGGCTGGACACCTTTGGATGAGGAACGAGGCCCATGGGTACACAGGGGTATAAAGGGATATACAGGGGCGCAAAGGGATGAAGATTTCAAGATGGTAGTATGAAGGTAACAAGAGAAGTCTGAGATTGGATGAAGAGATGTGGCATGGCTGGTACAGAGGGGGTATACATTGATCAAGGAGGTAGTCCAGGGAAAGAAAAGAATGCAGATGGGTAAAGGGTGGCAGATGGGTGGACAGGTTTATAGAAGGAGACACAACATAAAGTTCCAATTGCGGTATAATTGGGTACAGAGGTGTATGAAGGTGTACAACGGGTTATCACAGGTTTAGAGGGATATGTAGTGGAACAACGAGGGATACCAGAATGTTACAGAGATGAACAAAGCGGTTGAAAAAAAAGGGCATGAGCGAGTGGTTTATTATTGTTGGAAAGTGGACTAGTTTTACTGTGCTGACCTTTTCCTGTCCTCTGCTATCATGATGAAAGGTTTCTAGGTTTATCAAGTTTAAAGGCTTTTTTCAAGAATGGCTTTTCGGTCATTTTTTTTAAATGGCAACATTAACTTAGCCTATTTTAATGTTGTTTTTTTTGTTTTTTTTACATTTTTATATGTCAAAAGTGATGAGTTTTTCTGCTGCAGAATTGCATTAAGGCCTGTATGTGGTGAGTATTCAGTTCTGAAGCAATAGGTCATGGGCTTGAGACTATTCCAGTAAAGCTGTGTGCTTTTTAAAGGAGTTGCTTGGGAAGGTGGCTTGGTGTGCGGTGGCCAGTGGTTTGAACCTCGGTCACTACCCCAGCTATAGTCCATTCACCCTGTCGAGCACATTTCACTCTGTTTCTACTGCACTGGGCCAAAGAATAACTTCATCTGTCAGTCAGCGCTGCCTTTAGCCCAAATGGATTCTCAATTTCGGCTAAGAATAACCGTTGTGGCTTTCATCTGTCCTAATAAGGAAAAACGCCCAGGGTGGAGTTGGAGTTCATGCTAGTAGCGGTGTTGGAGGTTGGGTGGAATGTTGACACTGGGTCGTTGGGTCAGGATTAAGGGAAGGGTGTAGTGCTGTATAGAAAGGAGAGTTTAGATTCTGATAATGATGGGTGTTTGAAGTTTTCGAGACATTATGACACTGTCTCCTATTAGCCCTTGTTAATAACAATGGTGAGCAGCTATAGCAGTTGTAACCATTCTGGGGATTTTATAATGGATAAGAAATTCAAGGTTACTAGCTATCAGCTAGTAGGCTGGCTAAGTAATTTAGCTAATTCAGACACTAGCTTATCTCATTTGCATAAGAAATACAGGTCACCATATTTATTCCTCATTTTTTGCAAGTAACAGTCTTAAAATTTAAACTGTTATCCAAGGGGTTTAGTTTTCTTCAAATCAGGATAGTCAGATGGCTGCCATTGCTTTAATGACTGAAGCATCACATGATGAAATTCTGATCTCTGATTGGTGAGATTTGGAAGATGCTGATAAAGGTTATTGGTGCTCTTGCATAAGAAAGGGTCAAGGGTATCATGGGCAGGTGTAAAAGTACTTCTTAAAGGTTTATTAGTGAACGGGATGTGGTAGTACCCACTTAGCTGGTGCTAGGATCATCAGGAGTTACATTGGTTGGTGGAGGCATCAGGAAAGGTAGTGAGGTCATCTGTGGCTCGAATATAGTTGCGCTCTTGCAGGGAGGAGTGCACTGTGTGGTGTTTGGGGTCATTAGTGAAGGATAGTAGGTGAGCCAGGTGGTGCTGGTGGCTGACATCTGGGCTGTGTTTTTTATTTTTGGGGACCTGGAAGCCTCAGAAGGCTACACCCTGGACCACAGAGCTGGGGTGGTCAGGCTCAGGGACATTTGTGATTATTGCCACCAGGCATTTTTTTGCTTCTCTCTCTCTCTCTCTCTCTCTCTCTCTCTCTCTCTCTCTCTCTCTCTCTCTCTCTCCCTCCCTCTCCCGCTCTCTCTTTGTCCTTTTCACTTTTCTTCCACCAGTTTTATGAGCCCTGCCAGTTTTTTGCAGTTTGTTTACCACATGGCTTCTGAACTGTTAATATTTTTATGACTTTCTCTCTCGCTCTCTTCTCTTCTCTTGTCCACCGAAAACCCACAAGCTTGCAAAAATTACGCTGTTTTTTTTTTTCCTCCGGTCTGGTTTTTGGAGATGGAGTTATTTGTAGGCCTGCGGTCGAGAGCTGGCTGGCGTTAACTGACCTCAGACGAGTTCGGTGCTCAGCTGTGGAGACGTTGCCCAGGAATTCAGCAGGAATCTCAAACCTCTGCTGAATGCTTATCCCAGAGCAGGCCTGCTGCAGAGAACACCACACACCACACTATTCCTCACTGTAACCACAAGTAAACTTCCATTTGTGTGTGTGTGTTCCCAGGTTATGAAGAGGTGATCAGGATTCCTAAAGGATCTGTGTTCATACATATACAGGAACTCAATATTTCTCTT
>JAUCMX010000007.1:27071315-27098815 GCA_033459395.1 Hemibagrus guttatus
GCCAAAAGCACCAAAAGTTGGTTAAATGACCATGGTGTTGGTGTGCTTGACTGGCCAGCAAACTCCCCAGACCTGAACCCCATAGAGAATGTATGGTGTATTGTCAAGAGGAAAATGAGAAACAAGAGAGCAAAAAATGCAGATGAGCTGAAGGCCACTGTCAAAGAAACCTGGGCTTCCATACCACCTCAGCAGTGCCACAAACTGATCACCTCCATGCCACACCCAATTGAGGCAGTAATTAAAGCAAAAGGAGCCCCTACCAAGTATTGAGTTCTTCTTCTTCTTCTTCTTCTTCTTCTTCTTCTTCTTCTTCTTCTTTCGGCTTTTCCCTTCAGGGGTCGCCACAGCGAATCATCTCTCTCCACCTATCCCTATCTTCTGCATCCTCAACCCTTGCACCCACTAGCTTCATATTCTCATTTATTCCATCCATATACCTCCTCTTTGGCCTTCCTCTTTGCCTCCTGCCTGGCAGCTCCATGTCCAACATTCTCCTACCCATATACTCACTCTCCCTCCTCTGAACATGTCCAAAACATCTTAATCTGGCCTCCCTAACTTTGTCCCCCAAACGTCCAACATGAGCTGTCCCTCTGATGTACTCGTTCCTAATCCTGTCCAATCTTGTCACTCCCAAAAAGAACCTCAACATCTTCAGCTCTGCTACCTCTAGCTCTGACTCCTGTCTCTTCCTCAGTGACACTGTCTCTAAACCATACAGCATGGCCGGTCTCACCACTGTCCTGTACACCTTCCCCTTGATTCTCGCTGATATTTTCCTATCACACAGAACTCCCCACACCTTTCTCCACCCATTCCAACCTGCCTGCACTCGCTTCTTTACCTCTTTCCCACACTCTCCATTACTCTGGACTGTTGACCCCAAGTACTTAAACTCCTGTACCTTCTTCACCTCTTCACCCTGTAAGCTTACTGTTCCACTTCCCTCCCTTTCATTCACACACATGTACTCAGTCTTACTACGACTGACTTTCATTCCTCTTCTCTCCAGTGCAAACCTCCACCTCTCCAGGTTTTCCTCCACCTGCTCCCTACTCTCACTACAGATCACAATGTCATCTGCAAACATCATTGTCCAAAGAGACTCCTGTCTGACCTCCTCTGACAACTGGTCCATCACTATAGCAAACAGGAAGGGGCTCAGAGCCAATCCCTGATGCAGTCTCACCTCCACATTGAACTCCTCTGTCTGACCTACAGCACACCTCACCACTGTCCTGCTCCTCTCATACATGTCCTGCACCACTCTGACATACTTCTATGATACTCCTGACTTCCTCATACAGTACCACAGCTCTTCTCTTGGCACCCTGTCATACGCTTTCTCCAAGTCTACAAACACACAGTGCAACTCCCTCTGACCATCCCTATACTTCTCCATCAAAATTCTCAGAGCAAAAATTGCATCTGTTGTGCTCTTTCTGGGCATGAAGCCATACTGCTGCTCACAAATTTCCACTACCTTCCTTAACCTAGCTTCCACTACTCTTTTCCATAGCTTCATTGTATGGCTCATCAACTTTATCCCCCTATAGTTGCTGCAACTCTGCACGTCACCCTTATTTTTAAAGATCGGCACTAACACACTTCTTCTCCATTCCTCAGGCATCTTCTCACTCTCTAAAACCCTGTTGAACAAACTAGTTAAAAATTCCACTGCTGCCTCTCCCAGACACTTCCAGACCTCCACCGGAATGTCATCAGGACCAACTGCCTTCCCACTTTTCATCCTCTTCAAAGCCTTCCTGACTTCATCCTTTCTAATCTTATCTACTTTCTGTTCCACAGAGTTCACCCCTTCTACTCTTTTTTTCCCCCTCTCATTTTCCTCATTCATCAGCTCCTCAAAGTACTCCTTCCATCTCCTCTGTACACTCTCCTCACTTGTGAGCACCCTTCCATCTCTATCCTTAATAACTTTTAACTTGCTGCACATCCTTCCCATCTCGATCCCTCTGCCTAGCTAACCTGTACAAGTCCTTCTCTCCTTCTCTAGTGTCTAACCTAGTGTACAACTCGTCATATGCCTTCTGCTTGGCCTTAGACACCTCCCTCTTCACTCTGCGCTGTAACTCCTTGTATTCCTGTCTATTCTCTTCAGTCCTGTCCATGTCCCACTTCTTCTTGGCTAACCTCTTCCTCTGGATACTATCCTGAACTTCCTCATTCCACCACCAAGTCTCCTTATCTTCTTTCCTCCTTCCAGATGACACACCCAGCACCTTTCTCCCTGTCTCCCTGATCACTTCTGCTGTAGTTTCCCAGTCATCTGGCAGCACTACCTGACCACCCAGAGCCTGCCTCAATTTCTGTCTAAATTCCTCACAACATTCCTCCTTTTTCAGCTTCCACCACTTGATTTTCTTCTCTATCTTTTACCTCTTCTTCTTACAGACCATCAAAGTCATCCTACACACCACCATCCTATGCTGTCTGGCTACACTCTCTCCCACTACCACTTTACAGTCAATAATCTCTTTCAGATTGCCTCTTCTACATAGGATGTAGTCTACCTGTGTTCTCCTACCTCCACTCTTGTAAGTCACTCTATGCTCCTCCCTCTTCTGAAAATAAGTGTTAACCACACCCATGTCCATCCTCTTAGCAAAGTCCACTACCATCTGTCCTTCTAGGTTCCTTTCCTTAACTCCAAACTTGCCCATCACCTCCTCATCACCTCTGTTCCCCTCACCAACATGTCCATTAAAATCCGCTCCTATCACCACTCTCTCACCCGTGGGAATACTCTCCATTCTCATCTAATTCACTCCAGAATCTCTCTTTCTCCTCTAACTCACAACCTACCCGTGGGGCATAACCACTAACAACATTCAACATCACCCCTTCAAACTCTAACTTCAGACTCATCACCCTGTCTGACACTCTCTTCACCTCCAGGACATTCCCCACAAACTCCTCCTTCAGGACCACACCTACCCCATTTCTCTTACTATCCACACCATAATAAAACAGCTTGAATCCTGCTCCTATACTACGAGCCTTGCTACCCTTCCACCTGGTCTCCTGTACACACAGTATATCCACCTTCCTTCTCTCCATCATATCAGCCAGCTCTCTACCTTTCCCTGTCATAGTACCAACATTCAGAGTTCCTATTCTCAGTCCTACACTCTTACCTTTCCTCTTCTCTCTCTGTCTGCGCACTCTCCTCCCTCCTCTACTTCTTCCACCAACAGTAGCCCAATTTCCACCGGCGCCCTGTAGGTCAACGGCGCCGATGGCGGTCGTTGTTAACCCGGGCCTCGACCGATCCGGTATGAAATTCAGAGTCCTGACGATTTGCATGGTTAAATTTGGCAATGTTTTACGCCGGATGCCCTTCCTGACGCAACCTTCTCTATTTATCCGGGCTTGGGACCGGCACAGAAGTCACTGGACTGTGACCCCCATGGCTAGATTCCTACCAAGTACTGAGTACATGTACAGTAAATGAACATACTCTTCAGAAGGCCAACAATTCACTAAAAATGTTTTTTTTATTGGTCTTATGAAGTATTCTAATTTGTTGAGAGAGTTAATTGGTGGGTTTTTGTTAAATGTGAGCCAAAATCATCACAATTAAAAGAACCAAAGACTTAAACTACTTCAGTCTGTGTGCACTAAATTTATTTAATGCACGAGTTTCACAATTTGAGTTGAATTACTGAAATAAATGAACTTTTCCACGACATTCTAATTTATTGAGATGCACCTGTACCCACACACACACACATACAATCTCTTGTCTGTCTCTCTCTCTTTCTGTCTCTGTCTGTCTGTCTGTCTTTGTCCCTCTCTCTTTCTGTCTGCCTGTCTATCTGTCTTTCTATCTAGCTGTCTGTCTCTAATTGTCTGTCTGTCTATCTGTCTTTCTATCTAGCTGTCTATCTGTCTATCTATCTATCTATCTATCGATCTATCGATCTATTGATCTGCATGTCTGTCTATCTATCCATCCATCCGTCTGTCTGTCTGTCTGTCTATTAATGCACACACTTAACAATACTAAAGACACCTTTACATCTCCTGATGTTTTATGTATTGATTTTTTCCCCTCTTCTCCCCCTGCAGAGTGTAAAGATGTGAACACAGTGGCATACTGCCCCCTGGTGCTCAGGTTCAAGTTCTGCAGCCGCCCATATTTCCGACAGATGTGCTGCAAGACCTGCCAAGGACACTGACCTCCTCTCTTCTCCTTTCTCTCTCTCTCTCTCTCTCTCTCTCTCTCTCTCTCTCTCTCTCTCTCTCTCTGCTTCTTCACTCTCTACTTTCCATACTGTGTGCCAGTCCCACCCCAGATAGAGAGAGATAGAGAGACTGTGCTGCTGTCCTCCTCTCTCCCAAACCAGCTGCTCTGGTGCAGTTCCTGTGAATGTCAGATGGTCAGAGAGAGAGTTTTGTCTTCTGTTAGTTGTTCTGAACATGGTGCTAGTTTTTATTTCATCCATCTTCCAGAGGGTTCTACTCAGTTCTAGCTACAGCTGAGCACAGCACTGCACAGATTACTGACTCCAAACGTTCTTAAGTGCACGTAATTACAAAGCGTACTTCAGAGGAGTAACAAAGATAAAGAACTTCCTACATCTGGTTCCTGAATTTGTTTTCCTGAATTAGCCGTCACCGTGCTTAAAGAGGCAGCAGCACTTTATCTGGTCGGAGATTATAAACGCCTCGCTTTTTAGGATCATGAGGTCATTTAGCCGCAAAGTTATGCTTTGTTTATTAAATAACAATATTGAATTTTAATGCAGTTAGATGTACAACATTCACATTCAAATCTTTTTACTGTTAAAATTCAGATTCATCGAATCCTTGACTTCAGAAATCAAATCAGTGCTCAGATCGAATCGAATGGACAGAATTTGTCATATGAAATATAAATCAAATTGGGCTCAATTTATCTAGGATAAGGTTTTTTATTCAAAATCAAATTTGACTAAATTCACCAGGAATACATTTAAAAAAAAATTTAAAAATCAAATTTGACTCAATTTATCAGGGATAAATTAAAAAAAAATTTTTAATCAAATTTGACTCAAATCATCAGGAATAATTGTTTAAATTTTAAATCAACTTTCATGTATAAATTTTAATTTAAAATCAAATTTGACAGAATTCACCAGGAATAAATTTTAAAAAATGTAAAAAATATAATTTGAGTTAATTGATCAGGGATAAATGAAAAAAAAAAAAAAAAAATCTGACTCAGTTCATCAGGAATAATTGTTTAAATTTTAAATCAAATTTGACTCAATTCATCATAGACAGAATTGTAATTTAAAATCGCATTGGACTAAATACATCATGGATAAATTTTAATTTAAAATTAAATTTGACTCAATTCATCATAAATAAATTTTAATATAAAACCTAGAATTTATATCCTGAATTTATAAATTCCTCTAAAGCTGCTTTGTGACAATATCCATGGTTAAAAGCACTAAACAAATTAAATTGAATTTAATTCAAACAAAAAAAAAAAAGAAAATGAGAATTTTTAATCCTTTCATTATGAGTAAGACCTTTATCCTGGTCATGGTTTGCAGCAAAACCGGGGATTATCCAAGGAATATCCCAGATTATCCCAGTTTGGGATAGTCAAAAATTTCCGTTCAGCAGAAAACAAGCCCAGCTCTTGGTTTCACACGAGACTGCCATCGATCTCTAGGGTGAAATCAGGAAGCATCATTTAAAGAAGGAAGTTTCTGTTCATCCAGACTCTCAGACTGCTGAGTATAATTGTGTCTCATCGGCATAGAATTGAAAACTTACTTGTTTTGGTCCAGGAGACGGGATAAACCGGACAACTAATTATCAGTCTGTTGAACCTTTAAGGAAAACCTTTCTGTGTGATCTGTGCAGTGCTGAGCTTAAAAAAAATACACTAATGACCACAGGATTCATGTTTACATCATCTCCGTTTGTCTTTTTTTGTCGTGGTTTTTTTTTTTTTTTTTGCTATTTCTTTGCGCTTATTAGGAGTTTCCGCCGTCTGTGATGAGATCACACCAAGAAAACAAAAACAAACTTGTAGATAAAGTACCCCAAAAAAATCAGATTTGCATATCATTAGTCTCGCATACGTCCACCGAGAAACGCTCGCTGTTGCTACGAGGCCGAGTGTTGCTAATAAACTGAAATCCGACCCAAAACTTTCAACGATTACGTAACAGTGTGGTTTAGGTTACAACGATACTGGTGTATAAACACAACTCAGATTCACATTCAAGCCATCGGTGCTTGATCTGGAAAAGTGGGCGGAGCTTAGTGGCTTAAGTACATACGCTAACTATTAAAATATTATTTCCAGATATTTCTATTAATGTATTTATGTCACATGTTGCATCAATTATATTCTAACAAGGATTTTTCTTCTTAAAACAAGGTTAAAATTGGAAAATTTTGGTTGATCAACTACTTTTGGGAAGAAAAGACAAAGTGTGGAGATATTTTTTTTCCAATATAAATATTTCTTTGTTTAGGGTTTTTTTCTGTTTTTGTTTTTGTTTAGTTTTTTTGTTTAAAGGTGGCCTGATCAACCATTCAGTATCAAGTTTTCAGTATAATAAGCTTCATCAAACCGTGCTGTTATGGTCTGTAAAGTGCTTTTATCTAGAGTATACTGTATACTGTATAACCTCTCTGTGACGCTACTTTGGTTGCCCTGATCTTGCCATTTGGTCTGGGAGAATTTACAGGAGCGTTAATCTCAACAACGATCTCAACACCTCTTTTATTATCTCTACACCATTATAGCTAGAAGCCATGAGTCATCACCACCTTATACTGCGATATTCAGCTGTATTTTTATACACCAAGCATCAAAAAAAGGGTAGTGTTCATAGGGCTACACAGCCGCTGCTAAGGCCTTTATTACACTATGTCCCCCCTACATAAACATTTAAAATGTAACATGAGGTGTCAGACAGAGCTTTTCGTCCATTTCAGGTTCGGTTAGAGGTTGTTATGTCACTTTCCAGGCTGGCTTGCATTAAGCTGTTATGACTGCATTATAACTCTTCTTGTAGCACTTTTGCTGTGTCAGAGCTACATAACAGTGATGATATGAAACAGACGTAATATTAGGTGACATAAAGAGCTTTTCGTCCATTTCAGGTTCGGTTAGAGGTTGTGTTATGTCACTTTCCAGGCTGACTTGCATTAAGCTGTTATGACTGCATTATAACTCTTCTTGCAGCACTTTTGGTGTGTCAGATCTACATTAACAGTAATCGCATGTAACAGACATCAAAAACAAACTGGCTCAGAGAAAATAGCCAAATTTTTTGATGATGGTGTCGTAACATTGTCATGTGTGTTCATAAGGATCATATAAATAATGAAATGAAACACATACGGGTACGACATAGAAAATCATCTGTACTCACAGTATCATGACATTGTTATAAGCCGTCATACAACTTGAAAAACAGGAACCTTAATCCCAGTTAAGGAGCCGGGAAAATGTGCGTCATCTGTCATTAGTGTGTCCTAACATTGTTATAAGGGTTTTTAGACCTATGAATAGTAAAATGAAACCTACTTAAGGGCCCAGGTGACTACACATCATCTCTCATTAGTGTGTCATAACATGGTTATAAGTGTTCACAGAACAAATTGTACCCACTTTAGATAAGGACCTGAAAAAATACACATAATGTCTCGTTATGATGTCATGACATTGTCATAAGTGTTCATAAAAAATGTATAAATAATCAAACAAAACCCAAGAATATACAGAATAAGTCATAATGTGTCATTAGGGTGCCATGGCATAGTCATAGGAATTGTTTGGGTTCTTACAAACTATGATGAAAGAAACTCACTGAAGAGCAAGACACAATATTCATAACTCTGTTATAACAGTGTAAAGGTTGTTCATGTTTTATACAGTATGTTTTCATGTCAAGCTTATAACCTCTTAACCTCACATGGTCAGTTATGTCACATTATGTATACACTTTATGTGGCTCTGACACACCAGAAGCGCACTGAGGAATAACATCAATTGACATAACAAACGTCTTTGGAGATTGACATTACTTGACATTAAAACAGAAAAAGAAATGGTCTTCATATCAGCTGATGCTTAAGCATTCATAACTGTTTATGCAGGTTTGTGGTAGTTGTCATGAAGGTTTTACTTTTTATTTATTAACATTTAAAATGGCAGAAAGTAGTGGTTATGCCAGCTGACACTTATAACAGAGGAAGCGTTTAAAAATGTTTATGTAGGTTTGTATCAGTTGTCATAAATGGCTTACGTAGCTCTTATGTCACCCTAACCTAAAATTAAAGCAACTAGTGTTTATGTCAGCTGACACTTATGGCATTCCTGAATGTTTATGTAGGGTTCCTTCTGTTGTCATAAAGGATTTATGTCACCTTCACATTCTAATGACATGAAGTAGTATTTGTCATTGTTTATGTCGGCTAACACTTATTGGTGGAAGTGTTTATAAATGCTTATGTAGGTTTATATCAGTTATCATAAAGGGTTTATGTAGTTCTTATGTAATTTTTTTACATAAAATTAAAGCAACTAGTATTTGTCAGATGACTCTTATTGGACTAAGCATTCCTGAATGTTCATCTAGGTTTCAGTCAGTTGTCATAAAGGGTTCATGTAGTTCTTATGTCACCTTTACATTTAAATTGAAATAATGAAATAATATTTGTCACCTTACATTTATTAGAAAAATCGTTTATATATGTTATATGTAGTTTTATGCCAGTTATCATAAAGGGCTTATGTAGTTGCTATGTCACTTTAACCTTAAAATTGCAGAAGGTAGTGCTTATGTCTGATGATGCTTATTGGGGTATATATAAAAGTTTATGTAGGTTTGTGTCAGGCGTTCTAAAGAGTTCATGCAGTTGTTATATCACCTTAACGTTAAAATGAAAGAAAGTCGATTTACATTCAGATGGTGCTTAATGAAGTAACATTTATAAATGTTCATGTAGTTTTATGTCAGTTGTTATTAAGGGTTTATGTAGTTAGCTAGTTAACTAATCACAAAATGTGACAAAGGCAAAAAAATAGTATTTATCTGCAGACAGTTATCAATATAAGCGTGTGTATAATAGTTTATTGTTTAATAGGTTTATGTCAGTTGTTGTAATGCGTTTGTTATGTAGTACTATGAACACTACCTAAAGAAAAGCCGTTTAAAGAAAATGCTCATGTGATTAGTAACGAATAAACTGAAGAAAAGTTTCATAGTCGGAACTATGTGAATAAAATGAAAAGAAAATCCGTTTCTCGTAGCCTAGCAATCAGGTTTAAGGCTTTAAAAGCAATAATCTGGAAAGAAACGACATATTAGTTGCATCATTGCATCGTTTGTTTAACAACACAGCAGCACTCGATCAGCCATCACTGATTTTTTATCTAAAGTTGGTTTCTTTGCTGCTGCACTGGAGCTCCGAAGCTAATGTTGCTAACATCCACCAGATTAGCGTCGACTCCATTCGGGGTATTTTAAACTAAAATCCTTTCTTTTTTTTCCTCTTCGACACACTAAGCACTGGAGAGAGTTAGCATTAGAAATTAGCATTTTAAGAAGCGCTAAGCAACCTTGAGTGTTATGAAGGTGCTTTATAAATGAAAAAAAATGTTATTATATGTATTTTATGGTTTATAGTGACATATATGTTAGCGTGTATGTATATATATATATATATATATATATATATATATATATATATATATATATATATATATATATATATATATATATATAAACCCCATATGTATGTATATATACATACATATGGGGTTTTTTTTGCATTAGCCTAATTGAATGCCATAATGGTCATGATTTACAGGAAGCGTGTGGGAAGGTACAGTACAGTCAGTTTGGTGCTAATATAACACTTAAAAATATAATACCTAAGTTGAGAAATAGGAAATTAACATTAGCACTAGCGTCAGCATTAGCGTTATTGAGCTAGCGGCTGCTTTAATATGGAAAATCAGCATTAGATATTTGTGATATGAAATATAACGACTTCTTATAATTATTGGGATTATACTTACAGACATAATTCTAATCCTGACTGAAAGATAGGTCAATATAAAAAAAGGTAAAAATGTCATTTTAGGACACTTTTCAAATCAAGCTGAGAACAGACATGCGTCATGGCTTGCCTTTTTAGGAGAGAAAAAAGAGGGGGTGGAGCTTTGTTTGGTTCTAATAAGATTCAGGGCTTATTTTCCAGGCTGTAAAAATGTACAGTAACAAAGAAACTAGAGCGATCCGAGAAAGAGAGGCGTCTGAATCTAAAGAATCTTCGAACGTAGTAGAAGTTTTATGGTCTAGAAACATTTTTGAATTTTTTTTATTTTATTTACAGACTGCACCTTTAATAGGTCAGGTTTTATTTATCATGGCACTGAACTGTGGTAACACAAGGGATCCTCGTGAGACCAGCAACAAAGCGAGGTGTATATTGATGAAGTTCTAATCAGACACAGTTTCAATATTTTTCAGTGTCTTCACTCTGGAGAGTAAACCTGTCCAGAAAACACAACAACTTTGCTTAATAAAGTTGACGCATATCCTTTCACGTGCGCTTTAAATCTGAGAAACCATCCGAGCTGCGACGGGCCGCCTTCTCCTCATCGCCTTTAAACGCAGCGTAGCGGGATTTTGAGGTTTTTTTTGGTGCTTTGTAATGGTGCTATTTTTATTTCTGCCTTTTTCTTTATTATTATTATTATTATTATTATCTCAAGATTAGTACTATGTATCAGAAACTCGCTTGAGGTAAGAAGTCACACGAGAGCTAAAATACTGAACAGAAATCGATGTTATCCGCCAGACTATTTGTGGAAGAAAACGTACCCAATCGAGTCGTGATAGATCCAGACCACACGTTTTTGAAATTGTTGTTATTGTTGTGTTGATGAGATGTTTTTTTTTTTTTTTTTTTTTTAATTTACTTAACACTTGAATCGTGTTGATTTGACTCTTACTAGCAGACGCAGTCAGACATGGTTAGGTTTAACAAATGTTACGTGGTGTTTAGAATGTTATTGAAATAACTTTGCGTACTGTAATGTGCATCGGATGGATCTGTATATGTCCCTGAATTTTATTTAGACAAACTACAATGGAAAATAATACGACGAATAAAGAAAAATCGTGTATTGTGAACAGAGGAGATTTGGCCTGGGCTTCTTTTTTTTTTTTGGTATGATGCGCAGATTGAGTGTCAGATCTAACCGATTATCTTAATAATCATGCTAGGATGAAAAGAAGCTTGTGAACAGTTTATACTCTTCTTACAGTAACATTTGTTTGCTCCTGTTTTTTGTCGTGTCCATGTTGATGATTTTTGTGTCTTTGTCATGTCTCACTCCACAGTGGAGGTTAATATGAAGCTCATATGAAAGTAGACACTCAGGACTTTCGATGTTCAAAGTAAATGTTGATATCAAACCCATTTCTGCTCTCTGAGACGCTCCAGAGTGCTTGTTCATCTAAAAAGCGTCTAAAATCTGATCTTCAAGCAGTAAAATTCTGTGTAAGGTTATCCGACAGAGGGGAAACACCAACAGAGTCCTGACTCATTTTACATCAGACTCACAGAGATAAAAATCATTCATTTCTTTACACTGATTAAAAATAAGTCCATTTCCAGTCTGCTGGTGAAACAGAGCAGCAGCAGTACTGGAAAGAAAGGGTTAACGCATCATCTCTAAACACTACAGTAACAGTATTATATTTGTAACGTTTCTAAAATGTATAAGATCGCAAAAAATGATCCTTATATGATCGTTAATGATCTTAAAGGGGCAGTATGCATATTTTAAATCTTTAAAACAAAGTTCCTGACTCGGACTCCACCCCTTTATCTCTCGTGTGTGTTATTTAATGTAAAGACACAGACACTGAGCTGCTCTGTTCAGGCTGTGGGTGGAGCTCATTTCTGGGCCAGAAAAATGGTAACAGAACAAATGCCAACATCAGAAAGCACAGTAATTTTTAATTGATATGAGAATGATTATAACGTTTAGAAACGTTTTTAAAAATACCTGGTGGCACGGTGGCTTAGTGTTTAGCACGTTCGCCTCACACCTCCAGCGTCCTGGGTTCCCGCTCACCGTGTGTGTGGAGTTTGCATGTTCTCCCCATGCATGCAGTCCAAAGACATGCTTCTAGGTTGATTGGCATCTCTAAATTGCCCGTAGTGTGTGATTGTGTGAGTGAATGAGTGTGTGTGCCCTGCGATGGGTTGGCACTCCGTCCAGGGTGTATCCTGCCTTGATGCCCGATGACGCCTGAGATAGGCACAGGCTCCCCGTGACCCGAGAATAGATGGGATAAGCGGTAGACAATGGACAAACTGCACCTTTAATTCTGAAGAAATTCATTCACAGGACAAATAATAAACGGACAATTGTAAGAAAGGACGTTAAATAAACAAAAGCTGGGTCAGAAAAGGAAGTCACCTGTTAGGAAACTGTCTGAGACAGCCTTGAAAAGGAAGTCACGTGCTGGTGGCTCGTAAACCCACAAGAACGAAGTAGTGCTGCAGGGAAATTGACCGATCTGTCATTAAAAATCAGTTGGAAATTAAAGCAGCAATTCCACATATTTGCCACCTGAGATTTTCATTGAGAATCCATTGAGATTGAACACTCAGGATTATGAGTTGACAAAATGTGTTATTGCACGTTAAGGTTGCGTTATGCACAAATGCTGGTGTTGCGCATGACTCAGTGTCTTCTTGCATCAATTTTCACCCTGACCATGTGAAACGTCTTCAGCTTTTTTGCTTAAAGGATGATTCACGAATGAATCGAAGGATGTGGTAGCTTTGTGGTTAAGGTGTTGAATTAGCGATCAGAAGGTTGTGAGTCTGAAACCCTAGGACCTCCATGCTGCCACTGCTGGGCCTCTGAGGAATGCCCTTAACTCTCAGTTTTATAAAAAAAAAAGAATGAGATGATTGTATGTTGCTCTGGATAAGGGCATCTGCCAAATGGAGAACGGAAATGACTCTTTAAATGAATCGACTCCAAACTCAAAAAACGCTCTGTGTGTCGAATCAAATGAATCTTTGATTCGCAAAAAAGGGGTCTTACAAATCAATCCAGTTGTATGGGGTCATTATAACACAGATCTTAATACTCAAACATGGCATGTTAGTGTTGGATGTATGTATATGGTTCCACACCTGTCTACTTTGATGAGTGTGGTGTGAGACCGAAGGCGTTGGGTGGAGTTCCTGGTGGTTTCAAACTGACAGTGTTTCGCTAGGGTTCATTTTTGACTCCTACAGTTTCACACGTTTACATCAATCAGATTTTAGCTTAGTTGCCATCTTCCTTCTCTATTCTAGCCTTCTGAAATTTTCAGGGTTGTGAAAGCGCTGGCTCGGTGTGGGTTTCTCTGTTTGACATCTCGCTAACTCTGTGAGTGTGTGCGAGATAGAAATGATTTGCAGTCAGAGATGGCTCTGGGTTAAATTAGATGCAAGGGCTGAAATAATAATAATAAGTCTAGCAACAATGTGAGACGCTTCTGAGCAGCGCATTATATGTATAAGGTCTTGTTGGTGTTGTAATAAGGATGATGTGAGGCAAACAACACACACACACACACACACACACACATATGCTATGTTTGTCTATATTTGTCCATTTTGTGACACTTTGTGTGGAGGAGGTAAGGAAATGTTTAATGTTTCTTTATTTAAGACTTCTCTTTTCATTTTTATGTCAAGCAAAGTTCCACCCCCTTTCTACTCAGCTCTGCCTCTTTTCCCTAAAAGGCATCACACAGTTTTAACAGAGGTGGTATGTGGGGGGGGGCGTAGTTTGATAGAATTAATAATCCGAATGTGAAAATGACAAACGACTCCTTTAAGAATTAAAGCACCTTTAAGCGTTCTTTGACTGCCACATTCTCAGTGATAGAGTTTTGACTAAAGGAAAAAGCTGATGAGGGTGTGTTCGTCACCGTTATTCTTACACATCCGTAAACAAGATGCTTTCTCACAAGTGTGTGCACGTGTGTGCATGTGTGTGTGTGTGTGTGTGTGTGTTTGCTTGTAGCAACTGTAGTTCTGCTCTCATGTATGACCTGTGGGAGGATGAGGAAGTGCTGGTGTGTTTAGGGCTTGCCGGAGTTTGAAGTGCAGAAGCAGAGTTTAAAGAGTCTGATAGTGATGGAGAAGTGCTGACAAGGACAGGCACGCTGCTGGATTTTCTCACAGGCATAAACACAACGCACACACGGATACCTAGAGAAGAAAGTGTGTGCAGGTGGACAGGAGGAAGAGCACTGGCACGATGGTAAGTATACCTTGGGAATGTTTTAGATCTAGAGCTGACTGTGAAGGTTCAGGCTTAAATGTTATCTGAGGAGACGTTTATCCGATTAATGAGCTGCAAATCTGTAGGTCTATGTTGCTTAACATTCTGATGGTGATCTGAAACAATGATGATTGGAGATGTCAAGTTAGTGTGATTTAGACACTAAGGTGCCATTCGTTCATTCATTCATTCAGTCATACACTGATGTATCCTCCAGCTATGCACAGGGAAGGGATGAGTTTTCAAACCTAAAGCCGAAGTCCGTCACGTCGTGCTCGAGTAGCTCCAGGATGCAATGATTAGAATACAGAAGTATTCAGGCAGAGATGACGAAAACCGTGATTTTTCAACTCCTTAAATGGAAGAGCTCAGATATTACTTTCCTGTTTCTTGTTTTAAACAGGAAGTGATCAAACCCAGGGACTCTCCACAGCAGATAGCCCATACCTCCATAGACCACAGATTGAGATGAATTGCTCTGTGATTGTTCGCTTTATGATTCCAGAGCAGATTCATTCACGTGGATTTAACACACCACTCTTGCGTCAAAATATGTGATTAATACCGTAAGACGTTTTGATGAATAGAAACCAGATACAGGGAAAAAAGAGCACACCGGTCGACCAGCTGGTATGGTTATAGGTGTGTTCGGGTTTGGCTTAGCCACAGAATCGAGATGAGGCGTTGTCTAAAGAGGATGTGTGTAACAAGAGGGATTTACGCAACAGCAGCCTGGTAGCATGCAGCGTGCAGGGGGAAGTGTGTTACTGGGGCCTCAGCACTTCCTCACACACACTGTGTTTGTGTCTTGAATTCTGCATATGATTAGCAGACAAAAGACATCAAAACTGACCTTCAGCTTACACATTAGCATTCATAAAATAAAAATCTAATCAAATTAGCACCGGTATTGATCTTTCCTGAGGTAACTTATAGCTACAAACCTCTTTTTTCTAATCAAATTACTCAGGCGTCTGAAAGAAATGTGACAGTCCTGATTAAAAGTATAAAAGACCTTGCAGCTAGCTAGCAGAATGTGCTAGCTAAATTAAAAAAAAATCTATTCTAAATGTTGCTGTGCAAACACTTAACTAGCTGGAGATGTTAGCTAGCTAGCTAGCTAGCTACAGGATGATACTAGCTACATATGTGATAAATAGTAGTAAATCATTTTTAAACGATTTTCACCAGTTCAGAGCTTTTTCCTAGGGTTCTTACAATCACATCTGAGTAAAATGTTCTGATGGTTTTGTCTCATTATCATCGTCGATGTGACATAACTTATAGACCTAAACTCTTGTTTAAGTATAATACTGCTTCTACAGAATATTTTGCAGGCAATTTGCTTGCAAAAATGACGCAGATGTTTGCTACAGTAACTAGCTATGCTAGTGAATCATTTTTACATTCATTTGACCTCATTCAGAACCTTTTCTTAGCATTTTAGCAACACGTCTGAGGAAAATGTTGACGTTCCTGTCAGTTTGGTCTCATTTCCGCCTTCACTGTGACTTCACATCGTGCATATTAAAGACTTAAACACTTATTTGTGCTTATTTGTTTAGGCATAATAATGCTTGGACAGAAGCATTCCTTAGCAATTTGCCAATACAACCTAGAGCTAGTTATATACATGTTAGTATATCATTTTACATCAATTTTACCCGTGCAAAGCCTCTTTTTTTATTATTTCAGCACCATATCTGAGGTAAATGTTGGTGTTTCTGACAGTTTGGTTTCATTTCCAGTGCCACATTGTGTAATTTAAAGACCTAGTCATAATATTGCTTATGCAGAATGAGGGAAGTGTAGAAAGTTTCAGGATCATATTGACTGTTACTGTGACGTTTACATATAGTGTGTGTGTGTGTGTGTGTGTGTGTGTGTGTGTGTGTGTGTTTGTGTGTATGTGTATCAAGCATAAACACTAACAAACAAATATCAGGGCTGCATTTGTCCCATATAGTTTGTTGGGTTGAGGTAAATATTTCCACCCATGTTTTTGCAGTCCTAATTTAATAAGTCCTAATGTCATCATGGTTATACACTTCCTGTTTTGTGACAAAAACTGCGAGGCACATGATACTTTCCTTTAAAATAGTTTCCCTTACCCTATAAAAAGAAACTGCGAGGCGAGACGAGATGAAACGACAGCAAATTAGAAAATATCTGATCCCACTGATTTGTTCGTTTCCTAATCGTGTCTCGTTTGATTCATTCGGAGCCTTGATGCAGGATCTTTTGCTCAGTTCTTTTTCGAAAAATGCCAGACCTGATGAATGATTCCAGCCTAAATATAGATCTGTTTTTTTTTTCCATTGCAGTATGTGAAACTTGCAGATATTTTCTAAGAAACAGTTTCACTACCTGCCAGAGTGACTTCATGGGCAAAGGTAGTTGTGTAATAATTAAGGAATCAAACGCCTTACTCTTAAAGGTTGCTGGTGGTGAGAGGTTTGGCTGAAATTGGAAAGAAATCAACGACATCGTAACATGAGGCCGCTTGCCTGGAAGTGGAGTTACTGTTACCACCCTGGTGTTGATTAATTTCCGATAACAGCATGTCATTGTCATACCTTTGATCCATTTAATGTTGTCGCATTCAGTGCTGCAGAAACGTGTTAGTTCCTGTTCTCACACCAGCCTGTCTTTTATTCTCTCTCTAGATTATAACAAGACAAAAATCTATAAACTCTATGAGCTCCTCTGTCTTGGAGAGGTCAGAAAACTTAAAGTTACCTCTGACCGTTACAGAGCCTTGACCCTGGAGACTCCTTCCATAAACTTTAACAAAAAAAAAACCCAAAAAACTCCCACATTTCTTCTTAAACACAACTTATATTAATATACACATTAATATAAAAGAATTGTAAGTGTGCAAATTATAACCCTGTCAGGCTGCATGGGGTTTTTTTTTTTTTCATTTCCTCTCTTCACACATGTGAGGTCATATTCTCAATATCTTCCTGTTAAGATACTTACATGCCCATGCGGTCTCTGATTTAGCAGAGTTTCTCACGTACTCAGGTTTTTGTCTGTCTGCACACAAATTGTACATACATACCCGAACTTCAGTAAGCTTAAAGATCTGCACATTTGCGACTCTGGTGTTATGAGCTGTTTTGTTCTGTGGGTATTTGAGTGGAGTGTGTGTCAGCAGTGATGTGGGAACACCTCGCCTCTTTTATGTCACACTGCAGGAATATAAACCACAAAAGAACCTGATGTGGCTCGAGAAGGGAACCTTTCCATGCCTTGAAAACCAAGCGAAAAAGCCTTGAGGCTTCTTATCAATAAGCCGTGGTACAGACATGACTTACTTAAAGACATTAAAATGGCGTATTCGCTGTCTTGAAACACACTGAGACAATCACGGTTATTAAAGAAATGGGTTTATTTAGAATTGTTGTAATTAACTGAGATGTAATGTAATATGTACACATAAAAAAAAAAACAAAGATAGATAATATAATAAACATAATAAAACATTAAACAGAACAAAAATAAATATGTATCAAGAAATAATTATCTAATATGCGCTACTTATTTTTCAATTAAAAATGGTAAGATAAAATTACATGATTATAGAAATATTTGAATAAACCAGGTAAAATAAACTGTGGCAGATTTTATTTTAAAATAAATATTTACTGCTTTTTTTTAATAATATAATATAATATAATATAATATAATATAATATAATATAATATAATATAATATAATATAATATAATATAATATAATATAATATAATATAATATAATATAATATAATATATATAGGTAATATAATATAATATAATATAATATTCTAAGGGTTCTGAGGTTGAAAAGCACTCCCAGCACAGGATGCTGCCACCACCATGTTTCACTGTAGTTGGTGTTAATGGTGTTTTTAATTGCAACTGAGGTGTAGCTTGTGCCAATACTTATGCAAACAGCACTTTTCTGTTTTTGATTGTTGATCTAGTCAATTGTTTTGCTAGCCAAATGTTTGCTAACCAAATTTATTTCAGGGTGCAAATATAAATCTTCAAATTATAAATGAAATTTTATGATTCTTGAAAGCATCTTCGAATTTAAAGGTTTGCAGTAAATCTCTCACGATTGTTGGATATACATCCCAAAATATTCTACATTCACCTGGAGCTCGAGCAACACTTGATCCATGATTTCAGAGAAAGTGCACCTTGTATAAGGAAATTCCTAAATATATCCCGAATATTATTAATATCACGAATAAGCTCTACACAGCGATATGAACTGACAAGGTATGTACTGAAAGGCTGCTGCGTTTCCTGTCATCATTACCACAGTCAGATGAGCTAGGTGTATTTATAGACAAGCAGCAGTGTGTTTTTTTGTTTTTTTTTGTTTTATTTCTGCAGCTAATTTCACAGGACCTGACACTCATTCATGTCACATAGAGAATCTTAAAGCAGGTCGATTTTATTTGTAGCAAACATCTGCGTTAGATTGAATTAGTTTTTTTGCACGATTATATCCAGGCGTGTTTAAGATACAGTGTATGTGATAGGTTTAGCCTGTTTTCGTTGCAGGTCATCCGTACAGAGACGCCATACAGCATGTGGAGTGCGTAAAGGATATTGTGTAAGTCTGAGAAGGTAGAAACAGTGCATTTTCAGTGAGGATGATTGCAGAAAAAAGTGAAAAGTGCAAAAAAAAAAGATGTATAACTGAGCTTCAGAGCTCAGATCCTAATCATGCAGGTGAGACAACAGAGCCAAACTGGCTGTGCTCGCTGGGTGGGAGGGGCATACTCTCTTAGCGCTGTCAATCAGAACGACACAAGCCAATCGAAGGTCTCTGGTGTATGCGGAAGGGGGTGGATAGGGCTTTCAATGTATCTTTTGAAACCTTGCAGCACAGAGGAAAGAGCTATCTGCTCTCACACACACCGACAATTGGTTAACACTTTGATTTATTTAGAGATAAACACTCAATACAACTGTGAGTGGGGTCAAAGGCTTTGGTGATGCATCTGATGATCCGTTCACCCAAACCACTGTGTGGAATCTGTATTGTGAAGGTGAATACGTCTCGGTGCAGTGAAGGACCAGGTAATCGACTGAGTCGTTTCCTGGGCCGGAAAATACGTAATCACTGCGAGAATGTTATCGATGCAGATTTGTAAACTTCGGACCTGGACGTTTTAAATAGAACTATAACATACTCGGGTATCCTGTAAATGGTATAAAATGCTACTGAGATGCTTCCAACCTTCTGCCCTTTTGCTCCTCAGTGCTGGGAGGCATAACGTCGTCTCACTTCGGTCTTTTCTCTTGTGTGAAATTACCTGGCTGAAAATATTCAAAAAAGAGGAATCAGAAATGTCAGCGCTGCGCTCTTAGTCCATCTCGAGTGTTTCTTCAGACGCCTGTCATTTGTAACCGTCTCCACTGGTTACGCAACACAGGAACTGATTCCTTTTCGTTCTATTAACTGGACCAACTGGCTTTTTGTTCTGTTATTAGCCTATGTAGCACTTGTGGGTGATGGTGCTGGTGTTAAGATGGCGTCAATGCTCGAAGCTTCGTCTCTAATATCTATCTTAATCCCTTTTTTTAGACGACTACAGGGCTATAAAGTTTGCTTTTATTTTGAAAAGTCATTTTGTTATATAAGGTTATTTAACACAAATGCGACGAGAACATTCTGAGATCTCGGATGCTGATTTCAACGCACTTCTTTAGATTTAGCCGAGGTGTTTAGGGCTCAGTTTCGAAGAATGATGTGATTCCGATTGGTCAGAAGGTTTTCCTCTAACAGCAGATCTACAGCATCGATTTGTACAGCGGATACGTCACATGAACAAAACGTGTGTAGCTGCTGATATGGTGAACTTTTTATTTTGTTAAGATTAGACGTTGATGGAAGGAGTTTCAGAGGAAAAGCTGTAACTGGAAGTAAAGCATCAGCCATGATGGTGGACTGATGGATATAAGAACATGAGCCAAATGGAGTCTGCATTATATTCAACAGAACAGTCTACTATAGTGGTCGAGTCTCACAGATTGGCCATGAATCTCACTTTATTTTGGTCTCATGGCCATGACTGCAAATCTGATGTTTTGGTTGTTTTTTTGGGGTTTTTTTTTACATTCAAGACATACCAATGAAAACGTTTGCTCCACAAAATACTAGTCTCAGTAACCTGCTGTATTTAGCTCCAATACACTGTATGTGATTAGCCTGCTAGGTTTTCCATCTCCATATTTCTGTTACACTTCCTGTAGGCTGACAGATATCACTTACCAATGAGGAAACAATCCAAGAGAATCCAATCCCAGAGCTGAGCAGGCTGGTGTTCAGGGATTTGTACATGCACACACCTCAATGGCCCATAATGCTGTAATTTCCATTCATTAGTTACACTGATCTACAGTGTTGTGCATAAGTATTCACCCCCCTTAAACTTTCCCATACATTTTATTTTTGTATAACCTGGAACAGAACTGGGATTAACTGGGATTATATTATGGCTCTACACAAAATACCCCAAAGATTTAAGTGTTTGGGAAATCATTGTAATGTAGTTTCCAAAACTATGTTTTCCTTCCACCTATCTGTCTGAGATTGTTATTAGTGGGATATCTCCCGAACTAGTCTCAGAATGTTTATAGGATTTGTTTAGGATTAGAACCGTAAGTTTTTACATTACATTTATGACATTTGGTAGATGCTTTTATCCAGAGTGTCTTACATGTATCTCTAGGATTAAGGGGCTTTGCTTAAGGGCCCAACATTTGAAGATCTTCTAAAACCTTCTGATTAGTGTGTTTAATGTCTTAACTACTGGCTGTCTGAAATAATCTTCCATCATTACATTCCTTGCTGTTTGGCATACGGACATGTTACGTACTCTAACACGTCCATGTCCAGGAACTCAAGGCAGATTTTCTGGCTTCCCACAATGTTTGACGCCGATCCGTCCACAATATCTCAAGAACGTGTGGTGTTATGTTTGTAGGATTTACAAGGAATTCTCACGGATGAACTGATTCAATTCTGGAATTGATTCAAACAAAGTCAAGATTTCTTCAACAACTTCTTTCCAGGTTGAAGCAGACACTCCAGAAGAGCTAGACGAGTTGGTGGTGGATTTTATCTCCATTCCTAACGTCGATTTATCGAGTTCTAGTTAAATAACAGATTACATGTCACTCTGTGGGATGACAAACATTCAGGATTTTTTTTCTTCTTCTGTGATTAGCCTGTGTAGCACTTGTGGGTGATGGTGGTGGTGTTAAAATGGTGCCAGTGGTCAAAGTCTAGCCTGTATTATCTTATCTTAATCCCTTTTTCAGATGACTACAGAGCTATTAAGTTTGCTCTTATTTTGAAAAGCTGTTTTATTATATAAGGTTATTGTATATTATTGAACATCTATATTATATCGAGGCACCATGACGTTGATAGAAACCTCTGACTGATTATGAGAGCTGAAGATAACAGGAAATGAACCGCCAACTTCTGACCAATCAGATTCCAGAATTCATCAGCGCTGTAGAAAAAAAAACCCAACAGCAACAAGAGGTCAGAAAAACCAAACCCATGGCTGAATTTTTCACTTCCTCTTATTTAATGCAAATGAGATGAGAACATTCAGTAATCAAACTCTTTTCCAGACCAGCATCTTGGTCTTCATGGTGCTGTTTGCTCAGTTTGTTATTTAATAAACTATATATATATATATTTATATCGAGGTAGCATGACACTTTCAAGTTTCTTATTTTGTGCTGATATTGTCTTCCTAATCCCACTGAAACTCCAGGTTTTTATACTCCAAAGGATGGAAAAGTCCATAGGGGGTGAATATTTTTTCAAAGCGCAGTACCTCTTTTAGTCCTCAGAGTAAACTTTGACAGTGTAGACAGGACGGAAATCAGTGTGTGATCCTGAGTTTCTCCTGCAGGCCAGCAAGTATCACTGGCAGAGTCAGAATGTCAAACAGAGCGGCGTGGACGACATGGTGCTGCTGTCCAAGATCACCGAGGACGCCATCGTCGAGAACCTCAAGAAGAGATACATGGACGACTACATCTTTGTATCCTTTCACTTCTCATGGAGTTTGCTCCTGTTTTTTGTCGTGTCCATGTTGACGATTGAGTGTCTTTGTCATGTTTCAATACACAGTGGAGGTTAATATGAAGCTCATATGAAAGTAGACACTCAGGACTGTAGTGTTTCAAAAGTATTTCTGTTTTAGCCTACTTGGGGTGATATATTCATAGAAAAGTTCCAAATAAATTATTTTTCCACAGAAATGTTCAAAGTGAACGATGATACCAAACCCATTTCCGCTCTCTGAGACGCTCCAAGTGCTTGTTCATCTAAAAAGCGTCGAAAATCTGATCTTTAACCAGTAAAATTCTGTGTAAGGTTATCCGACAGAGGGGAAAACACACGTCTCAAACACACTGAAAGCCTCAGAGTCCTGACTCATTTTATATCAGACTCACAGAAATCATTTATTTCTTTATACTGATTGAAAACGTCCCGTAAGTCGATTGCGATTCCGCCGGCGGAACGTAAAAAGAGTTAACTTGCAGTCGAGTGCAAAAGTTTGCACCCCCTTCCCCAATTAACTGATTGTTACTAGCTGCTAGTCATGCTAGCAACTCTTCCTTAAACATTCACTCGCCGGGTCAATTTTCACTTCCGCTAAAAAAGACTGCTAGAGGAAGTGATCGAAATAGATCTCAGTCATGAGTGCTCATCGTATTAGAGAAAGAGCTCTCGTTTCACAATAGAGTTTATAAATCCACTGAGCTCAAACTTTCACAGAAGATCACAAATGCTGAATACTACAGGGGGTCTGAAACGTCAAGGACCAATAGGGGTCTCTGTTGAATCTAATAAGAAAAAAACAAAAACAAAACTATTGTAGCTTGTCACGTTATCAAGAATCAGCAAACTAAGTAAACAAAATGCTTAATAACAAAGTTCTGATAATCAAATGTCCCTTTTCAACATGCTATTCATGTAACAGAGTGCTTTATGAATCACTTATTGTTGTTATTAAAGCATTCACTATACGTATCCCGTGTAGGTTGTTACTATGGAAACGCTAAGATATTAAAGCGAGAGCACTGCTATAAACCTCTGACTGATTATCAGAGCTAAAAAGTGACAGGAAATGAACCACCAACTTTTGACCAATCAGAATCCGGAATGTATGCTAATTTTAAAAAAAAACAAAAAAAAAAACAAACTTATGCTAATTAAAAAAAAAACTTATGCTAATTTAAAAAAATAAATAAATAAAAAATTTGCAAGTGCATATTAGTCATGGTAGAATGTCCGAAAAACTCAACCCACGCCTGAATTTTTCACTTCCTCTACTAGGAGCAGGACGTTAACTAGAGGAAGTGATCAAAAGTGCATCAATCATATCAGGAGAAGAGATGAGCTTTTAAACGCTGCATGAATACATTCGACTGACACACACACACACACGCACACACACACGCACACACACAAGCACAATATTACACCTTATCCCATAATTTAGCATAATTGTTCATCTTAGCACTTTAGAACTGATTAATGTTTGATTATGAAATGCTGGAGGTTTTTGTTTCGAGCTATTGCGTGTAACTCGCATCTTCTGCAGCCCACATTCACACGGCATGTGGGTCAGCGGCGCCGAGTCCTTCCTCTTTTCGCTTAGCATCACACTTCTTCGTTTAGTTTTTTTCACACATACTGTACATGTCAAACATCAGTGTTTTTAGCATCAATACAACCATCGCAGCTGGTATCGAAGCTGTATGAAATGAATGACATGTCCTTAACTCTGATCTGTAGACCTACATCGGATCTGTCCTGATTTCAGTCAATCCTTTTAAACAGATGCCGTATTTCACAGACCGGGAGATTGAGCTGTACCAAGGAGCCGTAAGTCCAACACGCTGATCATGTGATCACTTAAAAAAAAAAAACAACCTAAACATATCACCCCATTGAGGAAGGGAAACTATGGTGTGTGTTGCCCAGTTCCATGTTTTGGTAGCCCAGAAACCTAGCTGAT
The DNA here is from genome assembly GCA_033459395.1 of Hemibagrus guttatus. Taxonomy (NCBI): domain Eukaryota; kingdom Metazoa; phylum Chordata; class Actinopteri; order Siluriformes; family Bagridae; genus Hemibagrus; species Hemibagrus guttatus. The sequence continues at coordinate 27,095,721 of JAUCMX010000007.1, forward strand.
TAGCCGAAAAATTAGCTAAAGTAATTTACCACTAGATCCCAGAAGCAAAAAAATGGAGTTTCCTCCTGTTTTTTTCTTGTGTCCATGTTGACGACTGAATGTCTTTGTCATGTCTCACTCCACAGTGGAGGTTAATATGAAGCTCATATGAAAGCAGACACTCAGGACTAAGTATTTTTTGCTAACCTACCAGGTTCGACATGTTCATAGAAAAGTTTTTGTTTTAAAAAAACCCAAAACGTTCTTTTTTTTCCCCCACAGAAATGTTTCTATGTTCAAAGTAAATGTTGATATCAAACCCGTTTCTGCTCTCTGAGATGCTCCAAGTGCTTGTTCATCTAAAAAACATCTAACATTTGAAGGCATGTTAGAGCAACAATTTAACAGTGACATCAAATCACTTCTAAGCCCGCCTCCACAGTTTAGGCCACTCCTCCTCTCTGAGTCTGTGATGTAGTTTTGTCTTTCTCTTAGCGTTGAGTGAGTCAGCAGAACAGTGTAGATCTTCTGGGAGTGTCTTTAAAGCCACCGCAGCCCACATGTGTGATTCTACATGTCTATTCTGTATTAATACTGATTTTATATTCAGTGTGTAGATCAGTACATTGGCTAAATGGTTACTTCCTCTTCCATGCTTTCTGTCTCACTCACTATCCCTCTCTTTACTCTCTCTGTCAATATTTGTCCTCCTGTCTCTCTCTCTCTCTCTCTCTCTCTCTCTCTCTCTCTCTCTGTCCATCTCTTCCTGTCTTTGTCTTCATTTCTCTGTCAATTTCTGTCCTCCTGTCTCTCTCTTCCTGTCCTTCTGCTCTCTCTCTCTCTCTCTCTCTCTCTCTCTCTCTCTCTCTGTCCATCTCTTCCTGTCTTTGTCTTCATTTCTCTGTCAATTTCTGTCCTCCTGTCTCTCTCTTCCTGTCCTTCTGTCTCTCTCTCTCTCTCTCTCTCTCTCTCTCTCTTCCTGTCTTTGTCTTAATTTCTCTGTCAATGTCTGTCCTCCTGTCTCTCTCATACTCTTCCTGTCTTTCTCTCTCATACTCTCTCTCTCTCTCTCTCTCTCTCTCTCATACTCTTCCTGTGTTTCTCTCTCATACTCTCACTCTCTCGTTCTCTCTCTCTCTCTCTCTCTCTCTCTCTCTCTCTCTCTCTCTCCTCTCTCTCACCAGGCCCAGTATGAAAACCCACCTCACATCTATGCCTTGACAGACAACATGTACAGGAACATGATGATTGACAGCGAGAACCAGTGTGTGATCATCAGGTGAATAAATCAGAGTTGCTCTCTTCACAACATCACGCCATCATTTTCAGCGACTTTGCATGTCATTCAGCAGGAAGACTGTGGTTACGAACCGCTGTGTGTTAAACATTACAGCTTGATGAGTATAGAGTTACAGCTTTAGGGCTTTACAGACTGTGATGAAGGCTGGTGGGGTTCTGATGTAAAAGTGTCTCTCCTGAGCATATTAGTCACTAAAGGCTGTGCTTAAAGTATGCCATTTGTGCTGCCTCACAGCCCTCACAGCGCTAATTCATATAATTCATAATCCTGGCACCTCTGGAGTTGAGGGTTTGAGTGTGTGCGACATGTGTGCATGTTCTCTCCGTGGGGTTTCCTCCGGGTTCTCAAGTTTTTTCCCCAGTCCAAAGATATGTGCTGTAAGCTGACTGGCATCTCTAAATTGTCTTTATTTTGAGGCGGGGTATGTGAGTGGGGGATTGTGTCCCTACTGTGTCCATCAAGTACCCTCTGGCTCCCTGTGACCCTGTGTAGGATAAGTGGTACCGAAAATGGATGAATAGACAGCTGGATGGATGGATGGATGGATGGATGGATGATAGATGGATAGATGGACAGCTGAAAGAATGGATATATGATAGATGAAAAAACTGATGGATTGATGGGTGGATAGATGGATGGACAGCTGAATGTATGTATGTATGGATGGATAGATGGGCTGAATGAATAGATAGATGGCTGGATGAATGGAAGGCTGGATGGACAGCTGCATGGATGGATAGATGGAAAGACGGTTGTATGAGTGGATGGATAGACAGCTGGACAGCTGGATAGTTGGATGGATGGATGGATGGATGGATGAACAGCTGGATGGATAAATGGATGGACGGCTAGTTGGATGGATGGATTCACAGCTGGATGGATGGATGGATGGATGGATGGATGGATGGATGGATGGATGGATGAACAGCTGGCTGGATGGCTGGCTGGTTGTCTGGATGGATGGATGAACAGCTGGATGTATGGATGGATGAATGGATGGATCAACATCTAGATGGATGGAGGGTTGAATGAATGGATGCCTAGATGGATGGATGGATAGATGGATGGATTGAGGAATGAATTAATGGATGGATGGATGGATGGATTGATTGAGAAATGAATTAATGGATGGATGGATGGATGGATGGATGGATGCAGGAATGAATAAATGGATTTCTAGATGGATGGATGGATGGTGCTCATATACAGGGAAAACTCTAGGCTGATCACAGTGATAAACAGACTGATAAACAGATAAAATAAGTGTTTAACAGTCTTTTAGTTCGGATGGTCATATACTCGTGAGATTGTTCACTCGAAGCACAGCTAAAACTACAGAACTACAAAACAAGGTCAGATGGATATTTTCCTTCAACCCACGTATAGCTGATGAGTCAGATGAAGTTTAATGACTGCGTCGTTTTGCTCTACAGCTGCAAAGCTAAGAAAATCATGGAAAGATGCCTCACCTCAAATCATCATGTACTTGCCATGTCGGGTCCTAAACCACATCAGCAAGTCATTGAAGAACTGGATGTGGTTTGAGAGAGTCAATTTCGAGCGAAACAGACTTTACTGGGAGGCTAATCATGTTAGCATCTAAACTACACACTTCACTTTTACCTAAAGCGAGGGATTTACACAAGCTGCTACTCGTCTTTATTAATAAGCTTTCAGTATTACGGATGTCCTGAGCACTTCTGGGATTATAACGTACTCTGAGCAGCCTGTCCACATCACTGGGGTTTTCTCAGAAACAGTGAGGAACTAAGACTGTGCATCATTTCCTCCCTGTTTAGAAGAAATGCTAACCCTC
>JAUCMX010000007.1:27106315-27111315 GCA_033459395.1 Hemibagrus guttatus
TTTAACGACATGATTCATAAAGAATAAATCACTTACTGTTCCAGGAGTTGATCATTTTCCAGTAGCAGCATGCCCAGAAGTGTTTTATTTCACTTATACCACCAAATCTATGCTTATTATTTTTAAAATCTTTTTTTTTTTTACCAGGTTATTTTAACATTACAACCTCTCCTTGCAGAAAACGTCACTATATCAGGTTTTTTTTATATAGATATATAAATAACAGCACTTTTTTCCAAAAAAATAAAACAAATCTGTTCATTATTAGTTTTAGTTTATCACCAAGTCAATTAACGGTTACTATAGAAACGGTATATTCTTGTGTATGCATCCTTGGTTGAAGGTGTCACCGATGACAAAGCAACCCTAACTGGCTTTTTGTGTGTGTGTGTGTGTGTGTGTGTGTGTGTGTGTGTGTGTGTTGCAGGAAGCCATGCAGGTGATTGGGATCTCCGGAGAGGATCAGATGCTGGCTCTTCAGATTGTAGCTGGAATCTTACACCTGGGCAACATCAGCTTCATCGAGGTGGGAAACTACGGCCAGGTGGAGAGCATGGACCGTAAGTGTGCACATTAGCACGCTGCTGATTCTTTATTCCGGTTCTTTCTTTCTTACTGGTTCTTTCTTTGATTTTCCACAAAAATCCAGTTGAAGAGAGCTGGTTTGTTTAAAACCGTTTTAAAAACTAATCCCATACTTACTAATCTTATTTGAGGCTTGTTATTCAGAAACATAGAGCTGCATGCTTTCTTTAAGGAAATATCCCATATGTAGAAATATATCTATATACTACATCTATACACTGACTGTCCGCTTTAATAGGAACACCTGCCCGGTTATGCAGTTCAATCATATAGCAGAGGCACAATGCAGATGCACAGAAGAGATTCACCTAACATTCATGTCAGACATGGTTGTTGGTGCCAGATGTGTTGCCTTCAGAGTGTTTCAGAAACTGCTGACCTCCTTGGATTTTCATGCCCAAAGGCCTTACACATTGATTGGTGTGAGAAAAAAACAACATAGAGTGAGAGACAGTTGTGTGGGTGAAACTTCAGAGGAAAACGGTTTGTTGGTTCAAGGATATAGTAAGTCATAGAATCAACCTTGGTGAGAAGAAAGACATCTCAGAACGCACAAAACATCAAACCTTGAGGTGAATGAGCTACAGCAGCTGAGGAGTCGATCAGGTTCCTGTCCTGTCAGTCAAGAACAGGTATCTGAGCCTATCATGGGCAGAAACTCAGCCAAACTGGACTACTTAAGATCAAAAAATCTTCTTTATGCACTGTCCAATTGAACCTGATGATCTTTATCCAGGTGAAGTTTTGATGTTTTGTGCATGCTGAGATGCTTTTCTCCTGACCATGGTTGTAAAGAGTGATTATATGAGTTATTATATCCTCAAACCAACCAGCTGTTGGGGATGTTGTAGCTTAGTGGTTAAGGTGTGGGCCTACTGATTGGAAGGTTGTGAGTTCGAATCCCAGGTCCACCAAGCTGCCTTGGCTGGGCTCCTGAGCAAGACCCTTCACCCTCAAATGCTCAGATGTATAAGATGAAATAAAAACGTAAGTTGCTCTGCATAAGGGTGCCTGCTAAATGGACGTCACCAAGACGTTTCCACTCACAGAACAACACGATCACCTCAGTTCCTCTAAATTAATGGTATTTTTTTCCTTTTAAATATATTCCCAAACTGACCCAGTGTGCAATCGGTTCTCATGCTCTCTGTATGTCTCAGTGCTGGCGTTTCCTGCCTACCTGCTGGGCATCGATCAGAGCCGGCTGCAGGAGAAACTCACCAGCAGGAAGATGGACTCCAAGTGGGGCGGCAAATCCGAGTCCATTGACGTGACGCTGAACCAGGAGCAGGCGTGTTACACACGTGATGCTCTGGCCAAGGCCCTGTACGCTCGCCTCTTCGACTACCTGGTGGAGGTCTGGGATTTACTTCTTTAATTTCTACAAAATAAAACACTTTGGAGCACGATGTTAGAGGAAAATAATCAACAAATCATTACTGAGTTTAACATCACGTTCTACAAATAAGAAAAATATATACACAAGATTTAAGTCTTACTATAGAAACAATAATGTGTTTCAACAGAATTACAGTCACAGCAACGATTATGTGGCATAAAAGATTTTTTTTTTAATGTAAACTAATATATGGTATGTTTGAAAATGACATTGTTTTTTTTCACTCAGGCCATAAACAAAGCCATGCAGAAGCCCATCGAAGAGCTCAGCATCGGCGTTCTGGATATTTACGGATTCGAGATTTTTCAGGTGAATCCGAGTTTTCCGTTTCTGTATGTCTCTACGTTGCGGTCATGTCACGTGAGAATCCTGAACTTAATCGTAATAACCACTGGTTTCTGCAGAGGAACGGGTTCGAGCAGTTCTGTATCAACTTTGTGAATGAGAAGCTGCAGCAGATCTTTATCGAGCTGACGCTGAAGGCAGAGCAGGTACGGTGCTAGCGCGTTCCTTTCACTCTACACATTTTCCCCGTGTTGTTTCAGATTCTCACGTTTACTTCCTCCTCCAACAGGAAGAATATGTCCAGGAGGGGATCAAGTGGACTCCTATTGAATACTTTAACAACAAAATAGTGTGTGATCTCATTGAGAATAAGCTGGTAAGCTCACAGAATCACCAGCTTCTTGTTTCTTCTCTCTCTCTCTCTCTCTCTCTCTCTCTTTTATTTATTTGTTCACGTGTGTCATGTGAAATTGTTCTCCCTTTACCACATAAATATAAGAGATAAAAATTCTATTTCCTGCATATTTCACTATACCTGAACTCCAAAACACCGGCAACTGATGAGACTAAAACTACACGTACATTATTTTCTATTTCTTATTGACAACGTGTTCGTCCTTAAGCTCTACACATTCTACACAGCCGCTGTGTCGCGTTTTAGTGGACTTTTCTCAACATATTTCTACCTGTTGTTGTATAATATAGAGTACAATATAGAGTAATTACCTATAATCCATGTTCAAATGCAGGTTCAAAAATATAACACCATTACTTGTCATTTCAGTACACAATGCATTGATGAAAGTAAATAACAGAAATGTAATAACGTTTGTCGTTAATTAACTGATAAAGCCATCAAGTGTTTGTTACGTCTGTGTCTCATTTTAAAAAAACCACTCTGTACACTGATCAGCCATAACATTATGACCAGTGAGAGGTGAAGTGAATAACACTGATGATCTCCTCATCATGGCACCTGTTAGTGGGTGGGATATATTAGGCAGCAAGTGAACATTTTGTCCTCAGAGTTGATGTGTTAGAAGCAGGAAAAATGGACAAGCGTAAGGATTTGAGCGAGTTTGACGAAGGGCCGAATTGTGATGGCTAGACCACTGGATCAGAACATCTCCAAAACTGCAGCTCTTGTGGTGTGTTCCCAGTCTGCAGTGGTCAGTATCTATCAAAAGTGGTCCAAAAAAGGAACAGTGGTGAATCGGAGACAGGGTCATGGGCGGTCAAGATTCACTGATGCACGTGGTGGAGCGAATGCTGGCCCGTGTGATCCGATCCAACAGACGAGCTACTGTTGCTCAAATTGCTGAAGAAGTTAACGCTGGTTCTGATAGAAATGTGTCAGAATACACAGTGCATGACGGGTCAGGGCTGTTTTGGCAGCAAAACACAATAGACAATATTAGGCAGGTGGTCATAATGTTATGCCTGATCGGTGTATACTTCTTTTATGATTTTATTTTTCCTCAGTTCTGGTAAACCAGAGACTTGGAATAGTTTCCTTCTAAAGCAAATGTTTTCTTAAGACACCAAACACAACAATTCCAACCTTCTCAGAAATGATAGAGCAGATATTTCACTGGTAGTGTGTGTGTTTGAGCAATATTTGAAGCGTTCACATCCGTCTCTCTTTTCTACCCCCTCCCCTGTCACTTCCTAACCCAGAACCCGCCGGGTATAATGAGCGTCCTGGATGATGTGTGCGCCACCATGCACTCCAAGGGCGAAGGAGCCGACAGCACTTTACTGCAGAAGCTGCAGGCTGCCGTGGGAACACATGAGCACTTTAACAACTGGAACTCTGGCTTTGTTATCCACCACTATGCAGGCAAGGTGCGCAGCTCCGCCTTTATGAATGGGGAATACAGGGGTATGAAAGGAAAACTCCACCCTTTCTTTAACATCATCTAGATTTAAAACTGAAGATCATTTCGACATTTTCTTGTACTGAAAAAGAATAGAATATAATGTGAGGTGGTTAAGGCTCTGGTTTGTTGATCGGAAGTTCAGGGTTCAAGCCCTAGCACATGTCCTCTCATATTCTTATATCTGTGACATCTTAAGGAGTAGACATGTGGGGAAAAATTCCGGAAAATGGCATCATACGCAATAATGGGAAATTTTGGACCACTAACTCTTACACCATCATTGACACATACACAAATCACATGTCCAAGTGTTCGGCTTGGTCCGAAGATTCAGGAAATCCCAAGTTTCATGCACAACAGTATGACATGAAGCCAATTCCTCAAGAGTTCTACCCCAGGGATTAGACAGACATGGGATCTGAGATTAGTCTGACGTGATACAAAGTCTTTGTTTAAGGTCTAATTATGTTACACATATTAGAGGAGAATTTTTTTCTGGGGTAGCTAAGAAACTGGGAAGAAGATGGACAAGAAAATGACCTCAGATCTGCAGACAAAGTAACACAAGAAGGCATTGCATCATCTAGTCTGACTAAACCTTCTGACTCGAATCCTGGTGAAAAACGACGAAGGAAATGATGGAGGTTCATCAGAGGAACCCTTGTAGATTTGAGGAAGACGATTAGCCAAGAGGAATGAACCACAACGCTGCAACAGTGTTGGTCATTTGTTGTGTTCAAATCCATTTTTGTTCCTATTTTTAAGCACAAATTTTAAAAAAAAAAACATTATTTTTAACTATAGTTTGGTAAAAAATAACAAAAACAAAATTGTATGAAAAATTATTTTCA
>JAUCMX010000007.1:27118815-27141315 GCA_033459395.1 Hemibagrus guttatus
AGAAAGAAAAACAAAATAGAGAAGAAAGAAAGAAAGAAAGAAAGAATATAGAGAAAGAAAAACAAAATAGAGAAGAAAGAAAGAAAGAAAGAAAGAAAGAAAGAAAGAAAGAGAAGATAGAGAAGAAAGAATATAGAGGAAGAAAGAAAGAAAGAAAGAAAGAAAGAAAGAAAGAAAGAAAGAAAGAAAGAATATAGAGAAAGAAAAACAAAATAGAGAAGAAAGAAAGAAAGAAAGAAAGAAAGAAAGAAAGAGAAGATAGAGAAGAAAGAATATAGAGGAAGAAAGAAAGAAAGAAAGAAAGAAAGAAAGAAAGAAAGAAAGAAAGAGAAGAAAGAATATAGAGGAAGAAAGAAAGAAAGAAAGAAAGAAAGAAAGAAAGAAAGAAAGAGAAGAAAGAATATAGAGAAAGAAAAACAAAATAGAGAAGAAAGAAAGAAAGAAAGAAAGAAAGAAAGAAAGAAAGAAAGAAAGAGAAGATAGAGAAGAAAGAATATAGAGGAAGAAAGAAAGAAAGAAAGAAAGAAAGAAAGAGAAGAAAGAATATAGAGAAAGAAAAACAAAATAGAGAAAGAAAGAAAGAAAGAAAGAAAGAAAGAAAGAAAGAAAGAAAGAATATAGAGAAAGAAAAACAAAATAGAGAAGAAAGAAAGAAAGAAAGAGAAGATAGAGAAGAAAAAATGAAAAGAAAGAAAGAGAAGAAAGAGAAGAAAGAAAGAAAGAAAGAAAGAAAGAAAGAAAGAAAGAAAGAAAGAAAGAAAGAAGAAAGAAAGAAAGAAATAGAGAAAGAAAGAAAAGAAAGAAAGAAAGAAAGAAAGAAAGAAAGAAAGAAAGAAAGAAAGAGAAGATAGAGAAGAAAGAATATAGAGGAAGAAAGAAAGAAAGAAAGAAAGAAAGAAAGAAAGAAGAAAGAAAGAAAGAAAGAGAAGAAAGAATATAGAGAAAGAAAAACAAAATAGAGAAGAAAGAAAGAAAGAAAGAAAGAAAGAAAGAAAGAAAGAAAGAAAGAAAGAAAGAAAGAAAGAAGCTAGAGAGAAAGAAAACAAGACAGAGAAGAAAGAAAGATAGAGAGAGAGAGATAGACAGAGGCAGAAAGAGAGAGTCGAAAAGAGATAGCGAAGAGGAAAAGAGAAAGAGAAAGAATGTGTGTGTTTGTGTGTGTGCACTACATGTAGATTGTTAGAGTGAAAGATGGAGAGAGTTTGTGGCATTGATGGAGAGATAGATAAAGTATGAGTGTGGCATTGATAGAGAGATAGATAAAGTATGAGTGTGGCATTGATAGAGAGATAGATAAAGTATGAGTATGGCATTGATAGAGAGATAGATGAAGTATGAGTGTGGCATTGATGGAAAAATAGAAAGAAGAGAAGATGAAAGAAAGAAAGAAAGAAGATGAGTGAAAGAATATAGAGAGAAGAAAAAAGAATAGAAAGAAAGAAAGAAAGAAAGAAAGAAAGAAAGAAAGAAAGAAAGAAAGAAAGAAAGAAAGAAAGAAGTAGAGAGAAAGAAAACAAGAAGAGAAGAAAGAAAGAAGAGAGAGAGAGATAGATAGAGAGAAAGAGAAGTAAAAGAGATAGGCAAGAGAAAAGAGAAAGAGAAAGAATGAGTGGATTGTGAGTGTGATAATGTAGATTGTTAGAGAAAGATGGAGAGAGTTGTGGCATTGATGGAGAGATAGATAAAGTATGAGTGTGGCATTGATAGAGAGATAGATAAAGTATGAGTGTGGCATTGATAGAGAGATAGAAAAGTATGAGTATGGCATTGATAGAGAGATAGATAAGTATGAGTGTGGCATTGATGGAGAGATAGATGAAGTATGAGTGTGGCATTGATAGAGAGATAGATGAAGTATGAGTGTGGCATTGATAGAGAGATAGATAAAGTATGAGTGTGGCATTGATAGAGAGATAGATGAAGTATGAGTGTGGCATTGATAGAGAGATAGATGAAGTATGAGTGTGGCATTGATGAGAGATAGATGAAGTATGAGTGTGGCATTGATAGAGAGATAGATGAAGTATGAGTGTGGCATTGATAGAGAGATAGATGAAGTATGAGTGCGGAATTGATGGAGAGATAGATGAAGTATGATGTGGCATTGATGAGAGATAGATGAAGTATGAGTGTGGCATTGATAGAGAGATAGATGAAGTATGAGTGTGGCATTGATGGAGAGATAGATGAAGTATGAGTGTGGCATTGATGGAGAGATAGATAAGTATGAGTGTGGCATTGATGGAGAGATAGATGAAGTATGAGTGTGGCATTGATGGAGAGATAGATGAAGTATGAGTGTGGCATTGATGGAGAGATAGATAAAGTATGAGTGTGGCATTGATAGAGAGATAGATGAAGTATGAGTGTGGCATTGATGGAGAGATAGATGAAGTATGAGTGTGGCATTGATGGAGAGATAGATAAAGTATGAGTGTGGCATTGATGGAGAGATAGATAAAGTATGAGTGTGGCATTGATAGAGAGATAGATAAAGTATGAGTGTGGCATTGATGGAGAGATAGATAAGTATGAGTGTGGCATTGATGGAGAGATAGATGAAGTATGAGTGTGGCATTGATGGAGAGATAGATGAAGTATGAGTGTGGCATTGATGGAGAGATAGATGAAGTATGAGTGTGGCATTGATAGAGAGATAGATGAAGTATGAGTGTGGCATTGATAGAGAGATAGATGAAGTATGAGTGTGGCATTGATGGAGAGATAGATGAAGTATGAGTGTGGCATTGATAGAGAGATAGATGAAGTATGAGTGTGGCATTGATAGAGAGATAGATAAAGTATGAGTATGGCATTGATAGAGAGATAGATGAAGTATGAGTGTGGCATTGATAGAGAGATAGATGAAGTATGAGTGTGGCATTGATAGAGAGATAGATGAAGTATGAGTGTGGCATTGATAGAGAGATAGATGAAGTATGAGTGTGGCATTGATAGAGAGATAGATAAAGTATGAGTGTGGCATTGATGGAGAGATAGATAAAGTATGAGTGTGGCATTGATAGAGAGATAGATAAAGTATGAGTGTGGCATTGATAGAGAGATAGATAAAGTATGAGTGTGGCATTGATAGAGAGATAGATAAAGTATGAGTGTGGCATTGATAGAGAGATAGATGAAGTATGAGTGTGGCATTGATGGAGAGATAGATAAAGTATGAGTGTGGCATTGATGGAGAGATAGATAAAGTATGAGTGTGGCATTGATAGAGAGATAGATGAAGTATGAGTGTGGCATTGATGGAGAGATAGATAAAGTATGAGTGTGGCATTGATGGAGAGATAGATAAAGTATGAGTGTGGCATTGATAGAGAGATAGATAAAGTATGAGTGTGGCATTGATAGAGAGATAGATGAAGTATGAGTGTGGCATTGATGGAGAGATAGATGAAGTATGAGTGTGGCATTGATGGAGAGATAGATAAAGTATGAGTGTGGCATTGATAGAGAGATAGATAAAGTATGAGTGTGGCATTGATAGAGAGATAGATGAAGTATGAGTGTGGCATTGATGGAGAGATAGATGAAGTATGAGTGTGGCATTGATGGAGAGATAGATAAAGTATGAGTGTGGCATTGATAGAGAGATAGATAAAGTATGAGTGTGGCATTGATGGAGAGATAGATGAAGTATGAGTGTGGCATTGATGGAGAGATAGATAAAGTATGAGTGTGGCATTGATAGAGAGATAGATAAAGTATGAGTGTGGCATTGATAGAGAGATAGATAAAGTATGAGTATGGCATTGATAGAGAGATAGATGAAGTATGAGTATGGCATTGATAGAGAGATAGATGAAGTGGAAGTATGTTAAAGCAACACACAAAAATACATAGAAAAATAAAGGGCTACATGACACAAAATCCAGTTAAATACTGAGCAGTATTGCCAACTAGAATGTGTCTGGTGTAGGATGAGTGCTGCATGTTCAGGTGTACTAACAGCAGGTGTGTGTGTCTCAGGTACGCCATCCTGACCCCGGAGACGTTCCCGCACTGGCGTGGAGGCGAACAGCAGGGCGTCATGCATCTTCTGCGCTCCGTAAACATGGACAACGATCAGTACCAGATGGGGCGCACTAAGATCTTTGTCAAAAACCCAGAGTCGGTATGAATGTGGCATTTTTTATCACAAAATATTTACCTGGTTACATGATAGCCTGAGGCATGAAGTTCACAATGATGGATATTTCTGCTGCCTCAGTTCTTCGAGTTTGTTATTACTAATATTTAAACTCGCTATTTAAGACAAAACTACAGTGGAACCTCGATTGGTTCTGGAGGCGAGTTCTTAAGGTGAAAATGTGTATTGTGAAAGGAATTCTCCCGTAAGAAATAATGTAAATGCAGATAATCCGTTCCAGCCGCCCAGAAATATGACCAATATGACCAATACGAAGCGTATGTAAACTGTAAGGCTGCTTAGAACTGACCCGAGCCAAGCATTCCACGTCAAGGCTCCTCACAGGAAGTCGTGCCACCAAGCTTGGGCTAAAAATAGAACAGAGACCGCCCACGCCACCGATCTGTCAACAAAAAAACACCCGAAAAATCACCTAGCTTTTGAACGCAGAAGGCAACGTTGGTATCGTGGGTTAACTCTTTCGAAACAGCTTTCGCTGACTGAAAAAAAAACGTAGACTAGCTTTGCTTGGCTTTCCACTGACGCTAACACGTTTTGAACGTGCAGCTTAGCCGGTGTTCGGTTCGTTCGTATGCCGAAAATGCTTCATTAACTTATGCAAATTTCTTGCAAAATTCCAATTCTTAAGGTGAAAATTCATAAGGGAGGGCATTCATATGCCAAGGTTCCACTGTAAATTTTGCAATTTGAAAAGCACTGTAACTCAAAAGTTATGTTATATAAAATAAAAACATTTAGTAACATAAAGCCTGTTTAACTACTATAGATAATCTCCAGCTGCTCGATGCAATATTCTCTACTCTCTCTCTCTACTCTCTCTCTCTCTCTCTCTCTCTCTCTTTCAGTTGTTTCTGCTAGAAGAGATGCGGGAGAGGAAGTTCGACACGTTCGCCAGAACCATCCAGAAAGCCTGGAGGAAGTACATCGCCAGGAGGAAGTACGAGCAGATGAGAGAGGAGGGTACGAGAGCTTAATAGAACCCGAACCATCAAAGCAGATAGAGGTTGTTTAAGTTTTTCTGTGGGAATATTTCACCCAGATACGCTAGTGATTAAAGGTGCAATTTGCACAGATATGCTCACACAGATACGGGTGATAACCGATGAAACCATGCATACTTCCTCAGGAACACAATGCAGACAAGTTTGCATTTTGCAGACATGCAACATATGAACTTCAGGGGGTCGACCAGCTCTGGAGTTCGCTGCTTTTCCTGTTTATCAGGCTTGAATTGACTCATCTGCAAATAATGATGCCGTGTATGAGTTGAGTCATATCTGTGAAAAGACTACTGCTGCTGATCAGACAGATATATTCACCAAGTGAAGGTGTTTTACAGGAAATAAAGTGCAGTTAAAAGGCAAAAGATGAGAAAATCCATCATAAAAATAGCTAACGACTGAGAAAAAGCAGCTTGTACTTGAGTATATTCGTTTAAAGCAAGCTGTCACGTCTGGACACAGTTTCGAGTTTAACGAGCCTTGGAAAGCAGATAAGTTCTCTGAAAGTTCTGTGTAGAAGAGTTTCTTTTCCCTCCAGGAAAGGTTTTAAAAAGATCATTAAAATCTTTTTTAAAAAGAGCGTAGAAATCTTAAATTATATACCTCCTTTTCTTGCCGTTTTAATTCAACATTAAACATTGATGATATGTCTTCTGTACTGGGGGAAAGGTGACAGCTCTAGCATAGCTTCATGTGGAGCTGTTGCATGTAGCTACCAAGCTAAATGTAACTTCTTCCCTTAAGTTAAAGTAGAGAAGTAGAAACTCTTTTACAACATTTACAGTATGTGAAGTACAAAAGGTAAAAGATGACTGTCTCAGTCACACACACCGATGCCAAATTAGTGCTGCTTTCACCAAGAAACCATGGACTGTTCTCTGTTTTATTGCTAAGTGTCTCAAGTGTTAGCTAACATGACAAAAAGTATAAGAACATGACAAATAAGTAATAAGAAAGTGCAAACTAGCTGAATGCTAATCGCTAAATGTAACAAAACAAACTAGCGGAATGCTAATCGCTAGATGTGACCAAACAAACTAGCGGAATGCTAATCGCTAGATGTGACAAAACAAACTAGCGGAATACTAATCGCTAGATGTGACCAAACAAACTAGCGGAATGCTAATCGCTAGATGTGACAAAACAAACTAGCGGAATACTAATCGCTAGATGTGACAGAACAAACTAGCGGAATGCTAATCGCTAAATGTAACAAAACAAACTAGCGGAATGCTAATCGCTAGATGTGACCAAACAAACTAGCGGAATGCTAATCGCTAGATGTGACAAAACAAACTAGTGGAATACTAATCGCTAGATGTGACAGAACAAACTAGCGGAATGCTAATCGCTAGATGTGACAAAACAAACTAGCGGAATGCTAATCGCTAGATGTGACAGAACAAACTAGCGGAATGCTAATCGCTATATGTGACAGAACAAACTAGCGGAATACTAATTGCTAGATGTGACAGAACAAACTAGCGGAATGCTAATCGCTAGATGTGACCAAGCAAACTAGCGGAATGCTAATCGCTAGATGTGACAAAACAAGCTAGCGGAATGCTAATTGCTATATGTGACCAAACAAACTAGCAGAATGCTAATAGCTATATGTGACAGAACAAACTAACGGAATGCTAATCGCTAGATGTGACCAAACAATCTAGCGGAATGCTAATCGCTAGATGTGATAGAACAAACTAGCGGAATGCTAATCGCTAGATGTGACAAAACAAACTAGCGGAATGCTAATCTCTATATGTGACCAAACAAACTAGTGGAATGCTAATCGCTAGATGTGACAAAACAAACTAGTGGAATGCTAATTGCTAGATGTGACAAAACAAGCTAGCGGAATGCTAATAGCTATATGTGACAGAACAAACTAGCAGAATGCTAATCGCTAGATGTGACAGAACAAACTAGTGGAATGCTAATCGCTAGATGTGACCAAACAAACTAGCGGAATGCTAATCGCTATATGTGACCAAACAAACTAGTGGAATGCTAATCGCTAGATGTGACAAAGCAAGCTAGCGGAATGCTAATAGCTATATGTGACAGAACAAACTAGCAGAATGCTAATTGCTAGATGTGACCAAACAAACTAGCAGAATGTTAATCGCTATATGTGACAGAACAAACTAGCGGAATGCTAATCGCTAGATGTGACAGAACAAACTAGCGGAATGCTAATCGCTAGATGTGACAGAACAAACTAGCGGAATGCTAATCGCTAGATGTGACCAAACAAATTAGCGGAATGCTAATCGCTATATGTGACAGAACAAACTAGCGGAATGTTAATAGCTTGCTGTCACAATACAAACTAGCTGGTCGCTTATGTAGGTCAGCTTCTTAAATCTGTCTGATGTTAAAAATATGGCCTCATGACGTTTATAGTGTAAAAAAAGGTAAAGCAGATGTTTTTCTTTTGAAATGAAATAAATAAAATGGTAAATCATTCATTGAAAGAAACTCAGGTAAAGCGCCTTAAAAGACAGACTTATGTACAGGAATAAAAGGATTATGTAACTTCATCTGAATCAACAGAATCTCTCATTTCTCTTTCTCTCTGCGTTTCTCTTCCTAGCTTCGGATATTCTCTATAACTCAAAGGAGCGACGCAGGAACAGCATTAACAGGAACTTTGTTGGTGATTACCTGGGCATGGAAGAGAGGCCTGAGCTGCGCCAGTTCCTGGCCAAGCGAGAGAGAGTGGACTTTGCGGACTCGGTGAACAAATACGACCGCAGGTTTAAGGTAAGGTCATGTAATCGACTGGAATTCGGGGCGACAACTAAAAGGAATCGACGATCAGAAATCAATTATTAATCATTCTAAAGTGTTTTAAACAAACTCCACATTTCTCTTCATCCTCATCATTTGGGAATTTTATATATATATATATATATATATGTGTGTGTGTGTGTGTGTGTGTATATATATATATATATATATATATACACTGAATTCCGGATGTATTAGAAAATAATCAGCGTTCTGGATGGTAACAGTAACTGTGCTTGATTATTGTTGATTATTTATCTAAAACAGTGTGCTTTTATAGAGTTTTATTCCTTACTTATGTGACATTACTGTATATTATACACAGCTATGATTATTTATTGTTTTGGTGCTTGGGATAAATGTGAACACAGTGTCGATTATTCATGAAAATGACATTTCTATGATATTTATGTATATATAATTCTGTTTTTTCCCCCAGTCAATTAAAAGAGATCTGATCCTGACACCTAAGGGCATCTATCTGATCGGACGTGAGAAGATCAAGAAGGGTCCTGAGAAAGGCCAGATCAAAGAAGTGCTGAAGAGAAAACTCGAGATCACAGCTATACGCTCCATTTCACTGAGGTTAGGAACTTCCTGCGATTAGGTACTCAGTGTTGACTCATTTCTGCAAAGAGCTTCTTGCCCACCAGAACCACTGCATGCTGGTGGGGTCATGCATGAGTGTGTGAACATATCAGTAGACAAACAAAAAGTTTAATCATGAGGTTAAAATATCCACAACTGTGTCCTCCCTCGCAGAGCAGTGGTATTTATACACACACGTAGATATATGTTTGCGTGTTTGTATAAATACCACAGTTTCTGTTTCACAGACAACACTTAAATCTAGGGGGTGTGCCACTCTGTGTAGTCTCTTGTCACGGTCCTAGACTCTGCCCCAGCCCTAGCTTCAGCCAGTGCCTCAGCCTCTGTCACAGCCCTAGCCCCAGCCCTAGCTTCAGCCAGTGCCCCAGCCCTAGCCTCAGCCTCTGCCCCAGCCCTAGCTTCAGCCTCTGCCCTAGACTCTGCCCCTGCCCCAGCCCTAGCGTCAGCCTCTGGCCCAGCCTCAGCCTTAGCCTCAGGCTCTGCCCCAGCCCCAGCCTCAGGCTCTGCCCCAGCCTCAGACTCAGCCTCTGCCCCAGCCCTAGCGTCAGCCTCTGACCCAGCCCCAGCCCTAGCCTCAGCCTCTGCCCCTGCCCCAGCCCCAGCGTCAGCCTCTGACCCAGCCCCAGCCCTAGCCTCAGCCTCTGCCTCTGCCCCAGCCTCAGACTCAGCCTCTGCCCCAGCCCTAGCGTCAGCCTCTGACCCAGCCCCAGCCCTAGCCTCAGCCTCTGCCCCTGCCCCAGCCCTAGCGTCAGCCTCTGACCCAGCCCCAGCCCTAGCCTCAGCCTCTGCCCCTGCCCCAGCCCTAGCGTCAGCCTCTGCCCCATCCCCAGCTTCAGGCTCTGCCCCAGCCTCAGCCCTAGCCTCAGTCTCTGCCCCAGCCCCTGCCACGGCCTCAGCCCCAACCTCAGCCCCTGCCCCAACCTCAGCTCCTGCCCCAGCCTCTGCCTCAGCCTTTCTTCTTCACACAATTCTGTGTGTCTTTCCTACAAGCATTGATGGCGCTGTTGCACTCAGTATCACAAAATTATCCAGAAATAATCTGACAGTCTCTTAAAAAAGGAAAACTTACATCTATATGAGTCATATGAGCTTGAAAATATATATACAGGAAAATGTATATAATTGTATAAAATATCTCATTTATTTTTTATATTAATCCTACACTCATGTCATGGACTCAAATGAGGAAATTCAGAATTGATTACCATCAACTTTGGAAGGCAGTGCTAATTTCTTTTATGTGATTCAACAAGATTATTATCTACCTCCATGTCCTTTCTTGTGATCTTTCACTTTATGTGATCTTTCTTTTTTTTCTTTGCTCTAGCACGAAGCAGGACGACTTCTTCATCCTGCATGAGGCTCAGTACGACAGCCTGCTGGAGTCCTTGTTTAAGACAGAGTTCCTGAGCTTGCTGAGTAAGCGCTATGAGGAGCAGACCAAGAGCAAACTCGCATTGTCCTTTAATGACAGGTATACACACATACACACACACACACACACACACACACACATGCACTAAACTACAGTTTTTCTCACACAGTGCTTGGTGTAGAAGTTAAAGGTGCATTATGTATGGACACATAATAATTATACATTTACAAAGATGCTTTTGTAACACTGATTTTTTTTTTTTTTTTTTAAGATAATTGAGTTTCTTTTTTGTACAATTTTGTTTACATCTTTAAAAAAATGAGCTCCTCCCACAAAAATGCAGTACTGCTTAGCCTCAACACCTTTCCCATGAAAAGCAGCTCATATTGTTTACTGTTATATTACCTTTAGTAATTTGCAGTATGTCATGGTGCACTTTCTGCTATCGTTGTAAGCTTACAGCTCCTGGATCCTGTAATGTCCAAAGTTGCACAAGCCACCTCCTTATATTGCTTACGCATACTTTTTATGCTGTTAAATGCATTTGCACCTGAGTGCATAAATGCAAATGAGTGCGTAATCCTCACAGGCTGGAGTTTCACGTGAAGAAGGAGGGATGGGGAGGAGGAGGGAGCCGCATACTGATGTTTTCTTGTGGACAAGGAGACGTGGCTCAGCTCAAACCTGCAGGAAAAACTCTCAATATCAGCGTGGGAGAGGGACTGCCCAAAACTGCAAGTGAGTGACGGAGCATTAGACTGCTTCTGTACGCCGGTCTGTACATCTATAAACTCATCAAGTCAACACGGAAGGAGGAATATAGTAATTGTTGAAACATCTCTCGTTGCAGAACCGACGAGAAAAAGCATGCAGCCGCATCAAGGAGGGAGACGACCAGCCCCCAACAGAGGTGTGTTAACTGATACACTCATTCGAAAATGTTATTGTTTCCGTGGTAAGAGCTTATACAGGGATTTGTATGGTGGCAGAGAAGTGCAAAACAAAATAACAAATCCGAAAAGAAAATAACAAATACGTAAACACAATAACAAATACGCAAAGAAAATAAATCCGTAAACACAATAACAAATCCGTAAACACGATAACAAACTCGAAAACAAAATAACAAATCCTTAAACACAATAACAAATCCTTAAAGACGATAACAAATCCTTAAACACGATAACAAATCCTTAAAGACAATAACAAATCCTTAAAGACGATAACAAATCCTTAAAGACGATAACAAATCCTTAAACACAATAACAAATCCTTAAACACGATAACAAATCCTTAAACACAATAACAAATCCTTAAAGACGATAACAAATCCTTAAAGACGATAACAAATCCTTAAACACAATAACAAATCCTTAAACACGATAACAAATCCTTAAACACAATAACAAATCCTTAAAG
This sequence comes from Hemibagrus guttatus, assembly GCA_033459395.1. NCBI lineage: Eukaryota > Metazoa > Chordata > Actinopteri > Siluriformes > Bagridae > Hemibagrus > Hemibagrus guttatus. The sequence continues at coordinate 27,130,178 of JAUCMX010000007.1, forward strand.
ACGATAACAAATCCTTAAACACGATAACAAATCCTTAAAGACGATAACAAATCCTTAAACACAATAACAAATCCTTAAAGACGATAACAAATCCTTAAACACGATAACAAATCCTTAAAGACAATAACAAATCCGTAAACAAAATAACAAATCCTTAAACACGATAACAAATCCGTAAACACGATAACAAATCCTTAAACACAATAACAAATCCTTAAAGACGATAACAAATCCTTAAAGACGATAACAAATCCTTAAACACAATAACAAATCCTTAAACACAATAACAAATCCTTAAACACGATAACAAATCCTTAAACAAAATAACAAATCCTTAAAGACGATAACAAATCCTTAAACACGATAACAAATCCTTAAACACAATAACAAATCCTTAAAGACGATAACAAATCCTTAAACACAATAACAAATCCTTAAAGACGATAACAAATCCTTAAAGACGATAACAAATCCTTAAACACGATAACAAATCCTTAAAGACAATAACAAATCCGTAAACAAAATAACAAATCCTTAAACAAAATAACAAATCCTTAAAGACGATAACAAATCCTTAAACACGATAACAAATCCTTAAACACAATAACAAATCCTTAAAGACGATAACAAATCCTTAAACACAATAACAAATCCTTAAAGACGATAACAAATCCTTAAAGACGATAACAAATCCTTAAACACGATAACAAATCCTTAAAGACAATAACAAATCCGTAAACAAAATAACAAATCCTTAAACACGATACAAATGCTTTAAAGCAATTAAAAACCGAAGCATAAATGCAAATGAGTGCGTAATCCTCACAGGCTGGAGTTTCACGTGAAGAAGGAGGGATGGGGAGGAGGAGGGAGCCGCATACTGATGTTTTACTTGTGGACAAGGAGACGTGGCTCAGCTCAAACCTGCAGGAAAAACTCTCAATATCAGCGTGGGAGAGGGACTGCCCAAAACTGCAAGTGAGTGACGGAGCATTAGACATGCTTCTGTACGCCGGTCTGTACATCTATAAACTCATCAAGTCAACACGGAAGGAGGAATATAGTAATTGTTGAAACATCTCTCGTTGCAGAACCGACGAGAAAAAGCATGCAGCCGCATCAAGGAGGGAGACGACCAGCCCCCAACAGAGGTGTGTTAACTGATACACTCATTCGAAAATGTTATTGTTTCCGTGGTAAGAGCTTATACAGGGATTTGTATGGTGGCAGAGAAGTGCAAAACAAAATAACAAATCCGAAAAGAAATAACAAATACGTAAACACAATAACAAATACGCAAAGAAAATAAATCCGTAAACACAATAACAAATCCGTAAACACGATAACAAACTCGAAAACAAAATAACAAATCCTTAAACACAATAACAAATCCTTAAAGACGATAACAAATCCTTAAACACGATAACAAATCCTTAAAGACAATAACAAATCCTTAAAGACGATAACAAATCCTTAAAGACGATAACAAATCCTTAAACACAATAACAAATCCTTAAACACGATAACAAATCCTTAAACACAATAACAAATCCTTAAAGACGATAACAAATCCTTAAAGACGATAACAAATCCTTAAACACAATAACAAATCCTTAAACACGATAACAAATCCTTAAACACAATAACAAATCCTTAAAGACGATAACAAATCCTTAAACACAATAACAAATCCTTAAAGACGATAACAAATCCTTAAACACGATAACAAATCCTTAAAGACAATAACAAATCCGTAAACAAAATAACAAATCCTTAAACACGATAACAAATCCGTAAACACGATAACAAATCCTTAAACACAATAACAAATCCTTAAAGACGATAACAAATCCTTAAAGACGATAACAAATCCTTAAACACAATAACAAATCCTTAAACACAATAACAAATCCTTAAACACGATAACAAATCCTTAAACAAAATAACAAATCCTTAAAGACGATAACAAATCCTTAAACACGATAACAAATCCTTAAAGACGATAACAAATCCTTAAACACGATAACAAATCCTTAAAGACAATAACAAATCCTTAAACACGATAACAAATCCTTAAACACGATAACAAATCCTTAAAGACGATAACAAATCCGTAAACAAAATAACAAATCCTTAAACAAAATAACAAATCCTTAAACACGATAACAAATCCTTAAACACGATAACAAATCCTTAAACACGATAACAAATCCTTAAACACGATAACAAATCCTTAAAGACGATAACAAATCCTTAAACACGATAACAAATCCTTAAACACGATAACAAATCCTTAAAGACGATAACAAATCCTTAAACACGATAACAAATCCTTAAAGACGATAACAAATCCTTAAACACGATAACAAATACTTAAAGACGATAACAAATCCTTAAACACGATAACAAATCCTTAAACACGATAACAAATCCTTAAAGACGATAACAAATCCTTAAACACAATAACAAATACTTAAAGACGATAACAAATCCTTAAACACGATAACAAATCCTTAAAGACGATAACAAATCCTTAAACACGATAACAAATCCTTAAACACGATAACAAATCCTTAAAGACAATAACAAATCCTTAAACACGATAACAAATCCTTAAACACGATAACAAATCCTTAAAGACGATAACAAATCCTTAAACACAATAACAAATCCTTAAAGACGATAACAAATCCTTAAACACAATAACAAATCCTTAAAGACGATAACAAATCCTTAAACACGATAACAAATCCTTAAACACGATAACAAATGCTTAAACACGATAACAAATCCTTAAAGACGATAACAAATCCTTAAACACGATAACAAATCCTTAAAGACGATAACAAATCCTTAAACACGATAACAAATCCTTAAACACGATAACAAATCCTTAAAGACGATAACAAATCCTTAAACACGATAACAAATCCTTAAAGACGATAACAAATCCTTAAACACGATAACAAATCCTTAAACACGATAACAAATCCTTAAACACAATAACAAATCCTTAAACACGATAACAAATCCTTAAACACAATAACAAATACTTAAAGACAATAACAAATCCCACCCACTAACAGGTGCCATGATGAGGAGATCATCAGTCTTATTCACTTCACCTCTCACTGCTCATAAAATTATGCCTGATTGGTGTATGTATGAGGTGCTCACTGTGTTTCCTGTTAAAGTCCATCACAACCTTCCAGATCTTCGAAAGGCATCCTTAAAGGCTATCTGGAAAAAAATGTATATATAATAGAAGCTAAGAAGGCATTTTATTCGAAGATGTTCATTTCCCCTGTGTATGGAGACTTTTGGGACATCCTGTAGTTTACCCAGTAAAAGTAAATTACATGAGGACGGGGGAAACAAACAATCCACTTGTGTTTTTAATGACAGGTTACCAGAACGGGGCGGCGCAGTTCTCCCGTGGGAACGCTCGGCCGCAGGAGCAGACCTACTCCACACCGGATAAGTGGAACCGGCCGCCCAGTGCCGCCCTGCCCAAACTGGGCTCTCAGAAAACCAGGCGAGGAAACACAGCTCCACAAACACAGTCTAACCTGGACTTCCTCAATGTACCTGAGCAGGGCATGTCTGGGTGAGAGAGCACACACACACACACACACACACACATTTCTGATACTGATGATAAGTGAAATACGAAGTATCAGCTGATATCAATACGATTTTTTCTTTAAAAACTACTAAGCTTTGAAATTACTGAATTTTTTAACTAAAAAAATTTTCACATAAACATCACTAACATCAGAAAATATTTAAATAAAACTCAATTAAATATAACTTTAATAAAAGCAATCCTAATGAAAAATACAAGCAAGTCTCTTTTGGCTTGATGGATCTTCTGCCTCATCAAACATGCTAATTATTATGACATCATTCATTCATTGTCTACCGCTTATCCGAACTACACTCGGGTCACGGGGAGCCTGTGCCTATCTCAGGCGTCATAGGGCATCAAGGCAGGATACACCCTGGACAGAGTGCCAACCCATCGCAGGGCACACACACACACTCATTCACACACTACGGACAATTTAGAGATGCCAATCAACCTACCATGCATGTCTTTGGACTGGGGGAGGAAACTGGAGTACCCGGAGGAAACCCCCGAGGCACAGGGAGAACATGCAAACTCCACACACACGGCGGAGGCGGGAATCGAACCCCCGACCCTGGAGGTGTGAGGCAAACGTGCTAACCACTAAGCCACCGTGCCCCCCTTATTATTACATCATAAGATCCTATAATTTTTTCTCATGAAGGCATTTCTATATTCTATTATTTTTTTTTAAACTTCAGCAAATCTACTTTGTTGTTGTGGGGTTTTTTCATGTTCTTATTTCATTTCCTTCTTTTTAAGAATGCAACGAAGGAGGAGCATCAACCAGCGTCCTCCTCCGGCTCCCAACAGCCGACCCAAAGCTCCGCCGCGACCGCAGGGTCCTCGATGTCGTGCTGTTTACCAGTACATTGGTCAGGACGTGGATGAGCTCAGTTTTGACATCGGTGATGTTATAGACCTCGTTAAAGAAGGTAAGTCCTGGATAAGAGCCACAAATGATATCTTACAGATGTGTGTCTATACTGCCCTCTAGTGGTGAAAACACAGTCTAATTTTATTTATCCACTTACACGTTACATTCCCGAACCAGTTAGGACTTTTTACACTTATCACTTTTATACTTCATACTATATATACTACTATATATATTCTACATTCTGTGGTTGATATAAGACAAATAAAATTCTTGTGTCACAGGAAATTATATTTTATTTTGCGGCAATTCAGTCGACATTCAGTTATAACATGGAATTTAGGGGGAAAAACACAGGAGTTTCAGGTTGACATTATTAACGTCCTAGTCTCAAACAAAGTGAGGTCAAGAGGCTATCACACTTAATTAACTCTACAGGTTACTATCTAGTGAAATTGTTCGAGTCACCCTGTAATAGTGCAGTTGAGAAGCGACACCATAACATATAATGCTCCAGTGTGTAGGAAACTTTGTTCTATAACACACAAAATACCCCAAACAAGCAACCCAGAAAAATTTATTAAAGGGAGACATTTTTCCTTAGCCTCTAAGGATATGAGTATTTGCACAATTCTTATATAATAAAAATTTAAAAATGCCCCATAGCCTTTTTTTTTTTTTTCACATACAGTGGTGTGAAAAAGTGTTGGCCCCCTTCCTGATTTCTTATTTTTTTGCATGTTTGTCACACTTTAATGTTTCAGATAATCAAACACATTTAAATATTAGTCAAAGATAACACAAGTAAACACATCATGCAGTTTTTAAATGAAGGTTTTTATTATTAAGGGAAAACAAAATCCAAAACTACATGGCCCTGTGTGAAAAAGTGTTTGCCCCCTAAGCCTAATAACTGGTTGGTCCACCCTTAGCAGCAACAACTGCAATCAAGTGTTCTCCATAACTTGCACTGAGTCTGTTACAGCGCTGTGGAGGAATTTTGGCCCACTCATCTTTGCAGAATTGTTGTAATTCAGCCACATTGGAGGGTTTTCGAGCATGAACCACCTTTTTAAGGTCATGCCACAGCATCTCAATGGGATTGAGGTCAGGACTTTGACTAGGCCACTCCAAAGTCTTCATTTTGTTTTTCTTCAGCCATTCAGAGGTGGACTTGCTGGTGTGTTTTGGATCATTGTCCTGCTGCAGAACCCAAGTTCGCTTCAGCTTGAGGTCACAAACCTACGGATCTGTCAGTCTGGAAAAGGTTATAAAGCCATTTCTAAGGCTTTGGGACTGCCGCGAACCACAGTGAGAGCCATTATCTACAAATGGTGAAAACATGGAACAGTGGAGAACCTTCCCAGGAGCGGCCGGCCAACCAAAATTACCCCAAGAGTGCAGCGACAACTCATCCAAGAAGTCACAAAAGACCCCACAACAACATCCAAAGAACTGCAGGCCTCACTTGCCTCAGTTAAGGTGAGTGTTCATGACTCCACCATAAGAAAGAGACTGGGCAAAAATGGTTTGCATGGCAGAGTTCCAAGACCAAAACCGCTGCTGAGCAAAAAGAACATAAAGGCTCGTCTCAGTTTTGCCAGAAAACATCTTGATGATCTCCAAGACTTTTGGGAAAATACTCTGTGGACTGACGAGAAAAAATTTAACTTTTTGAAAGGTCTGTGTCCCATTACGTCTGGCGTAAAAGTAACACCGCATTTCAGAAAAAGAACATCATACCAACAGTAAAATATGGTGGTGGTAGTGTGATGGTCTGGGGCTGTTTTGCTGCTTCAGGACCCGGAAGACTTGCTGTGATAAATGGAACCATGAATTCTGCTGTCTACCAAAAAATCCTGAAGGAGAATGTCCGGCCATCTGTTTGTGACCTCAAGCTGAAGCGAACTTGGGTTCTGCAGCAGGACAATGATCCAAAACACACCAGCAAGTCCACCTCTGAATGGCTGAAGAAAAACAAAATGAAGACTTTGGAGTGGCCTAGTCAAAGTCCTGACCTCAATCCCATTGAGATGCTGTGGCATGACCTTAAAAAGGTGGTTCATGCTCGAAAACCCTCCAATGTGGCTGAATTACAACAATTCTGCAAAGATGAGTGGGCCAAAATTCCTCCACAGCGCTGTAACAGACTCATTGTAAGTTATGGAAAACGCTTGATTGCAGTTGTTGCTGCTAAGGGTGGACCAACCAGTTATTAGGCTTAGGGGGCAAACACTTTTTCACACAGGGCCATGTAGTTTTGGATTTTGTTTTCCCTTAATAATAAAAACCTTCATTTAAAAACTGCATGATGTGTTTACTTGTGTTATCTTTGACTAATATTTAAATGTGTTTGATTATCTGAAACATTAAAGTGTGACAAACATGCAAAAAAATAAGAAATCAGGAAGGGGGCCAACACTTTTTCACACCACTGTATAAACCGATCAGGTATAACATTGTGAGCAGTGAGAGGTGAAGTGAATAACACTGAGTATCTCCTCATCATGGCACCTGTTAGTGGGTGGGATATATTAGGCAGCAAGTGAACATTTTGTCCTCAAAGTTGATGTGTTAGAAGCAGGAAAAATGGACAAGCGTAAGGATTTGAGTGAGTTTGACAAGGGCCAGATTGTGATGGCTAGACCACTGGATCAGAACATCTCCAAAACTCTGGAAATTCACATACTACAGCAGCTCAATGATACAGAACAGAGGTCCAAGAAGATTTAACAATAATAAAGAAGACAAGTGTCAAATAAAGTGACATTACAAAATATAAAAGTCCGAATAAAATATTTTTGAAAGAATGCGTGTTGTGACGTCACACGACGTGTCTTTTGGGAATTTCGAAAAAATTAACAGCGAGCAAATCACCAGACCATTGAGGCTCACTTTGTTGACAAGTTGTGTGGTTGTATAAGAGGACTTAGACATTAACCACTGCTTTTCTTTCATTTATTTCTTCCTTCTTTAACATAAAAATGATGCATTTGTTTGTTTTTAGATCCGTCTGGCTGGTGGACTGGCAGGATGCGTGGGAAAGAAGGTTTATTCCCTGGGAATTACGTGGAGAAAATCTGAAACGGTCAGAGCTCTGAAACGACCTGCCTGTGAACTCTGACCTCTTTGTTCATCCGGCCTCCGAACCTGTCTGGACACGCATCTGGTGATGACGAGGCGAACGGCTCAGGGACGCAATCGTTAAAACATGAACACAGAGGATTCAACTGGTGGTAGCGATGGTCCAGGTCAGCACTTACAGAGACGGGATTAGTCTTCATCTGTGAAAGAAAAATATGCTTTAAAGACTTTTTTTTTTTTTTTTTAATTTACCAATATTTAAAAAAAAGACAAAAAATCAAAGTCATTATTGAAAGTTTTAATTCTGCAATGAACGAAGCAATTTTGCATTATTGTACTTCTAAATGAAATGGGAGAGGCTGCACTGCTGCTGCACAACCGCACGGTGGCGCTGTCTTCATTACAGAGCTGAGGGACTGCCTTTAGCGGGTGAACACACACAGAAGCAGTAATACAGTCCCTATGGGGCATTTGCTATTTTTATAACAGTGTTTAAATTCTGTCTGGTTTTATTTTATTTTATGTATTAATGCCTCTCCAAGTCATGATACTGGTACTAATATTTAAGTATTACATTTCCTAGTGTAAATGTCTGTCATTATGTTGAATGGATATTCATAAAATCGTTTTTACTACTGAACATAATGTCATAGAGCTTTTGATGCCAAAAAAAAAATGCAAATGATCATGTTTTTGGGGTTTTTTGTTTAAAATATGTGAGTAAAGCGATATTCCTCAACCTGCTTGACTTAATGACTCTCTGTTGAATAGTCCTGCATCTTTTATGCTAAGCTAAGCAGTTTTCATGATCGGTTGCTATACGTCTCCTTAAACCCTTAGCCCTGATTCTGATTGGTCGTGAAGCTGTTGGTGGACTCTCTACTGATTTTAGACGAACATGCTCCTTCTAATATGTTACTGTTTCTATAGTAACAACTTACACAGGGGCTTGTTCATATGAAATCCTTAATTCAGTGGCATTTCCGATGAAGATGCTTTAATTTAATTAAACACTTATTTATTAAGTTTATTTACTAATTTAATTCATTAAACCCTTTTGTTGCCAGAACAGCACTGACCCATCGGGGCATGGACTCCACTAGATGTTAGCAGCAGATCCTTTAAGTCCTGTAACTTACAGGACTTAAAGGATACTTTTGATAGATACTGACCACTGCAGACCGGGAACACCCCACAAGAGCTGCAGTTTTGGAGATGTTCTGATCCAGTGGTCTAGCCATCACAATTTGGCCCTTTGTCAAACTCACTCAAATCCTTACGCTTGTCCATTTTTCCTGCTTCTAACACATCAACTTTGAGGACAAAATGTTCACTTGCTGCCTAATATATCCAACCCACTAACAGGTGCCATGATGAGGAGCTCATCAGTGTTATTCACTTCACCTCTCACTGCTCACAATGTTATACCTGATCGGTGTATGTAGAATGTTATTTTGTGTATTGATCCACATGGGGATGGCATCTTCTCTTCGAATGTCTGAAATCTTCATAAAGCAGAATCCAGCTGGAGCTGGTCCATCTCTGGATGCCTCAGAGATACTCGCAGGGTTTGGCCTCTTCTCACTGAAGGTCCGAAATCTTCATGCGAATCACGGCGGTTCAGGAAACAATGGACTTAACAGGAAACCCATGCGAGCACATCACACACTGCACCATTTCCAAACTTATTAATAAATTATAAAAGACTGGAAGTGTTGCGGACCAACCGAGCCTTGGACGTCCACCACCATCCACTGACGAAGTCCCTCGTGTATGGAGAATTCTGGGACACCCAGTGTAGTTTCAAATTCTTATTTCACGTCATTCGACTTGTTAAAACGTTCTTGCAGTTTTAGTTTTAGTTTCCTTGAGCTATAATTATCTGTCATCCGTGGCAGACGTACTTAATTGTGGCAGATTTCAGAGCTGCAGGTTTGTAGGACAGGTCCTGCAGGAACTCTCGGCATCAAACTGCATTCTTTAACACCGTAACACCTGAGTGTGTGAAAGAGGGATTCAGTAAAACCTGATCAGCAGAGCAAACATGGAACAAATCCTCTGAGAGAAAGAGAGCACACCGGTTTCTGTCCTACCTGCTGTAAAGTTTCATATATTAAATATGTTTACATTCATGTACTTCATGAATTCTTGGATTTCTAAATGCTCATGAAAGTGCAGATGTACAGACTTCTATTCTGGAGAGTGACCAAGAGATTAAAGGAACAATTAAGCCGGATAAATGCCCTTTAAATATGTACACCTTTTGTTTTGCAAGTCCTGGGAATCCCAGATGACCCACATTACAAAAATGGAAGTGTAAATGCGGCCACATTTAACACAAATTTATTTCTAATCGTTCGAACAACTTTCGGAAATCTGAGACACATTTGCAGCATAAAATAAGCACCAGTGTAATCGTATATCTTGCCAAGCCACATTTCACAACCAAAACCCGTTCCAATAGCAAAAAAAATGAAATAAATACAGGTTTGTTTGAATGAACTTGTTTAAATATGTATAATATTTTGCTATAGATAGAAAAGTATTGTAGCCTATTGCTTAGTGGTTAGCACGTTTGCCTCACACCTCCAGGGTTGGGGGTTCGATTCCCGCCTCCGCCGTGTGTGTGTGGAGTTCACATGCTCTCCCCGTGCCTCGGGGGTTTCCTCCGGGTACTCCGGTTTCCTCCCCCGGTCCAAAGACATGCATTGTAGGTTGATTGGCATCTCTAAATTGTCCATAGTGTGTGATTGTGTGAGTGAATGAGAGTGTGTGTGTACCCTGCGATGGGTTGGCACTCCTTCCAGGGTGTATCCTGCCTTGATGCCCAATGACGCCTGAGATAGGCACAGGCTCCCTGTGACCCGAGTATAGATCGGATAAGCGGTAGACAATGAATGAATGAATGTAGCCTATTGGTTTTCTGTGAGGAGATGTTTATGTAACATTTATGGAACAGTAGAGGTGTAGCTGTTAGGTTTTTCACTCATTAATATTTACATTTCTGGCATTTGGCAGACGCTCTTATCCAGAGCGATGTACAAAAGTGCTTTGAAGTTTCTATCAGTGAATACATTAACACTGGTTCAATAGGTCACAGGCTTAGGATACCATCAGCCTAAGAAAAATGAGTTGGAAGTTTTTTTGCACAACATACAACAATACATAAAACAAACAGGGAAAATAAGAGCTAGTTTAAGTGTTTCAGGAAGAGGTGAGTCTTCATCCGTCGTTCGAAGACGGTCAGTGACTCGGCTGTTCGGACATCAAGGGGAAGTTCATTCCACCACTTCGGTGCCAGAACAGAGAAGAGTCTAGATGTATACCTACCTCTTACCCTGAGAGATGGTGGAAACTATCAAGCAGTGCTAGTAGATCTGAGGGAGCAAAGTGCAGTGCAAGAAGTAATAAGAGCTTTGAGGTCAGATGGTGCTGGTGCATTCTTGGCTTTGCAGGCAAGCATCAGTGTTTTGAAGCTGATGCATGCAGCTACCAGAAGTTAGTGGAGGGAATGCAGCAATGGGGTGGTGTGTGAGAAGTTAGGCTTGT
>JAUCMX010000007.1:27146315-27173815 GCA_033459395.1 Hemibagrus guttatus
TCGTCTTAATTCCATACATTCCAGTTATGACCGAAACACCGTGAGCCGCTCAAAACAAGGAACAGCATCTTATAAAAGTTTTTCCCTTGTCTTCTCTCTCTCTCTCTCTCTCTCTCTCTCTCTCTCAGGTCTGTTCTCCATGTACTTCCACATGACCCTGAGCTTCATGGGGCAGATGCTAGACGAGCTCTCCATCCTCTGGGTTTTGGCCATCGGCTACTCCCTCTGGTTTCCACGCAAACATTTTCCTAACTTTGTTAAAGACAGGTACATTTACAGCACAAAGACACAACACACCTTTTCTGTATGTAAACAAAAATGTGCAGCCTGAAATTAGATTTTTATATCGAAAAATATTTTCCATCAGTGTTAATATGAAGCTCATGCAGCTGATGCAGATGTTTTCGAGGTAGGAACCATGACGGTTTTTAGCACGTCGGACACAGAACACGTTCAGACTCATGGAGTACCCATGAAGACCCATATTTATAAACGATCACAGATGTGTATCAGTGACTCTGAAATGAACAGGTCACTTTTTGACATTTTGTGAAGTGGTTTATTGTGCTTAGGTTTAATAAGGCTAAGCAATCATGCGGCAGATGGTTAGCTAACGTTGTGCGCGTTTACAAGATGTAACGTGACTGCTGTCAAACACTGACGATCAGAATAACAGCATGTAATATTGGGGATTGGCGATAGGATCTCTTCTTAGTGAATCAGATCATTTGACTCAGAGTCACTTAGAGGAGTCGACTCATTCAGCTGAATAATTTTTTTCTAAACAAAGTTTGCAAAGATAAATTTATGCACAAATGAATGATTGAATGAAAAAAAAAGTCGGATCACCTAAACGAATGAATCAAAGAGTCGAATCGTTTGCAAACGACACGTCAGTGTTGTGTATTAAAATCGTCTACTCTGAGTATTAATTCTGTTCTTTCTAATAGTTTCTCTGTAACGCTTCTGACTTTCAAGCGCAGGGAATACCATCAGTAGGGGATTGTTTCGAAGAGGTTGCGAAATGCAGTGTAACACGAACTGCAACTAAACACGAGAGCTGGATTATGTGAGTTGTAGACACACACACCTAGTCATTAATCAGTCACGCTTGATATGGTAATAACAGTAAGAGAGATGAGTAATAAAGGGCTAGAGTAAGGAGTAACAACGAAGAGGGTTTAAGTAAAACCCTGTAACTGCGAGGTGAAAGAGAATACACCTCCACACACACACACACACACACACTCACACTCTAAGACTGAGTCACTGCCTAAGGATTAAGGGCTTCTTCTTTTGTATTCAACCAAAATATGTTATTGTGTGAAGAAGCAGAATTTTTTTTTGTACTTTTTTTTTTTTTCTTCAAACCCTCTAGTTCAGTCTAAAAATCTGAGACTACAGCAAAAACCTCTGTTCTGTTCCATTTTTTTCTCATTTCGTTCAGTTTCTTTTGCAAACAAATGATATCACCAGCGATAAAAGTAGAAATATAAACATGAATTTTACACGGACACCTTAGTGTGTTTCGCACGCCTCTGTTTTGCGCCGTCGAGTGGGAAACTGAGCACCGCGTTCCTCGTATCAGACTAAATGAGTGGGGGGAAAAAGTGCAGTGTGAAAGCACTTAATTCCATCGTAATGCGTTTACTAAAAACATGTAAGTGGAAAGTGGTGTATCCGGTCACTCTCTGTAAATGTGAACACTGTTAGCAATGAAATGCAATCGGTGATGATTCTTGGGAACGATCCATCATTTTCGAGATGAGGACGGAGCAGTAAACGATGAGGTTTTTTTTCAACTGTTCAGAAGGTAGATTGCTTGGGGGAAGAAACTGTTCTTGTGCCTGGCTGTCCTGGTAGTTTTCTGCTCTGTAGCGTCGGCAAGATGGCAAAAGGTCAAAAAGGAGATGGCCTGGATGTGAGGGGTCCAGAGTGATTTTCAGAGCCATTTTCATCACTCTGGATGTATACAGTTCTTGAAGGGTGGGCAGAGGGGGCACCAATAATCCTTTCAGCAGTCCGAACCGTTCCTGTAGTCTTCTGATGTCTGATTTTGTAGCTGAGGCGAACCAAACAGTTATAGACGTGCACAGAACAGACTCGATGACGGCTGAGTAGAAGTGTGTTAGCAGCTCCTGTGGCAGGTTGAACTTCCTCAGCTGCCGAAGGAAGTACAATCTCTTTTTGGGCCTTTTTGATAATGGAGTCTATGTGAGTGTTCCACTTCAGGTCCTGAGAGATGGTGGTTCTCAGGAACCTGAATTGACTCCACTGTTGGTACAGTGCTGTTCATGATGGTGAGTGGGGGGAGTGCAGGGGTGTTCCTCCTGAAGTCCACCATCATCTCCACTGTTTTGAGCGTGTTGAGCTCAGGTTGTTAAGACTACACCAGGCAGCCAGCTGCTCAATCTCTTGTCTGTAAGCAGACTCATCACCGTCCTGGATGATGCCGATGACTGTAGTGTCGTCCGCAAACTTCAGGAGCTTGACGGATGGATCAGTAGAGGTGCAGTCACTGGTGTACAGGGAGAAGAGCAGTGGGGAGAGGACGCAACCCTGGGGGGCGCCAGTGCTGGTGGTGCGGCTGGTTTAGGAAGGTTCAGTGTAAAATGTCAGATTCAGAAGAGTTAGGATTAATTGTTAAGTAAAGTAGGAGCATTGTGAAACCTCAAGCTCGACAACCCAGGATTCTGGGGTTTACAGTGACCCAAGGTTAGATCTAACATTAGATTCTATGCGATGAATAAAGGTGTTCATGTGAACTGATGCAAACATCTCGGATTGTAGACAAAATAATCCAGTTGAATGAGCATCATGTATAACAACAACCCGGTGGAAAAGACGACTTCCAGAACGTTCTGGACCAGTGTTAATTTCATTAACGAAGACGATGACGAAAAATATTCGTTGACGAGACGAGACTAAGACGAAACTAATATCTGATGATAAAAACTCTGACGAAATTTAAGACTTTTCTTTGTTAACGAGACGGGACTGGACTAAAATGCTTTTTTCGGAGTATCGGACATTCAAAATAAATGATCTCTTTGTATCAGCTAACTGTCTTTAAAAATGTGTGTCCCTGTCACTGGACTGGATAAGGGGTATGTCCATCTCAGACAGTTAGCGGGTAGGCTAAATATACTCCAACTGGCCTGGCGAGCTGCAGTGGCTTCAGCACCTGAAGCTTTAAGAAGAAAACGAAGAACTGATATATGGAAGCACTTCCTTATAATTCCTTTGGGGGAAAAAAACCATAGTGTCTATAAAATAGGTGGAAAGAGTACCACGAATCTTAAGAGGCATCTGAAGGAGCGTCACCCTGCTATTTATGCAGCTTCTGTCACGGAAAGTCAACTATTTAGTCTTATTTAATTACTTTTTCTTAACGTGAGGTCAGTGTTACTGGACGTGTCCACAAGGAAATTCACTAGCAAGTTTTACGTTTTAGCTTTCTGTTAATTAACGTCAGTTAGCTAGCCTTACTGCATTGTTCTGAGCCAGACTTTCATAAACGTACATTATATATTGTACAACAGTTCGGCTTTTCTGCGGCATTCAGTTCTGTTTCTAATAAAATCTGTATCGTGTGCTGTAGCAGGATTATTTAGACCATAGCCTATTTGTTGTACTAACTTATTAGCATCCAGATAGCAAGCTGTTTCTAAAATGACAGATGGATGTGGAAGTTATTGCCCATGTACATATGATTAAGGCTGGAATACACTACATGGTTTTTGCCCCAGTTTTTTCCCTATTTACATTCTGAAGAAGTTGAGACTCCCATATCTGAGTTGACAGATTTAATAAAAAATGTTATTTTGCCTTCAAATGTACACCTTAATGGTTATTATACAGTAAATACTGTTAGCAGACAAAGGTATCTTAGTAATATATGTTCAGCTGCTTTTGAACATTCATTCATTTATTGTCTACCGCTTATCCAAAATCTATACTCGGGTCACGGGGAGCCTGTGCCTATCTCAGGCGTCATAGGGCATCAAGGCAGGATACACCCTGGACGGAGTGCCAACCCATCGCAGGGCACACACACACTCTCATTCACTCACACAATCACACACTACGGACAATTTAGAGATGCCAATCAACCTACAATGCATGTCTTTGGACCGGGGGAGGAAACCGGAGCACCCGGAGGAAACCCCCGAGGCACGGGGAGAACATGCAAACTCCACACGCACATGGCGGCGGCGGGAATCGAACCCCCAACCCTGGAGGCAAACGTGCTAACCACTAAGCCACCGTGCCCCCCTGCTTTTGAACATCTGTCTGTTTATTGCACATTTATTTGAAGTTTCAGAAAATAAATGCTGTTTTTCCACAACAGCTAAAGAAAACATTTTTGGTTTTTACTTGATACTTGAACTCTACACCACTTTTACCTACCCTTAATGTATGATCCTCAAATTGCTTAAAAGCTGGTTCTGATAGAAAGGTGTCGGAATGCACAATGCATGACGGGTCAGGGCTGTTTTGGCAGAAAAAGGGCGACTGACACAATATTAGGCAGGTGGTCATAATGTTATGCCTGGTCAGTGTATAAAACGGTTTAAGAAAGGCGTCTACACTTTTTTGTGTGTGTGTTTGTGTGTGTGTGTGTGTGTGTGTGTGTGTGAAACTCTTTTTCTCTTCTGATGCAGGACGTCGTTCTCTCGCATGGTCATGGTGAGCACCATCATCACCACGCTGCTGTCGTTTGTCAAGCCCACGGCCAACGCCTACGCCCTCAACTTCTTCGCCCTGCACATCCTCTACTCCATGTGTGTGGAGTTAAAGAGGTACGCTGCAGCTCTCACATCTTCCTCTCATCTGTATCTGATTGGTCGAATAATAAACTGATTTATTTAACGCGTTATGACTCGAAAGCCGCTGCCGCTTTAAAAATATACGTCTGTGTAATAATTTACGGTTTCTGTGATTTATATTAAACATTGGTGATTATTTTGCGTGTGGTTTGTTCAACATGCACAATCCAATCGAATTCAGAGCGTGTGTCTTCCTTATTTTGGGGAATTTTTAAAGAAAAGCCTAAATCTGTCATTCCTCTACTCTCGAAAGAAGCAACCCCAATATCTATCCCAGCCTTGGTTTATTATTTAATCTGATAATATTGTATACCAGTGATTTAAAAGTGTTTCACAATTACAGAAACAGATACAGAAATTGGATATCGGGACATACGTGGATTATTTTTTTGGTCATTTCTCATGTCCACTCTGTTTTCCCAGTTGTACAGACCAGCGGGTGCTGCGATTGGCACGCGCCTCCATCGGCCTCTGGGTGCTCGCCATTGCCTGCTGGATCAGCGACCGCTTCGGCTGCAGCTTCTGGCAAAAGCTCAACTTCTGCTACCTGCACGGCATCTGGTACGACCTGCCACTGCTAATACACACCATCATTAAAACAATCGAGTGAAGAGAATCGATGTAAATATCGTAAGCACGTAATGCTGCTTTAACGTCTTTGACTTTTAAGGGCCGTTTCAGTACTTTATCATCTCGGGTTTGTTAGATGAGCATAGAGAGATTCAAAATACAGCAAAATGAAGAGGTTTCTTTTTGTTACTTGCAGTTGAAACGAACATTGAATAGACAAAAAACAAGCTTGTAAACCTGCCAAACAGGACAGTTGCAATATTTGGCTATTCGTTCATTCATTTATTTATTTATTTTTAAGAAGAATTATAGCTGTAACTTAATAATCTACCCTGGGGGGTCACAGTCCAGTGACTTCTGTGCCGGTCCCAAGCCCGGATAAATAGAGAGGGTTGCGTCAGGAAGGGCATCCGGCGTAAAACATTGCCAAATTTAACCATGCGAATCGTCAGTACTCTGAATTTCATACCAGATCGGTCGAGGCCCGGGTTAACAATGACCGCCATCGGCGCCGTTGACCTACAGGGCGCCGGTGGAAATTGGGCTACTGTTGGTCGAAGAAGTAGAGGAGGGAGGAGAGTGCGCAGACAGATGCAGAAGATAGGGATAGGTGGAGAGAGATGATTCGCTGTGGCGACCCCTGAAGGGAAAAGCCGAAAGAAGAAGAAGATAGCTGTAACTTAATAACAGAGGCATGCAGAAATATTTTGACATTTTGCGAGAATCATATGCATACCTATTTATTTTTTCAGGATATATTTACATTCTCAAAAATGATTTAATATTATTTTGATTTAATGTGATGTATTAATTTTGAGAGAAAAAACGGTTCAATGCCCTGTAACAAAAATGTATAGGGGGAAAAAAAAGAAACCTTTTATTCTGAACACTAGAGGGTACAATTGAGCCATGGGTTTAAACACAAACAAAAAAAAAACAAAACAAAAGATACAATGCTTTTGGGACTTCTGTGTGTAAACCAAACAAAAAATGGCTCCAAAACCCCAAGTCAGGAGGCTGTTCTGTTACCATGGTGCGTTCAAGTCAGGTCGGAAAATTACAAAGTCGTAATTACGAGTGGGAGATTTTCTGAGCTAGAGTTAACGAGTTGTAAGAAAGCACGGCAGGGAATCAACGGGTGTACAATCAACAAGCTTAATTTTTGGAATAAAATACAACAGCAGTGCAAACTCAGGATATAATACGTAAGGGTAAAGTTATAGTGGTTTGATAAAAAAGCGTCTTCTTTGTTCCTATTTTTTAAGAATCCAATTTTTGTAGTTAATTAAGATAGGACCCTGCTTCTGCAGCTGCAAACCGTCTCATCAGACTCGATGTTTTCTCTTTCTTGAATAAAATAACATTATCAAGAAACCACAAAGCGTGAACTTGTTGTTGTGGGCGGAGCTTAACCTCTGACTGATACTGGAGACTCCTTCCATAAACGTTAGATAAATATTTCGGCACAGAAAACTTTACCATATTAACAGTTCTATGTTTTCTTTGTTGATGTATTGAGTAACTCATCTCTGTCCTGTGTGTGTGTGTGTGTGTGTGTGTGTGTGTGTGTGTGTGTGTGTTTTGTTTTTGCGACTGAAGGCACATCCTGATCGTGGTTGCGACGGCGTATGGCAGCACGCTCATCGCCTACCTCGATGCCAACCTGGAGATCCCCTACTCTCACCCTGACCTGCAGTACTGGCCTCGAGATAACTGGGCTCTCGGGCTGCCCTACATCGTCCTCAAGACCACGCCCAAGACGCAGAAGAGTTGCTAGTTGAGACACGTGAATACGTAGAAAAGGACAGTGTTGCTTTGTGGAGAATGAAGGAGGGTGTTTTTTTGTTTTGTTTCTGCCTCACTGAAACACTGTAAATCCTGTACAACTTGATGTTCATGATGTTTTTTGATGTACCAGTACAGTCAGGACTCGTGTGTGTGCGTGTGTGTGTGTGTGTGAGAGAGAGAGAACAACTGAGTGAGTGGGGAGAGAGAGAGAGAGAGAGAGAAAATGAATGTGCGAGAGAGAGAGGGAGAGAATATGAACAGAGAGAGCGAGAGATTGAATGAATGAATGTGTGTGAGTGTGTGGGCATGTGTGTGTGTGAGAGAGAGAGAGAGAGAGAAAGAAAGAAAGGGAGAGAATGAATGTGGGGGGGAGGGGGGTGTGAGGGGGGGAGAGAGAGAGAGAGAGAGAAGAAGGGGAGAGAGAGAGAGAGAGAGAATGAATTTTTGAGGGGGGGTGGGGGAGAGAGAGAGAGAAGAATGAATGTGTGTGAGTGTGGTGGGGTGAGAGAGAGAGAGAGAGAGAGAATGAATGAATGTGTGTGAGTGTGGGGGGGGAGAGAGAGAGAGAGAGAGAGAATGAATGTGTGTGAGTGAGAGAGAAACAGTGTCTGCTCTGGGAGGCTGGGGTTTTTTGTGTGTGTGTGTGTGTGTGTGTGTGTGTGTGCACGTGTGTGCGTCCTTGGATAAGAATGTGTTATTATTTTGTGTGTGTGTGTGTGTGAGTGTGAGTGAGTGAAAATGTGTTTTTGTGCATTTGTGATTGTGTGTGTGTGAGTGTGTGTGATTACACTACTTGACTCCCCTAGGTGCTTGTGACTGTGTGTGAAGAGGGGTGTGTTTGTGTGTGTGTGTGTGTGTGTGTGTGTGTGTGTGTGTGTGAGATAAAACTTGACCCACCTCGCCATGTCTGACCATGTGTGTGTTATATTTGTGGGATTTTTATTTGTGTGTATGTACGTGAGATAACACCACTTGACTCACCTAGCCGTGTGTGTGTGTGTGTGTGTGTGTGTGTGTGTGTGTGTGTGTGTGTGTGTGTGAGTGTGTGTTAAATGCTAAAGACATCTGTCATTTAAACACCGGTCATTCTGAAGCGTCTTCCCTGAGCACTAGTTCCTCAGACTCTGTGGTCATACAGTAAGAGTTGGTAAGGATTTAATGGCTGTGTTAAAGATGTGTGTGTGTGTGTGTGTGTGTGTGTGTGTGTGTGTGTGTGTGTGTATATATACACTTAACCAGTGTCAAATGTAATTCTCCATGTGGCAAATTTACTCAGGAAGCAACTCGCCTACACTTTTGTGTGTGTGTGTGTGTGTGTGTGTGTGTGTGTGTGTGTGTTTTGGGTACTAATAAGAATGTGTTATTATATGTGTGTGTGAGTGAAAATGTGTTTGTATGCATTTATGTGGTGTGTGTGCTTTTGTGATTGTGTGTGTGTGTGTGTGTATCTCCAGATAGAATACGAATGATAAGAATGTGTTATCAGGTGTGTATATGTGTGTCTGTGTGTGTACATTTGTGATTGTGTGTGTGTGTGTGTGTGTCTCCAGATAGAATACGAATGATAAGAATGTTATATCACGTGTGTGTGTGTGTGTGTGTCTGTGTGTCTCCGGATAGAATATGTATGATAAGAGTGTGTTATCACATGTGTATATGTGTGTCTGTGTGTGTACATTTGTGATTGTGTGTGTGTGTGTGTCTCCGGATAGAATACAAGTGATAAGAATGTGTTATCATATGTATGTGTGATTGAAAATGTGTGTGTGTGTGTGTGTCTGTGTCCTCGGATAGAATACGAATTATAAGAATGTTGTTATAATGTGTGTGTGAGTGAAAATGTGTGTGAGTGAAAATGTGTGAGCGTTTGTGATGTGTGTGTGTGTGTGTGTGTGTGTGTGTGTGTGTGTGTGTGTGTGTGTGGGGTGCATTTTTGATGGTGTGTGTATCTCCGGATAGAATACGTGTGATAAGAATGTGTTATCAAATGTGTGTGTGATTTGAAAATGTGTGTGTCTGTGTGCGTTTGTGTGTTTGTGATGATGTGTGTGTCTAAGGATAGAATACGAATAATAAAAATGAGTTATATGTGTGTGTGCGCGTGTGTGTGAGTGTGTGTCCGGATAGAATACGAATGATAAGAATGTGTTTGTGTGTGTGTGTGTGTGTGTGTTTTTCTGGATAAGAATGTATTATTATATGTGTGTGTGTGTGTGTGTGTGTGTGTGTGTGTGTGTGTGTGTGTGTGTGTGTGTGTTGTGTGTTGTTTTTCTGGATAAGAATGTATTATGTGTGTATGTGTGTGTTTTGTGTGTGTGTGTGTGTGTGTGCGTGTGTGTGTGTGTTTTTCTGGATAAGAATGTATTATTATGTGTGTGTGTGTGTGTGTGTGTGTGTGTTTTCTGGATAAGAATGTATTATTATATATGTGTGTGTGTGTGTGTGTTTTTCTGGATAAGAATGTATTATTATATATATATGTGTGTGTGTGTGTGTGTGTGTGTGTCTGGATAAGAATGTATTATTATATATATTTTGTGTGTGTGTGTGTGTGTTTTTCTGGATAAGAATGTGTGTGTGTGTGTGTGTGTGTGTGTGTGTTTTTCTGGATAAGAATGTATTTTATTATATATATAGTATAGTGTGTGTGTGTGTGTGTGTGTGTGTTTTTCTGGATAAGAATGTATTATTATATATATATGTGTGTGTGTGTGTGTGTTTTTCTGGATAAGAATGTATTATTATATAGTGTGTGTGTGTGTGTGTGTGTGTTTTTCTGGATAAGAATGTATTATTATATATAGTGTGTGTGTGTGTGTGTGTGTGTTTTTTCTGGATAAGAATGTATTATTATATATAGTGTGTGTGTGTGTGTGTGTGTTTTTTTCTGGATAAGAATGTATTATTATATGTGTGTGTGTGTGTGTGTGTGTGTTTTTCTGGATAAGAATGTATTATTATATATATAAAATAGTGTGTGTGTGTGTGTGTGTGTGTGTAATAAAATTCTCAGCATAGTTCCACGTGAACGTTGGAAGCAGTCTCCAGACTCAGAGGTAAAACTTTCAGGATGGAATTCTTTACGGTTTCTAGAGTTATTATTTATTTATTTTATTGTAATTTTTTTTTTTTTCAATTTTATTTAACTTCAAGACAGAGAAAAAAAATCGTTTTGAAGTGTCGCAGATTTTGTACGTCTTTTATTTCTAACCCATTGCCTCCAGCATCCTGGTATAAAAAAAAACAAAAACATTAATAATAAAAATAAAAAAAAAAACATTAATAAATAAATATATAAAGGCGTCAATACGTTAATAAATAAATACATAAAAACACGATTAAATACATAAATATGTTAATAAATAAAAACATAAATAAATATTTTATCAGTAAAATAAAAAAAGAAGATAATACAAGCAATAACAGGAACTTGTTTCAAGGATGTTCCTTAACAGTAAATGTAGCTATAAATGGATAATAACTAAATATATAACTGTAATTATTTGCCCGATTTCTGTGGCATAAGATGAATGAAAGATGTAATAAATAATAATCAGTAATAAATAATAATCACCTGTCTGTGTCAGCACAGACAGGTGTTTTATTTCTTGCATTTTAGGACATCTTAACGTGAAGCATGCAACAGAATCGCAATTTTAGGACTTTTGTTTACTTCAGACTCGCATATTGATAAGCATCTAAAACAAAATGAATTGTCGAGGGTTGACTATAATAAAAAAAAAGTGTCATGTTCTTCATGATTTTATTCTACTTTGATATTTTCATAGCAACTACACATATATAATATACTTGCTTTATGTTTAATAACATTTATAATTTATTTTATTATTTATATCATTTTATTTATTGTTATTTTTTTGTAATACTATATTATATCATACTTTATGCATTATTATTATATTACATATATTATATTATTATATTTTATTATTATTATTATTATTATTATAAATATTTACTCAGTCTGCTCAAGAATACTGAAGGTGATGGATTCAAAATGAAAGAAATATAATCTGAACCTTTTAAAACACAATTTAATATTAATTCTCTTATGTTGAAGCTTCTTTTTTTTTCGGTTCCTTTCAGCATATGCAAATATACCTAATTTATAGGGAATGAGAAGAAAAGAAAAGTGAGCAGCGTGTCAGGGGCCTGGTGTCCTGCTGGGAATAAAAGAGTTATTAAATACAGGAGCCCCAGCGGGGGGATTAAAGCAGTGTGATGGAGAAAAGGAGAGAGAGAAACAGAGCCAAAGACACTCTCCTCCTCCTCCTCCTCCTCCTCCTCCTCTCTCTCTCTCTCTCTAGCATACATGCACAGACAAGCACACGGTTCATCCAGAGGGACTCCAGCAGTGACATGAACTCCCTCTCTCTCCTGCTGCTTTAGTCACAACAGCCTGCCGGCGCAGGAGTGTGTGGAGTGGGCTGCTAGCCTAAGCAGATTTTCTGCGAGTCTTTCTGCATTGTCTGAATTCGCAGCAGCTTTGATTTCAGTGCCAGAGCTCAGAGTTTTGGGTTGACGTCCCATCTGCTGAAAGCTCGAAAATCCTCTAAAGTCCTTTATGGCTTCACTCAGTGGCCATCCATCCAGTAAATAAAAAAAAAATAAAATAAAAATGACATCCTTCATTGTTGGAGTGAGTTCTGTAGTATAAACAAAACCTTGCAAAAAATAAATTGATTTTTCTTTTTCAAATAAGATATTACCAAAAAAAAAGAAAAAAGAAATCATGTATGAGAAATTATTAGTACTTTAAATACTTAAATTATTTAATTTACTTTAAATAAATAAAATAATATTTTTTGGTCTGTGATTTTCTTGCTAAATCTTGATCTAAATCTTGATTTCTTGCTAAATTTTCTCCCCCAAACTTTTTTTTTTTATCCCAAAGTTTTTTTTCTCCTTCTTTTAGATGCTCTTATGAGTCTGTAAGTTAATGCACTAGGATCAAGGTGTATTTATTGCTAAAGACTTCAAAACATTTCTTAAAATGAATAAACTTAATTTAAATTCAAATAAATTTTAATAAAGCAAGGATTACATATAATATACGCTGTCATAAATTTGTTTATTTATATCTTGTATTTAATTATTGTTTTACAATGGCGTTAAATGACTCCCTTACGAGGATTAGCAAAGGCTAAATCCCAAATGCATTCTAATCTCCTAGTTATGGCACTAAACAGTGCGTATTTTCAGGCTTATGAAGTGTTCATACTTAGGCATTACGAAGGCATTTGAGATTGAGCCGTAACCTGCAATTCGGGCAACCCCAACTGATAAATACCGGTCGCCGAATAGGGAAGTCCCTCCCTTTGACTCCTCTGATTGGTTAAACTTCAAAGATGCTCCTTGTTGATTGGTTGTCCGGGATGTCTTGCTGTCGCATGCGAGCCAGGAGTGAAGGAAAGGGGAGAAAAGGGGAGGGGAGAAAATGGCCGCGTCTGGCTTCCGGTTTTTCAGTTTTTTTTTTTTCGGGGGGTTGAAACTGACACACAATGAGTCGGGAGGAACAACGGCCTGAGAAAATACGGCTTCTGTAAATAAACACAACAATCAGGCGAGCCGAGAAACATGGAGGATCAGGTAATGAGGAACTGGCGTTTGTTTTTGTTTTATTCACTTTTAAAAAAGGTTTTGTTGGAGTCTACGAGTCTGGGGCTGGGTGTAATGTAATGGGCTGGTTGGTGAAAAGGAGTCACACACACACACACTTACACACATTCTCTCTCTCCCTCCCTCTCTCTCTCTCTCTCTCTCTCTCTCTCTCTCTCTCTCTCTCTCTCTCTTACACACACACACACACACCCTGCAGCCAAGCTAAGCGACTTGTATATCAATTTATTCCAGCTTTATCAACATTTAGACGCATCCTAGTGCACAAACTAGCATGCTAATGTTCTAGGAAGCTTCAATTCGTACACATAATGTAAATAGAGATGTGCATTTTTGCCTCGTCTCTTGGCCCGGCCTCTAAAAACCGATACAACTGACGACAAAAATGTGAAAGTGTGTGTGTGGGAGGTTTGTCGATCGGACAAGGCGTGCATAAGGCTGCAAAGTCGCTAATTTTGTGCATAAATACTACTACTACTGCTACAAATAATCTTCATCATCATCATCATTGTCGTGATCGCGCTGCTACTGAACGTGCAACAGAATCGACTGAAGCTATTTAGCCTAGTGAGCTAGCCGACTAGTGCAATGTGTAGGAGCCGGCTTTTTGTTTTTAGTTTTGCTTTTAATTCTCTAGGTCTATAATTTCCGCTTTTTTCCTCTTACAAACATAATTTACGTCTTCTAAAATAAGAAAGTCAATCCGGGATGAATGTTAGCTGACACCTCTTACAAAACAGTGAAATAATAGGAGAGTGGATAAAACACCATAAATCTACTGCCTTAAAAACTTTTACAAATGCAAATGTTGATAAATTTAAGAGTCTTAAATGAAAAATGAAACTGTTTTTTTTATTGTTGTTGTTGTTATTATTATTATTATTTTGGTTTGCTTTCGCGTTAGCTATGAAATTCCTGCATCTAAACGCGGCTGTGTACCAAACGCCTTCTTATTGGATATGTAGTGCACTAGGCAGGGCGCTTGTGCCATTATTCCACGCCTGACGTAGTGCACCTACTCATGCGATTTAGGACTCGGCCCGTTCCCGGCTGTGTTTTCCCTCCCCGGGTTTTCCCGGGTGCGTCCCAAATCGACTAACACACTTTAGCCTTGAACAGCTAAAAGTCAACCGCTTTAACTGAAGACTTGTAATTTACCCATTGTGTTTTAATTAAAATTCACAAAATGTTCATTTGAAACACTTTCATGACTAAAACCTCGCATTAATTTTATTTTAAACACAGTTTAAAATAAAATTAGGACCACTGTACGTTTTGCTTAAAAAAAAAAAAAAACTCCCCCAAAATCTGACTGAAAATCTTGTTTTTGGAGTTTGTTATTCCCAATTTTCTGGTAGCCATTTTGCTTAACACTTTTTTTTTTTGCTTAACAAAATTTCCTGCTCTTAAAAGAGCTTCAATTTGAAAACAATCGGTCACAAATTTTGAAACTTATAGTTTAGGTCTACACAAAAGTGAAAAAGGGCAATTTCCGTCTAATTAATGGGTGTTTATTTAAAATTCGCATCAATAAAAACAAGTCATCCCGTCGTCATGGTTTCACGTTTTGTCACGGCGTACGATCGGGGCGTTACTTCAGCGTCAACTTTCAAACTACTGTCTACTTTCTAAATTATTTTAACTCAGCATTCTATGATATATGTTCATTTTTGTCTACGACCCCAAAACCTTCACCGATCCCCTCACAGTACCTCCGAAACAGCCTCCGTTTCTCGGCATGGCTGCACTGAAAACTTCTGAGCGGTGTTTAACGCGCTAGTGTTATAAACATGTTACGTCTGCTGGGACTCCTAGCATGTTTCTAGCTTTGTCGTACAAGACCGCGAACGGAAAAGCTAAAACAAACATCGTTTAATTTTTCTTTTGTTTTTGTGTCTTTTCAATTTATAATGTTAACGTGATTAATTCTGGCAGCGTAAGCGGTTTTATGAAAATATTAACATTCCGAAATATGAACATTTTAATTGATTTGTATTTTTTTCCTTTGTTTTTTTTTTTTTTTTGCTATACAGATGCAAGGAAGCGAGACATGACTTTTTTCATGTAGAATTTTTGTTAAAAGTTAGCAAATTTTTCATATTATTGTAGATTTCGTATTATTTGGCTCCTTTTCAACGCCGACCCGATTGAGTGAAGCTATGAAACCGAGATGCTTTGCCGCATTGTGTTCGCGTAAGCAGTACTGAATTAAACACGTTCTTAGATTAATATAAGTTGAAAATTGTGTCGCAAGTCAAGTAGCTTTTTTGTTTTGTTGTTGCTGATGTATACACAACTCGGTTTGTTGTTCAGAGCATGATTCCCGAGTTGAGTAACAAAAAGGCACTTTATCGGATTCACGTCTTTTGATTTACGTCACGCTTTCGCTAGACGATCAAAAGTAGAACGCGGGAGCTAAACACTCCTTTTAAATGCGTTTATATTTATATTATGAACACTAAAGTCGTTTTAGACGTACTGATTTCTGTATTTGGTGCGACATAATTGTCAGTTCTTCAGATTTTGAAAAATATTTGTTTGAACACAAAAACAGCGCAAATCTAACCCTTCTCCAGCTCTTAGCCTTCATCCGTAATGTTTGTGTGAATTGTACTGAGGTACTTAACATGAAGCTTGTGTAGGTTTAAATGTCAAGCTCTTCAAGGTGGAATCGAACGCATCTCGACTAACTATCCGCGCTATAAATCTCACCACCTGACGGACGATCTTCTCCGTCAGGTTTGTGTAAACAACAACGACAACCAGAATAGAATCCTTTGCGTGCGATGTGAGGTCAGAACACCACAGTTCATCGTGGAAATGGGTTTTATTTTTTGTCATGTCGACTAACCCTAGCCTGGATGCTTCCGAACCACGTCTCTTACCGACACGCCTGCTCGGGGAAATATCGGTCATTCTCGGAGGAATCAGGTAGATGCAGGAGAATTAAATAATTAGATCAAGAAGCTCAGAAACCTGCGAGTAAGACGATTCCGAATACACGGAACTTTCTTTCTGTGCATGTTCAGAAACAAACAAAAATAAATCTGTTGCTACAACTAACAGTCACCTCACAACTTGAAAATTAATGTCTTTTATGTCCGATGTTTGGACAACCAACCAGATTGCTGTCATGGAAACAAATTATAACGTTTACATTAACGCACTTTAGCTGGCTAGCTCGCAGTATGCTGATATTATGCTAGCTGCTACTTTTGAGCCTCTTGATTCAGCCTCAGGAACTCAAGCATTTTTTTTTTTCTTCTTCTTCTTCTTGATCCACGTTTTCGAGGAAAGTCTCTGTTTCGCTTCCTTGAAAGCAGGCCCTCGTGTCTTTAGATTGTTCTAGATTGTAGACCTATAGACGGGGGATGGGTGAAAAGTGTGTTTTAAGAAAGAAAGCTATAGTATGTCTTCTGAGGAAACTCAACATCCTTTGATGTTTGCTTTAAAAAAAAAAAAAAAAAAAAGCCCACGTGTTTGGCATGAGCATCTCGGTGTGTCGCGTCTTCGTCTGCTGTCGCACAGCTGCAGGTTAGAAGATGATCAGAAAGCAAACCGAACACTTTCCATTGCGTATCAGCTCCAGTGGGGCTCTGTCTCACCATTAGTGACAGATTAGAAGGTTAGATAAAATTACATCGTCAGTGGAACGTATTTATTTGTGTTAAAATGCACCGATTTGTGCCGCAAGATTCATTTAAACGCTTTGTGATCTTCAGACATTTAAAAAAGCACTTGTGGGGCACTTTGCCTACTGCTACAGGTTGAGTTTTTTCCATTTGTCGTGACGTTTTACGTCGTGGAACGCAAGTTAGTTCGCAAGTTAATTAGTAAGACGGAAAAACCTGTAGCTTTACGTCTGACTGTTAGAAAGCGCCGGCTCTGGGGACTCTTTCCCTACACGCTACATGAACGTCTCCTTCCAGAAAACTTCATCGTATCAGAGAGTGTATCATCGGACAGCTCTGGTTGGACGTGACCGCGCCGGCGCTTTAAAGCTCATCTTCCCGTGCTCACGGTGTCTGGCTTCTTCCCTTCCTGTTTAATCCTCCACTTCTCACCGAAAGCTTCCAGATCTTTCGGCTCCCGGATTAGAGAGTTTGTATTGGCGATTCAGCTGGAAAGGACGGTTCAGGGGCCGACACCGAGCACTGGAGAGGAAATGAAAACATAGCCGTTTCAGTTTAATAAGCTTCGGTTAGTAAATTAGAGATGGTGGAAAGGCATTTTCTTAACATGTTGCACACAATTATATTGAAATCAAACGACACAAAACACACAAAAAAAACTTAAAATATAAAACTTCAAGGTTTGTTTTTGGTACAGCTTTTGTTCAACAATTATATAAAATTTGGTGTTTTATTTATTTTTCTAGACCCGAGCTTTATGACGATTACAATAACGTGTTGTATTGCGATAAATTGTCACAAGCTGCGTCCCAAGTAACATACTACGCACTTACACTATGCACTACGTACTCTAGAGTCTAGTGATATAGTCTCAAATGGAGCACTAACGCTTTTGTACTAACAGGAAGTAGAAGCCGTTTCCCAATCGATGGTGAATGACCTCAAATATGAAACATAAAGTGACTCCCCTGCTGTAGCTTTAGCACAGAGAATACACAGAATTATTAAAATTTTGCAAAATAAATCGCACAACACATTTTAATGGACGTAAGACGCCCTCGTCCACCCGTAGTGTTGTCGCTCGTTTTAAAAATGTTATCCATCATCCTGGTAGCCCCGCCCCACTTCCGCTACGTAAACAAAGCTGTGAGTGCATGAAGCATCCTTGAAGTACGCCTTTTGAGGCGCAGCTTCTGTATGTGTTTCTGAGACGTTGTGTCAGATATTCGTTTTGTTTTTTTTGTTTTTTTAAAAAGTGATATTTTAATTACAACGTGACTGGAAGCAGATGACGTAAAAAAACTTGCAAAAATGTAAAGAGTTCCAGTCTTTGTCTTCCTGTTTTTTTTTCCCCCTAAGTATAAGAACCAAAACATTTTTCCAGATATAATGCTGTTTGTTGTTTTCTATACGTCTACATAGAAAAGTTTCCAGGAATCCTGATATGGTTATTTTTCGCTGATGATAAATCTCTGACACTTCTGCGGCTCGGAGGTGCGACATGGTCGTAGGTTCGGTTGATTCGAGGCCAGAAATCTGGCTTTAAGACGTTTCCGACTACGAGGAACTTTCCATAAATAAATATAGACACGCCCCTTTTTTTTTGCTGTGCGTTTATGACCATCAACTCGTCCGGACTTTGATTATGAATCATATGAATTACATTTGTCCTTATTGACCAGCAAACACTTCTATGAAGGGACACAAAGCCAGAACGAGAAACGCTGTGTTGAGACGTGACCCGACCCGTGAACGTGTCTGCATAAGGATTAGAGCAGAAAGCTGGTCCAATCCTCTCCCTGGTGTCAGTCTTGTCCATCCTGTCACTTTAATGCCCTTCGGACCGTAAACTCTCGCCCCTCAAGCCCTCGCTCTCGTCTCCCACTGAGGCGCCACGTTGCCTGGCACCAGTTTAACCATCACGACCAGCGAGGCTCTTAAATCTCCCAGTCTCACACCAGCTCCATGAGGAAAATCCTCGCTGAAAAGCCGAACATACAGAACACAAATCAGCTGGTGTTTTTTTTTTCCCCCTCTCAGAGACAAACATAATGGCCGCTCAGATGGCGTAATTAATTTCTGATTAACGACCAATCAAAGCAGCATTTATCATCATCATCACACACACAAACACACCACATCTTTATATCCCAGCTTGTTAAGAAGCAGAAAGAATCTATTTTTGCAGACATCTGCCAACTCGCGTCATCATCCATCTACTCATAGAATTACAGTTGAAATGAAATAAACTCTGCATGTGTGAATGTAACAGGAACGTTTCCCATGCTGAAAAACGACACGTCACCTGGTACAGGGTTTTTACATGCGATGCGAGTTTGTGGTTAGGTGAAACACACCACAGCTACTATTGCAAATGGCCACCAAAGCGTCGCTCTCTAGTCAGCTAGGACGTTAACTGTGTTAGTGTTCGATGTCTTGAAGCATGTTGCTCACAGAGAGACTAGTAGAAAATGGATGTGGAGAGAAAAAAGTGAGGACCTTCTGCATGTATAGAGAATCAGTGTTACTCTTATTGTGGAAATATTAATAATACTGAGATTTTATTATTAATTATTAACATTATTCATTTGAAGTAAGTCATGGTAGAGCTTTGCCATATTAAAGTACATTTTTTTTTAGTATAGCTGATTTTTTTTTTTTTTTTTGTTAGTAAATTATACTTTTTGAAAATACAAATAGAAATGTCTTTTCCCCCCTTTTTTCTCCTTTTATTTTTTCTTCCATTTTTAGATACAAAAAGATTAGAGATGTTTTTACGTGGTAATATTGGCAGCATTATAAATAGTACTAGTAACTGTATTACTAACATTTATATATTAATATATATATCAAAGAAAATGCCTTGTTTAATGCAGCAAATTGATTTGTTTTTTTTGTGTGTTTGTAGTGCACGGTACAGGTGAAGCTGGAACTGGGCCACCGCGCTCAGCTGCGCAAGAAAGCTACGTCCGAAGGCTTCACGCACGACTGGATGGTGTTCGTACGAGGGCCTGAGAACAGCGACATCCAGCACTTCGTAGACAAAGTCATCTTCCGCCTGCACGAGAGCTTCCCAAAGCCCAAGAGAGGTGTGTGTGTGTCGCCCTGTTATTCCTAATGAAAGGGGGCATGGCCTTGTCGCCCTGTTATTCTTAATGATGGGATGCCGGTCCCAAGCCCGGAAAAATGGGAGGGTTGCGGCAGGAAGGGCATCCGGCGCCAAGTTGTTTTGCGGTCCGCTGTGGTGACCCCGAACAGGGAGCAGCCGAAAGCAACTTTTATTGTAGCATGTAGTATTGGAGAGTATTGTAGCATGATGTAGTATTGTAGCATGGTATAGTATTGGAGAGTATTGTAGCATGGTATAGTATTGGAGAGTATTGTAGCATGGTATAATATTGGAGAGTATTGTAGCATGGTGCGGTATTGGAGAGTATTGTAGCATGGTATAGTATTGGAGAGTATTGTAGCATGGTATAATATTGGAGAGTATTGTAGCATGGTGCGGCATTGGAGAGTATTGTAGCATGGTGTAGTATTGGAGAGTATTGTAGCATGGTGCGGTATTGGAGAGTATTGTAGCATGGTATAATATTGGAGAGTATTGTAGCATGGTATAATATTGGAGAGTATTGTAGCATGGTATAATATTGGAGAGTATTGTAGCATGGTGTGGTATTGGAGAGTATTGTAGCATGGTGCGGCATTGGAGAGTATTGTAGCATGGTGCGGCATTGGAGAGTATTGTAGCATGGTGCGGCATTGGAGAGTATTGTAGCATGGTGCGGTATTGGAGAGTATTGTAGCATGGTGCGGTATTGGAGAGTATTGTAGCATGGTGCGGTATTGGAGAGTATTGTAGCATGGTGCGGTATTGGAGAGTATTGTAGCATGGTGCGGTATTGGAGAGTATTGTAGCATGGTGCGGTATTGGAGAGTATTGTAGCATGGTGCGGTATTGGAGAGTATTGTAGCATGGTGCGGTATTGGAGAGTATTGTAGCATGGTGCGGTATTGGAGAGTATTGTAGCATGGTGCGGTATTGGAGAGTATTGTAGCATGGTGCGGTATTGGAGAGTATTGTAGCATGGTGGAGTGT
Source organism: Hemibagrus guttatus (assembly GCA_033459395.1). Taxonomy (NCBI): domain Eukaryota; kingdom Metazoa; phylum Chordata; class Actinopteri; order Siluriformes; family Bagridae; genus Hemibagrus; species Hemibagrus guttatus. Next base: position 27,166,874 of record JAUCMX010000007.1, read on the forward strand.
TGTATTGTATAGCATTGTAGCATGGGGGAGTGTTGTATTGTATAGCATTGTAGCATGGTGGAGTGTTGTATAGCGTTGTACACACTGTACTAGGGATTGTGTTATGGTAAATGGAGTAGTATGGTTGATGGTATCATATTGTGTACAGTGTAGTATGGCTGGTGTTGTACAGTAAGTGGTGTAGTATTGTAAATAGTGTGGTAGATAGTATTGTGGAGTGTGTTGTATAGTAAATGGAGTAGTATGGTTAAGTGTAGTATTGTAGACGGTATAATATTGTTGATGGTATTGTTGCACGTGTCTTGTGGATAGTGTTTCAGTAAATGGAATAATATGTTTAGGTTGTAGTTTTGTAGAAGTAGTGTAGTATAGCTAGTGTTGTACAGTAGACATAAAAGCAGTATGATTAATGGTGTAGTATTGTAGAGCATGTTTACATTTATGGCATTTGGCAGATGCTCTTATCCACATTTTCTCATTTTATACAACTGCACAATTGAGGGTTGGGGGCCTTGCTCAGGGGCCCAGCAGTGGCTTGGTGGACCTGGGATTCAAACTCTCAACCTTCCGATCAATAATCTAACACCTTAACCACTAAGCTACTGGTATTGTTGTCAGCATACTATGAATAGCGCAATAGTAATATTATTTCTGATGTAGATATTATTGTAGACTATAGTACGGATAGTGTTATGCAGTAAACAGGGTAGTATGGTTGATGTAGTATTGTATACAGTGTAGTATGGATAGAGTTGAACAGTAAATAGATTAATATGGTTAATGGCGTAGTATTGGAGATAGTATTGTAGTGTGGATAGTGTTGTACAGAGAATGTAGTAGTATAGTCAATGGTGGAGTATTGTAGGCATTATAATGTTATACAGTGAACACTGTAGTATGGATTGTGCTATAGAGTTAACAGAGTAGCATGGTTAATGGTGTGGTATTGTAGACAATGTAGTATGTATAGTGGAGTAAAGTAAATGGAATAGTATGGTTGATGTGGTGTTGTAGACAGTAGTATGGATAGTGTTGTGTAGTAAAACAGAGTAGTATGGTTCATGGTGCGGTATTGTGGATAGTGGAGTAAAGTAGTGTGGTCGATAGTGTGGTGGATAGTATTGTTGATCATGTAGTATGGATAGCATTACAAAGCAAATGGAATGGTATGATTCATAGTATAGAACATTCTGATGTAGTATGGATAATGTTATAGTGTAGTGTGGAAAATGACATACATTAGAGTAGTATGGATAGTGTAGTATAGATTATGTTGTATACATTAGAGCAGTATGTTTGGTGTAGTGTGGATAATGTATATAAGAGCAGTATGGTTGTAGTATGGATAGTGTAGTATAGATTATGTTGTATACATTAGAGCAGTATGGTTGGTGGTGTGGTGCAGACGTGTAGTGTAGTGTGTAGTGTTGATAATGATGTACATTGAGTAGTATGGTTGGTGTAGTATGGATAGTGTAGTATACATAATGTGTACATTAGAGCAGTATGGTTGGTGTAGTATGGATAGTGTAGTATAGATAATGTTGTATACATTAGAGCAGTATGGTTGGTGTAGTATGGATAGCGTAGTATGGATAATGTTCTATAAATTAGAGCAGTATGGTTGGTGTAGTATGGATAGCGTAGTATGGATAATGTTATATAAATTAGAGCAGTATGGTTGGTGTAGTATGGATAGCGTAGTATGGATAATGTTATATAAATTAGAGCAGTATGGTTGGTGTAGTATGGATAGCGTAGTATGGATAATGTTCTATAAATTAGAGCAGTATGGTTGGTGTAGTATGGATAGCGTAGTATGGATAATGTTCTATAAATTAGAGCAGTATGGTTGGTGTAGTATGGTTGGTGGTGTAGTCCAGGAGATAGTGTTGTCATAATGATATACATTAGAGTATTCAGGATACTCTAAATGGACTAAATGGAGTAGTATGTTTGATTGTGTAGTATAGATGGTGTTAAACAGTACATAGAGTAGTACAGTATATTGTGTAGTATGGATAGTGTGGATAATGGTGTACACATTAGAGTGGTGTAGTACAGTAAATAGTGTAGTAAGGCTAATAGTTTAAATGAAATGTTGGTGTATAAATTAGAGTAGTGTGGTTGGTGGTGTAGTACAGTAGATAGTATTGTACAGTAAATAGTGTGGTATTCTGTGTAGACTAGATAGTGTAATATGATAGGTGGTGTATTATGGATAGATTTGTACCATAAACAGTAGTACAGTACATATTCGCCTCTGATAGGTCAGAGCTAACAATGTTTATCAGTTTAAGATAAGAAATGTGTTTGGACACTACTGAATCACTTCCGACTCTGAATCCTAGATAAATTTGAAAGTTTCCGTAATCGAACCGTTTTGTTTTCAGTACACACAGTGCAATTAAACGTCGAGTTTAGATACTTAACCCAAGCCACTTCTGGAGCGCTTTCATTCCACTGCCTTTAATCTTGGTTGTAATATAATTGTGCAAACACACACACACACACGTGTCTGTTAGATTTCAGCAGTGTGTGAATGTTTGAGTCAGGTGTATTGGATAAGGTTGTAACTAAACTCTGCAGGACAGACGATTTTAGAGTCCCGGGGCAAAGGTGAGCTGTGTTGACCTACGAAATGGAGAACAGCAAACTGATTTGGTGTGTGTGTGTTTTGGTGTTGATTGCAGTGTGTAAGGAACCTCCGTATAAAGTAGAAGAGTCGGGATACGCAGGATTTCTCATGCCTATAGAGGTCTACTTTAAAAACAAGGTGAGTGTACACGGTCTGGTTGTACTGCAGTCGCCCCCCCTCTCTCACTTCCCCTCCCCCTCTCCCTGTCTGTCTCTCCCTGTCTGTCTCTCCCTGTCTGTCTCTTTCTCTCGCTCACACACTCACCCACCCACACATGTTTCACACAGTTTCCCCTCCTTTCAGGGTCATAGGTTCTTCCTTTTGCCCACATATTGAAGTATTTTGTCTCTAGCAGTGTGTATAGAGATCACGCACACACACACACACACACACACACAGAGAGGGCGCATTTGAGTACAGAGATGAGATGGAAGTGGCTGATAAACTCTGCACTGACCTGAAACACGCTTCTACAGGCCACGTGGTCTCTCCAGCTCTTCTTATCTGCAGCACTTCCTTCCGCACAGTATCACTTACAGCGGCTTCATAAAGGGAACGTTATTAAAGAGCTCTGCTCAGGTTCCTGTTGCACTCGCACACATTTCTAAATGACCTGGGAAAAGCCGACCTTTCGGACAATCCAGGCAACCTTCCTCCTGTCCAAATTTTAATCTTTTCCCCTCAGGGTTTCTTTCAGACTTCCTTCTTTCTGGAATTCCTTCCAAACTTCTTTCCTCTCTTATTTACAAACTTCCTTTCTCTCTTCCTTCATCCCTTCCTTTCAAACTTTCGTCCTTCATCTAAACATCTTGCGTTTCTTTTCTTATCAGTCTTTCTCCAGATTCCCATCCTTCTGTACTTCCACTCTTATGTCCTCTCTTTCTTGCAAACTCTCCAAATCCTGCCCTTCCTTCCTTTTAGTTGACACTATCCCAAATTTCTCAGCTTGCATACAAATTTCTTCCGTACGTCTTTTCTCTCTTCCTTCCAAAACTTTCTTCTGGACCTCCTTCCTTTCATCCAGATTCCCTTCCTCCTTCACTTCCAAACTTCCACACTCTCTTCATTGCAAAATACTCACTTTGTTCCTTTTTTCCCCTTCACTTCGTTTTTTCCCTAAATTTCCTTCCCGGTGTCCCTCCACCCTTCCTTCCAAACTTTTTTACTCTTTACCATCCTTTCTTTCTTGCTTTCTTCCTTCCTTCCATCCATCCATCCATCCATCCATCCAGAACTTTCTCATTCATTCTCTTGTTTTGTCTGAACTTCCTACTTCCCTTTCAAACTCCCTGCTCCCATCCTTCCAGATTTCCTTCCGCCCGTTATCCTTTTAAACATCCATCCTCTTTATATTTGCGTGTTTTTAGAGAGTGTGTGTGTGTGTGTGTGTGTGTGTGTGTGTGTGTGTGTGTGTGTGTGTGTGTGTGTGTGTGTGTGTGAGTGAGTTTTTGAATCATGCTGTAACCCCGAATATTCATTGCTGCAGGAGGAGCCGAAGAAGGTTCTTTTTAACTACGACCTTTTCCTGAACCTGGAGGGCAACCCGCCGGTCAATCACCTGCGCTGTGAGAAACTTACCTTCAACAACCCGACCCGGGACTTCCGCAAGAAACTGGTCAGAGCTGGAGGAGTGAGTGCAGGACTGGCGGGAAAAATATTTTATCACTGCTTCTGGTTTTAAAGACCAATCACAGGCAGATATTTACTCTGTATAAAGGCTTACACCTCAAAAGATGCATTTTTTTATTATTATTATTATTATTATAATTTTTAAATATTAAATTGAAATGGAAGTCAAAATTTTCTTAACTTTTTTTGGACATTTTATATAAATTAACATAGAATTACTGACCTTCTGACTGGTGAATGCTGTGTCCATGGTACCCTGTAGGTGTCCATTTACTTTTTAATTGTAATTAATTTTAAGTTGTAATGATGTCATGTCTAACCTGGGGGTGTTTTGTTTACTCTGAAAGAACTTGTCAAGCTCATAAAGCTTTTCTATTGTAGTTCTAACTTGAATGCAACGACTAAAATCACAGCACAAAAAGACACTGGACTATAGCATCAAGTCAGCCGGCTAGGCTAAGTCTAACATTGATGTAGTTTGTGATTATTATGGTCAGTGTTATAACTGTGGATGAACTGATCTAAAGCCCGTACTGCTGTAAAGGTGGAGCTTTACACTGTACAGTGTGATCGTCCGTGTGGTGTTTGATGTCACTGTGTGAACTGGAACGAGCTGAGATTTCATGTTGAGAGGTTTCCAGTGGACCTTTGCCTTAAATGCAGCATGATTTTAATGACTTACTGACTCTGCTTACTGATTGACTTACTGACTCACCTATTGGCTTACTGATGGACTTGGCTTACTGACTGACTTACTGACTTGCTTATTTACTTACTAGCAGACTTACTGACTTGTTTATTGGCTTACTAACTGACTCTCTTATTGGCTTACTGATCGACCTACTGACTCACTTATCTACTGACTGACTTACTGATTTGCTTACTGCCTAAATGTATTTACTCGCCTTTTGGCTTACTGACTGACTCGGCAAACCTATTAAAAAACGTTTATTGTTGGGTTTGGAAAATTAATTTTTGGGACTGGATATGTTTACATGGGATTTTATTAAAGCTTAATAGCTTTTAAAGTAAAAAAATTGGTTTCAGAGATTTAGGACTGTAGTTTGTTGATTTAAAAGCACTGAGAAACATCACCGCCTCTCTCCTTCCTTTCCTAGATTATCGTGGTGCCCGAGGGGGCGGAGCTGGTGTCCAGGCCAAGTCCAGACTACCCCATGCTTCCCACAATCCCTCTGTCTGCCTTCTCCGACCCCAAGAAGAGCAAAAGCTGCCAGGGCCCTAAGGTCTGTCAAGCTATATACATCAGCCACATGTTCAAGCTTCTACTTTTTTCTTCTTCTTTATTTTAAATCCATCAATTGCTGAAGTTTCACATTGTCTCTTTTTTTCACCGTTTCCTCTTTCCCTCCCCCAATCTGTTATCTTTTATCTTTCCGTCCTCACCTCTAGTTTTTCCCGTTAGTCTCGTCATCTACATATATTTCTCATTTTGCACTCAAAGTGTGTCCTAAATATCTATAACGCATCCATAAACATACATTTTGCCGGTTATTGAATGATTTTCTGTTTCCTGATTGATATTCAAAACATCACGCATTAGCATGTAGGCTTAATTGCAGTTGCACAGCAACACTGTTGAATTCTTCATTCTGATTGGTCCGAAGGTTTCTTTTCTTTTTATATAACATCGGCTCGGGCAGTAATGCCAGATGTCATTCATATCACAGGTTGTTTTATAGTATCGTTTCTATAGCAACAACCTAATGGATTTCTAGTGGACGCTTGACATAATCTATCACTAATTAGAAATGGAATTAAATAATCATGTAATTGTTTTATTCTTTACTTAAAACACATGGCTTCTGTGTATATAAATGGGAATTGGAGTGTTTTTAGCATCCTGCTTTGGGTGAAGATGCTAATTTAGATGTGCAGGGAGAGTTTTGGGATTCTTTGACTGATTCACATTGGATTTAAAATTAAAGAAATAATCTCTCACACTTTATATCTCGCTGTCTCTCTCTCTCTCTCTCTCTCTCTCTCTCTCTCTCTCTCTCTCTCTGCGCAGGAGCTCACTAAAGAAAACAGCAACATTTCAAAAGCCCCCAAACCCCATAAACTTGCCAAGGAGCACCGCGAACGTCCTCGGAAAGACTCGGAGAGCAAGAGCTCGTCTAAGGGCGACGTTGAACGAGACAGTGGCAGCAGCAGCAAAGGTAGCCGTGAGCCTTCGTCGTTCTCCTTGTCCTCCTCTTCGAAGAAGCCTGAGATCAAAGTAAAAGAAGAGGGCAAAGCTCCGCCCAAAGCTGCTTTCAAAGAGCCCAAACTGACGCTCAAGGAGCCCAAGATGGAAGGTACAAGTCCTAAAGGAGGCGGTCCAGGCGGAGGAGGTGGTGGAGGAGGCGGCGGAGGGGGAGGGTCCGAGATCAAAACGGGGAGTAAGCGCCCTTCCAATGCAGATTCACCGAAGTCCAGCATTAAGAAGCCCAAAAAGGGAGGCGGAGAAAGTCAGAAAAGTTCAGGAGGCGGGGTTTTTCCAGGCACCTCCCCGCGTATCTCGTCGTCTTCCTCCTCCTCCATGGCTCCAGCGCCGGGTTTTGGAGACAAGAAGAGCTCGAAGCAAAGAGGGCCATGGATGAAGAACAAACCCGAGACCCCGGAGGTCAAAGAGCAGAAGAAGCCGCCTGAGTCGGACGAGTCGAACTCTGACGACG
>JAUCMX010000007.1:27178815-27181315 GCA_033459395.1 Hemibagrus guttatus
ACACTCGAGCGTTCATCCTGAAAGTAGCCATACTCTCACATCCCACTCTTTTTTAATATTTTTTTATTTTTGTACAGAAGTATTTTTGATGGGAGACGTGAACAAGACAGTGAACAAGACGTGAGAGATGAGCAAATGTACGTTTATTTGTCGCCTAGGGCTAGCGCTTAGTGCCTTTTTCCACCAACCAGCCGACTGCCTGACTGCTGTTCGAGAGCAGTATCGAAAGCTGTTGAAAGCGTTGTGTGGCCCTCACGTTGCTGAAGAAGCACACACACACACTCACAACATCCTCCTTCTTTCAAGCCTGATGCCTGCAAAACTAGTGTTTCTTTCCGACCGCATCCCGGGGCTTAGCGACTCCTGTTTTTTTGCCAGTGAGTATTAATGACTGTGTTTCGCCAAGCAGGCCTTTTAGAGACTCCTTGAATATTGTACATAGATGCGTGCAACGTGTGAAAGTATTCGGGGATCATGTGTTTTTTTTTTGTTTTCGTCTTGTCACGTCTGGATCGTGCTTAAACAAAGACACGACACGTAACGGTGAAGCGCAGACGTCCAGAGAGGTCCTTACAATGACGCGTCCTGATCCTAAATTAAATTTGATTTGAACAAAGCAAGTGAAGCTGAACGGTGGGTGCCAAAACTTTTACACCAGGCACGTCGATCTGATATTCAACATCGCTTGAACTGTGAACGTTATAACGCGTTAGTGTTTTACAGAACCGTGAGTGAATTTTGTTTCTTTAACGCTGACATTTGCAACAGTTTTAATTTCCGGGAGAGACGCAAGAGGTAGCTGGAGGCAGAATTCTCCATGGCGATGAATACTCGACTATTATAAGGTTGTTGCTATGGTTACGCTTCTCCATTGGCTGTCGCTTTTAATTGTAGTTTATAAACACTAACGTTTTTTCGTTTAACAGTGCAGCAGCCAAGCGTGAAATACTGTTCATTGATTTTTGTTGTCATGGTTACATTCCCACATGGGTACACCCCCGTCAATGATGTTGATGTGATGGTCAAGGTTTCTTGATGTAAGACCCAGCCAGCCAATCAGAAACGAGCATTTTCCAGCATTCGGTTCATTTTAGCTGAGGCTGTGTCTCAAATCGCACACTGTGACCTTTATGATTGTTTGCTACATGCAAAAGTAGGAGACGTGCGACGTTTCTTACAGAAGAGGCTGAGGCGACCTTCGCACCAGCAAGCACCAGGCGATTCTTCGTTTTACTCATACTTCAGCAACACTGACTGTTGAGCAGAGATTTTCTCATTTCAAACAAATCAGTTATGATAGTGTCGATTCTGAACGATTCAGAATACTTTATTGATCCCCTCAGGGAAATTAAGTTTCCCTGAGGGGATCAATAAAGTATTCTGATTCAACCTGTACGATTCATCCAGAACGATTCGCCTTGAACAATTCAGAATTAAAATGCTTTATTGATCCAATTTTCCTGAGGGCATCAATAAAGGATTCTGATTCGGATTCATCCAGAACGATTCGCCTTGAACAATTCAGAATTAAAATGCTTTATTGATCCAATTTTCCTGAGGGCTTCAATAAAGGATTCTGATTCGGATTCATCCAGAACGATTCGCCTTGTACAATTCAGAATTAAAATGCTTTATTGATCCAATTTTCCTGAGGGCATCAATAAAGGATTCTGATTCATCCAGAACGATTCACCTTGAACAATTCAGAATTAAAATGCTTTATTGATCCAATTTTCCTGAGGGCTTCAATAAAGGATTCTGATTCGGATTCATCCAGAACGATTCGCCTTGAACAATTCAGAATTAAAATGCTTTATTGATCCAATTTTTCCTGAGGGCTTCAATAAAGGATTCTGATTCGGATTCATCCAGAACGATTCGCCTTGAACAATTCAGAATTAAAATGCTTTATTGATCCAATTTTCCTGAGGGCATCAATAAAGGATTCTGATTCTGATTCATACTGAACGATTCATCCCAAACGATTCCTCTGAATTGTTCGAATGATTCTTGTCAAGTGCGGTCTAAGGCTTCCCCCTCCCCAGTTCCCTACTCAACGAGTTTTAATGTTTTGAGCACTGTACTCTCAATGGTTATATTTTCTCAAACGCTCTCTCTTAATCGTGTGATTTGTGATTTAAGGATAAACGAGACACGGAGCCTCTCTGGACACATTGCGTTGATTTTCAGAGCACCGAGAAATCTTGAGTCATTTTTTTTATTATTATTATTATTTTACTCCTCACTGTGACTCTCGTGTTTGTCTTCTTTCTTCTCCATGACCGGCGTCTTTCGTCTTTCGGATGCTAATAGATTTATGAGGATTGACAGTCCCCACGCCTTTTCCTTAACCCTGTGTGTGTGTGTGCGAGTGAGTGAGATAGAGAGAGAGAGAGAGAGAACAGAGAGGTGTGTGTTGTGCGCGCAAATCATTCAGTCCTCTATTGTGCATGAACTTTTGACTCCCCCAAGTCCGGGTTCATGAACTCTTCGCTTTTGA